>OZ026622.1:83390698-83990698 GCA_964020975.1 Hermodice carunculata
TCATAAGAAATATTTAGACTTTTGCTCTCCCAGTACACATAGTGTATTTCCATGAACAAAATAATGGAAATTATGTTTAATGTTAACATACTGTGCTTTCTTTAGGTCAATATACTTGCAATTTTTCTCAATCTGTAAATTGTGTTTAATGTGAGCCTACTCTGCTATTCAGTTTAAAATATTTACAATATTTCCCAATCACCTATTTAATTAGTAAATATTCACATAACCATTTGTTTGTATTGATTAATCTTGATTTAACAACAATTTCTTTCAACTATTGCTCTTGAAAATCAAATAAGTCTTTTATGTTTATAATGAAAAGACTAGGCAAGTGTTGATAAGAACAGATCCACGGTAGGCCAAAAGACCTGTTCATACCGAGTTTTACCGAACTTCTCCAGACCCTAATTAATTATGCATTCCATCGTTGGCTTGATTGTCCAATCAGCAAGTAGCCGAGTCGGGCCAACGCCGTCATATGTTTACAACGGATGCCACGGCAAACGCTAGTGATTACAGCCTGGATTGTGTTGAACAGTGCAAATTTTTTGCCTAAATTGTCACGTCAGTGGTGAAATGTGCATTTATAGATTGCTGACGGTTTGATTTTTCGTTCAATCCAAGCACACCCTGTGTTTTACTTTATTATGCTTCCACGTGTAATCCGGCCAGGTGGCCGAGCACAAAATGTAAACAAAGCAGGGTGCGCTTCCCGAGGTGAACCGAATAAACCCGAGTCCTATGAACAGGTCTAATAAGCCCGACTGGTTTCCTCCTTCACTAGACTCATCCATCTGAGGCTAATGAGTAATGATGGATGTATATTAATCCACCTTTACCCTGTTTTCCAAATGAAGATATTTACTATTGGCCAGGGACTATTCATTGAGCCAAACATTTTGTGACACCAAGTCATCATCTGATAAATCTTTAACACCTTTCAAATTTTACATCTGTTATAAAGAATCAAAATTTCTTTGTAAAATGGACTTACCTGTATATTGTTTGGTAACGTATTAATATGTATGAAGTTAGATCGTATCAAATCTGTTACATACCAACCAGTCATATCGATCTGTTCTTCAAATATGATTTTACAGTTACCTTTTCAATGTAAAAGTCTGTTAATCCAGGCACATTTGGAAGCTAAGATTTTACAATTGATAACGATCGTGTTGAGTCCACCGTCTTGAATGGAACCTATCAATGTGTCACGTTAAATTCTGTTTCTATTATTCCAAATAGAGTTGAAAATACAATTTTTTGCCCTTTTTATATTTTCTTCTTCTTTTTAATAATTTAAGGTAATTTTAAAATGCTGAAAACATTTGCATGTTTAGCTAATGCAAGAGTTTTATCATCAAAACCTTGCCCAACAAAGTTAATTTTCTGTGTTTCCATTCATTTAATAACATCTCCATTTTGTCATTTTTTTCAATCCTATTCTTCTGATAACATTTTTCTTTAGTATGTCCTATATAAATACCCAAACGTTTTATTGCATCATTTGTATATTTAATACCTCCAATTTCACTGTATTTATCTTTCAAGACACCTAATAAGATACCTTCTGTTTTTACTACATTCAATATTTGGGACCTACTACCTTACTAAACTGCTGCATTATGCTTAATACACCAGGAATGTGATCAATGTCAGTTAATAAAATAGTTGAATCGTGAGCATATTGACATATACGAATCTCCTCTTTTCAATTTTACCTCTTTAGAAATCCAACCACGGTTTTTAATAACCAGTTTGGGATCCGTATATGAGATTTGTGTCCATCTAATAAAATTTGCCCCAAAATTGTATTTTTGTTACACTTAAAACATAATGTCCCAATTAACAGTATCAAAGCTTTTCCAACGTCTAAACATAATAATACACCATTTTTATGAAACATTTCTCAACAGTCCATTACATCTTGAATAAGTCTTCCATTACAACCAATATATCATTTCTTAATATAAACAGATTGATCTGTATTTATAATCTTTGGAATAATGTTTTGTAACCTTTTTGCTAATACAAATGCATTAATCTTGTAATCATAATTTTTTTATACTGATTGGTCTATAGTTTTTTCTTTATAACTCGTTATCGCCCTTTTTGAAGCTTGAAGCTAATACTGCTTTTTCTGACAAAATCGGACAATTCACCTGTTTGAAATGTCTGGTAAACCATCTTCATTAATATATCTTTTACACTAACCCAGAATTTCTGAGAAAAATTCTTAAGTGAGTCCATCTAAACCAGGTGACTTGTTAACTTTTAGTTCTTTTATAATGTGTTCAATCTCTTTTTGTCCCCCGCCACCGAAGGGGGCATAGGGGGACATAGAGTTAGTGAGGATAGGGGGCCTGCCGTCCGTCCGTCCGTGTGTCCGTCCGGGAGCATATCTTTAGAACCCTAAGATATAGAATAATGAAATTTATACCAGAGAAGCATCATACCATGGGCATGTGCACTGTGTATTGTTTTTGACCGTGACATATTTTCAAGGTCACAGAGCCCAAGAACATATCCATTTTTGTGTATTATAACTATTTTGGACTTCTTCTCCAGAACCGTCACTCAGATTAAGCTGAAACATGGTGGATATGTTCCTTGTAGAAGGGTCAAACAAAGTTGTTCACTATGTGGGA
The DNA here is from genome assembly GCA_964020975.1 of Hermodice carunculata. Lineage (NCBI taxonomy): Eukaryota > Metazoa > Annelida > Polychaeta > Eunicida > Amphinomidae > Hermodice > Hermodice carunculata. The sequence continues at coordinate 83,393,350 of OZ026622.1, forward strand.
ATGCTGCAGATTCCTGATTTTTAACGATTTTTTCAATTCTGGTACTTACCGGTCAATGCAGCTTTCCCATTGATTACTATGGAAGTCAATGAGCATTCTAATGCTAATTCACATTTTCGACTTCTTCTCCAAAACCGTTATCCAGATTAACTTCAAACTTGATGGCAATGTACCTTGGGTGGGTTTCTACCAGTTTTGTTCAAATGTTCATGCTCCAGTGATTTTTGGATTTTTAATGAATTTTTTTTTTTGGACAAATCTTAAAAAATCTTCTTCTCCGAAACTGCTTACCCAATTGCTTTGATATCACACAGGACGACACCAAGGGACTCCTTGTTGTTAAATGGTTCACCAGGTGGCGCTGCAGTTTTTTCTAATTTTTTATGAATTTTTGTGTGTTATAGCTATTTTCGACTTCTTCTCCAGAACCATCACTCAGATTAAGCTTACACGTGGTGGATATGTTCCTTATGGAAGGGCCAAACAAAGTTGTTCACTATGTGGGAATGCTGCTGATTCCTGATTTTTAAAGATTTTTTGAATTCGGCTCCTTTGTGGTAAATGCACCTTTCCTATAGATTACCATGCAAGTCAATGGGCATTCTAATGCTAATTTACATTTTCAAGTTCTTCTCCAAAACCGTTCGCCCAATTGCTTTGATATCGTACATAGACACTACCGGGGACACCTAGTTCCCAATTTGTTCACCAGGTGGCGCTGCAATTTTTTAATGAATTTTTTGTATGGTTTTGCTATTTTTCACTTGTTCTCAGAACCGTTCCTCAGATTAAGCTGAAATGTGATGGATATGTTGTTGTGGAAGGGTCAAACAGTTGTTTACTAGGTGGCACTGCTTTGGATTCCTGATTTTTAAGGGTTTTCAATTCGGGTACTTATCGTTCAATGCAGCTTTCCCTATTGATTACTATGTAAGTCAATGGGCATTCTAATGCTAATTCACAGGACAACTGACACGAAATTTACTGTTTACTTGATAACTTGAGATCTGTTTTGAGTTAGCTACACATGTTAATTATTCTGTATGAAGGTCATGCTGAGACAGTACATGAATGACCTTGACCTCGTTTGTGGGGTCACAGTGCAACATACATGAGTTTTACTCTTCATTATAACTTGAGAACTACTTGAACCTTGATGTTGCACATGTAAGTGTTCTTCTATAAAGGTCAGAATTCCTCAGAACATGGTGCCCTTGATCCTTTCCCAAGTTCATAGAGCTGCAAGTGTGATAAATGTCAAGATCAGCTGAGGCACGGGCTGTTCACACAGCCCTCTTGTTTCTGTCTATTGTGGCGGGGGACATAGATCCTTTGCATCACTGTGCACTTGTTCAGATATATTTTCATCACGTAATTGTTTGTCTTTATCATCTATAGTATGAAGTACTGAAACAGCTTGAAGATAATTATTAATGTCTTCAACAACACAATCATCGTTTGAATATAGTTTCCTCATAAACTTTGAGGCAACATCTAAAATATATCTATCTTCATATGCTATTCTATCACCATCATTAAGCTTTTGAGTAGCATTGAAACACTTACGTTTCTGTTCTAATGTTAGAAAATATTTTGAACTTTTTTTCCCCCTGTTCTACCCATTTCACCCGAGCTCGCTTTTTTATACCTTTAGCTTTTGCATCACATAAATTTTCTAGCTGTCCAGTTAAAACATGTCTTTCCTCAAGTAGATTATTATTGTTATTATAAAGATTATTTCCAAGAAAACCAATAGTCTAATCAAGTTCTTTTTGTATCAGTTTCAGTTCATTATTTTTTCACCTTTGATTTTAAAAAAGAGAATGTTATTGGAGATTCTTCAACTTTAACCTTCAATATCCGCCAAACTAAACTGTAGGAAGCAATGTCTTCATATTCCTCAGTTACATCATGTATAATCTGTTCAATTTCATGACGATAGGTTTTATCTTCTAATTAATAACTTAATTTAATTACCAATATCCGTTGCCCCGAGTGTTATTTGCAAGTTTTTATGTTACCATTACTGCCTCATGATGTTGCATTTATTTCACACAAAAAGAAATTATCAGATACCAACTAGTAATCTAACCTACTTTTCGTACTTGTTTTTTTATCATCGAATGTAAACCCAGCTTTTTCCGGATATAATAATAACAACAATCATGAATTGATAACCTTTTTTTAAAGAAATGTCTAATGGTCTTTCGACTTTTGTCTGCTGTGTGGGTACTAGGAAGTCGACCGTGATCTTCTAAACAACAACTGAAATCACCAGCTACCATAATATTATCATTCATTTTATAGTCCTTAATCCACCTCAAGTTCTTTTTGTATCAGTTTCAGTTCACACTTACCTATATATATATATATATATATATATATATATATATATATATATATATATATATATATATATATATATATATATATATATATATATATATATATATATATATATATATATATATATATATATATATACATATATATATATATATAGTATACAGTATACCTTTGGACCTGTATCTACTATCAGGCCTTCTCCACTAAGCTTCGTCTTTGACGCAGTAGGGCGCTTGGCACTTAATTCATTGCCTCAGGGCGACTTCACTGTCTGATAGAAAATCCCAATTCTGGGGAATACAACTGGTAATTGTTTGTCGTTGTACTTACATTTTCAGGTAATGGTCACTCTGTAAAGTCCCATTATATATTGTACATTACAGTCATTCGACAAATTAACCTTTCCTTAACACTAATCACACATGGTTGCCAACATTTAGAAATAACTGATAATTTAGGAGCAACCAAGTTGACCCCACCCACTTCACTTGGGGAATGGAAACAGAAACGGGGAAGTACCCCTTCTGTGGGAAATTTTTGAAAAATTGGACTTTAAATGATGCAATCTAGTGCAACCTAATTTGCTTACAAGAGAGTATTGCCAAAATTAAGACTTTTGTACCGGATAAATAAGACAAATTGAAATTACATAGATTTGAGGTTTTTAAGAAAATAATAATGTATAACATAGGTGGATCGAAAATAACGTAAATCTCATACAAAAGTCGTAACATTGGCAACACTGATCACACATATATTTTGGGTGCTAACTGTTCAAAATATCCAATCGAACTGGCTGCCATTTTGAAAATGGTGAATTCCGCACCCAATGCCAGTGGTTTGTAAATGAGCATTGCGATGATCTTGTGGAGTGGGGGTGGGAAGAGGTTTATAATATGTAAAACCAAAAGTATATATTTTGCAATTATTTCAGAGCATCAATAATGATATATATGCTGTAGTCCCGATTCACTTTTATATCCAAATTAAGTGTACTTTTGTGAGACTGTCCTGCAATCAATGCATTAATTGCGCAATGTTCAAAATGGTGCTCCAGTGGCGTCATGGTGCCGTGTCATATTTGGATTTGTAACTTATGATGATAACTGCTTCAGACACAACTGAGCAGGCAGCTTAAAGTTACGATAGTAAGTCATGTTTTAAAAGTACTTTAACGACTGTTTGCCCTGGTAACTCGGAGAATGGACACCCGGAACCCAATCATACTAGATCCCGATACCACACCATTGTGGCTCTATGCAGCAGCTATGCTTTTTCCCGGCCCAAATTAACCGTCCAGACAAGTTGAAATAAAATGCTGTGTTTCAGTTGACTTCACTGCAAGATAACGGCACACGTTGGCCAGCTTTACTGTTAACTTACAACATGGTTACGGTTGATTAGAACGACCAGGATTTTTTTTTACGCGTGGTCATTTGTGGGGTGATTTTGCTGGTTGTTGGTTGTGTGTTGCAGCTGGTCTAGGACTAGGGCTGTCCAATTGGAGCATTGTTGCAAAATTTTGGCATCGCAGTTCTTGAAAAATGCTACAGAATTGATCCAAAATAAGTGTTTCTCATGGGAAGAAGTTATTTGAGAAAATGCTCCAAGGAATGTAAATTTGCTGTTATAGCTTTCAAGTTGGACAGCACCGTGGTCTTGCGCATCAGGTCATTTAACATTGCATAAGCGCCTGTGCCAAGGAAATCTTGTTGTTTTGACCAGGTGGGGACTGGGGTCGGTAATTGCAGGTACTACTGTACCATGATTATACCATGCAGAACCTGCCAGTGTTTATCAAAGAGAGTGAATGTAAGAACATTTTCAAAAATAAGGTGAAATCATTCTTGATGCATGAAATGGGAGAACTGGACAGGGACCGCTTTTGTAATTTCAATATCTTACTCTTAGTGTTATAAAGATTACGCCTTTGATGCTTATATTTGTCTGTTTATTTATATATTAATGTATTGAAAATTTAGACTGTTCCTTTCCACAGCAGAAAAGCCAAGAAAATTCGCCTGTCTTTCCATTACTGCAGCATTTCTGAGTGCAAAAGCTCAGAAACCCCGAGGGACCATATTTTACCACGGCATTTCTCGGCAAAATGCCGAGAAAGTAGCCTTTTCTCGGTATTTTGCCTCCCCTAGTGTCAGAGCCGTGCCCATCCTTGGGAATCACGGTAACAAAGCTCGCATTGATCGCTCCGCCTGTCATTTTTTAATCCCTGCAATATGCCTGTTTCCGTGGAAACCAATGAAAATGCATTAATGTTGAATCGTAGCTTACGTTGAACTATCGGAAGTACATGTAAATAGGTAGGTAGATAGAATATATTAATTGATAGTGCACAGCAAGCGGTTTACTTGTTTTCGACCCAGTATGATTATATATATATATATTATTATTAACCCTTTCAAGAGACCAATAAATTGCTGCTGATTGGATTGAAATTAGCTGTGTTATTTCCAAAAGCATATTTAAGTTAAACTCAGCACAAAAGCCATGTGTCTGTCTTGCGCAGCATTCGGTTATTAGAAATCTAGGCCTATCATTTTACTTTAAAGCAAGTCGCTTTGGACCGTGGTCTATATGTGCATTATGCAACATATTGAACCAAGAGTTCCATTTTTCGGGTAAACGTCATGCCGTGTAACTCATCATTATTTTGCATCTAGTGCCGGATTCAATTTGTTTGATCTCAAAAGACTGGAAGTTTACCCCCTCCCCCCTACTCGAGCCACATTCAGCTAAAAATCCATTGACAAAAAGAGGCACTAAAACAACAAGAACTGAGTCACAGTGTCATGACAAGTAGTTATTGCGACAAAATGAAGTGGAAGTCAGATTTTATGTTAAGAAACGCAAACTAATCTATTTATCGACTAACTATTAATAATAAAAAATCAAATTAAAAAAAATCGCAAAAGTAAGTAACATGAGACATAATATGCCTCAAAATATTGCTGTTCAAGATTAAGCCTGATGAAATAGCGAGGAAAGGAACAAAATGTCAACATCCTTATTGAATAATTAAAAACGGTCAGGTTATCATTTTGCTGATTACGTGCAACACATTGTTTTGTCTTATTACAAAGGGAGCCGCCCTAAGTTAACGAAATGGCACATTGACTGAAAGCATTTTGTCAAACAAGGAATGCATTGCTCATTACCAGTTTTATCTTTATGACTCAAATATCAAAAAAAACGTTGCATTGTAATTTGTATGTCGCCACATATTGAATGTCTGTTCTCTGAGGCGAATAACCGCCGCCAATCAGGTGCTGCTCTCTAGCGGCGAGTAGCATCATCTGTGAACTGAACTATTTTTCTCCGAATGATCGTGGCATTGAGTTTATACATACATACATACATACATACATACATACATACATACATACATACATATCAACTTGATAGTCGACACACCCTCATATTTACGAAATAACCCTTCTTTCTCTTGCTAGCCACTAGTCTTTCTTAAGACCCTTATTAAGTTAATTCGTTACAAAACAAAATTGCGAATGAATATTATAAAAATAAATGAGGGGCGGTCATAGAGTAGAGCCAGAACAAGCCAGGCCGCAAAACGATCCTGGAGAGGAGTGACGCGGCTTTGCGTGCTCTGGCTCGACGCTATGGCCGCCCCCTAATTTACTTTTATAATATTCACCAGCTATTTTGTTTTATTTATAATGAATTAGCTAATAAAGGGTCTTAAGAAAGAGTAGCTCGCCACACAAAACCAACTCATTCTGTCAGGGTATTTTGAATATAGGTGATAAAAATTGATATAGCGTTATACCAGGTTACAGAAAGGCTGACTACAGAAGCTACAAACTTAAACAGAAGCTGCAAGATTGGTTATTCAAGGAGAATATCAATATCAAGAATTGTACTTACACAACTAGATTCTGCAGTATATTTTTGTCGTCGTCGTCGTCGTCATCATCATCATCATCATCATCATCATCATCATCATCATCAACTTAAGTCTGGTATAACCCCAAGAGGTTTCACCTTCTGGCTGGCTTTTCACATATTTTTTATGTTCAACTATGTAAATTGTATTTTCTTACATGTGAATAAAATTGTTTTTCACTCAATTGTACGATTAGAAAAAAAAACATCCATAATCTTGTTGGAACTGGCAAACATAGGACTTCCAGACCTGCAAAATCCGAATTAGGCTTGCAGGACAGCAAAATGTGAAGATGAGATATAAAATTTTGGCGAAAAGTACCATTCATTTAAAACAATGTTGGGGAGAATTTCAACTGCCTACATCTTATTGAGCCGTTGAATTGCTATTGCAGCTTCGTTAGAAAGAATATAAAATCCATAAACAAGTTTCCAATCTTGGGGGGGGGGGGGGGGCAGTGACAAGGATAAATAAGAAATTTGACTCACCAAAGCAACTTTAGTTTCAAGACGAAACTGGCGTGAAAGACGAATGAAAAAGTTTACTAAATATATTTCATTCAATAAAAATTCCACGGAGCGGTTAGTCAGGGCGGTCCATCAAATTGTTAAAAGTCACTACAAGTTGGCGGGGTGGATGAGTGCACCACTAAGTGCGCGGAACGATATTCTAAATACCTGGGTTTGACAAAAATGCACCGTAGTTTTACAACCGCGATAGCATGGTTCTAGAAATATTACTACATGCTGTGTAGAGGGGGTGGGGTGGGGGTGGGAGGAGGGAGAAGGGTGAGCAGGCGAAGGGAGGAGGAGGCGGTTACAATGAAATGAGGAAATTACACCACAGACACAGAAAGCGAAATTATTTTAAGGCAGTTCAGGTATTTGGATTTTACGGAACCCCAGAAGGGACATGAAGAAATAAATATAAAAACCACTACATAAAAGGTACTATAAAGCCCTGAAAGTGATATATATGTATATAAATATATATATATATATATATATATATATATATATATATATATATATATATATATATATATATATATATATATATATATATTTCGTTCCCTCGAAATAATTATTTCGGGGGAACGAAATACATTTCGAGGGAAGGTAATATTTCGTAGGAACGAAATATATGCCTCGTACATATACTGATATCCATTTATATTTTCCAGGTGACCCCTTGGGGGCTCCACATTTTACCCTTAAAGGGACATAATAGATTTTCGTATTTTATTTCGTTCCCACAAAATATTTATTTCGTGGGAACGAAATCTATTTCGTGGGAAAGAAATAATTTTTTTCTTCATGTCCCTTCAGGGGCTCTGTAGTATTTGAACTTGAATGTTTTCTGTTCTAAATGAGGCTCTTATTGGATAAACTTAGCAACTAGCATTAACACTCTCTCATCTAGTCGTACTTTGCGTGGGAGATATTGTTTCAAAGCTGAAATCTGTGGTGAATTTATTCATTTCTTGCGTTTGGGATTTTGATGTATTGTAGGCCTACGTGTATTCTTTCGTAAGACCCTTTCTTTGTTAATTCGTCACAAAACAAAATAGTTAATGAACTTTGTAACAATAAATGAGGGGGCCGCCATAGCGTCGAGCCAGAACAAGCCAGGTCACGAAACGGTTCTGGAGAGGAGTGAAGAAAGGGTCTTTTAATTTTCGCAGGGTTCCGGTCGCATCCTTTCGGCGGCGCTGCGCTGCCGGTCGAAAAGCACTCAGGCTACGGCCGGCCAACAGTGTCGGAGGACCATGAGCTGCGCTGGGAGCTGTGGTACAGAAGTCTGAGCGACATCCAACAACAGAGGAACTAAGTCGAAATTCATGTTGCATTGTACATTCTATGAACTAAGTCGGGCGACAGGCGATCAGGGAACTGGTACTTTCAAGGTCAAAGGCCACTTTCGATGGTGGCTTTCTTCTAGCGATAACGCGGCCCGGGTTCGATCCCCAACGAAGGCACAAGTTGTTCGTCCTGGGAAGCTCCTCCGACGGGTGAGTCCGATTCCTCCGAGGGTTCGAATTTCGCGGCGCTTTTTGGCTGGAGGTTCGTGGTCGCATGTGGCAAGGTTTCCCAAACACCTGTTGAGCACCGTAGGTTTTCTCCGGGATCTCTGGTTTCCTCCTACATTAAGTTTGGGATAATTGGGCTAAGATCTTGCCTACTGGACCCTGTGAAAGAACAGCCATAGGCTGAACAGGCTATCCACTATAAAGATGTTCAATTATTATTATTATTATTATTATTATTATTATTATTATTATTATTATTATTATTATTATTATTATTATTATTATTATTATTATTATTATTATTATTACTCTTTGATGACACGGGTTGCAGCATGATACGGCGATGGCCAAGCAACTTAGGCCTACTGTCAGAATGGTGCTGTGAACAGTAGCACAAAAGGTTTGGCAATATACACCTGAGTAACAAGTTTCTACCCAGGGCTGGGGGTTAAATATATAAATGATGATGATTAATATCATTATTATGACATATTGTTTTTCTAGGAATTCTTTATTTCTTTCTTTCGTTCTTTCTTTCTTTACAGGCAGATTTGTCCGACATTTCATTTGAAAAGTATTATACGCAGAAACTTCAAACTTGGCACAATTATACTTTTATAGCTGATATACTATAGTAGATGTGGTTCCGAGTGTATAGGAATTGGATCATAGCAAGGCAAAGGTCATCTCAAATGTCAAGGTCATAGGTCAATTTTAGGTCAAAATGTCATTTTAAAAGGTCAAGATTCATTTCAAGTAGAGGTCATCTCAAGGTCAAAGGTCATTTCAAGGTCAAAGGACACTTTCGGTGGTGGCTTTCTTCTAACGATAACTTGGCCAATTTATATCCAATTTTTGGGCTCAAATTATAGCTATTGTAACACTGCATATTTTTGTAAGAACATGTAGCCTGTAAAGGGCAAAGGTCAAGGTCACTTGGCCCTTTGAACGTTTTATCGTGCCATAACTTGGTCAATTTTCATCTGATTTGGTTCACATGGGGCTTAAATTGTGAGTATTGTAACACTGTACATTTTGCAATTGACAGGTCGCATGTAAATTGCATTGTCATTTGGACTTTGAAATTTTCATCCAGCATTAAGCTTAATGGAATATGAATTACCAGAGGACGAATGTTGTAGCATTTATTCTTTACAACTTTTGAAGGCACACAGACAGATTTGCTTTGAAGCAAATCTTCTTATCTAGTTTTGTCTTTGTCTTCTTCTGGTCGTGTGTCATGTGCCATGTGACTCTTTGTACAGGCGAACGTCCAGATTAGCACGCACTGCACTATTCACGCTACCAATACAGTTTTAAAATGTTAACAATAGCAAGGCGCACTCATACCTAATGCTCTGCTGATCCACGCCTGACGTCAGCAACCATCAAAGACGGTGAAACTACATAGGCACACTGAGCGAACCTACGCACACCCAACGAAACTTCGAAGGGGAAACACGGTACATTAGCTTAATTCCTTGGCTGCAATGTTTATTCAGCCTACCTTTATTGAGACCTTATTTTGATGCAAGGAGGCCTATCTATACCTGCTGAGTTGGGACTTTCTGTTGTGGAGTCTGCTCTGTCCGGCTCACGCCGGTTTTGCTTCCAAATGTGGCTGTCAACCCATCCCTTTTCAGTATTCCACGTGTGGCAATAGGAAGAATTCATACGTCGCTGCGGACCTGTTCGTGCTAATAATGTCGCTGGGCAGCAGGACTATGCCTCCACCATAATGAGGGCACTCTCAGCAATATTGTTACTAATTGCATTTTTGTTTTTGTTTTTTTTCCCCAGAACCACTTCCTAGTAGTCATTACCCTATTCTGCACTGCAAACACTTTACTCTCCATAAGCTAACATGTCCCTGTCTTACCTATATACATGTGAAATTACTATTGTCCATATTGCACACGTTCCTCTGTAAAATTTTGACACAGGCTGTATCAGCCCAAATAAATTAAAGAGTCTTCAGTGGGTAACTACTCAACATGTTTCGGAGCCTAAAACACCTGAAAATTACCCCGTCTGCTTAAATTAAAAAAAAAAAAGAAAGAAAGAAAAAAAAGGAAAATTCTTGATATTGTAAGCAACTTTTTTCCTGCTTTGAACCATGTGAATGACTTTTATGGGCTTTTGTTTCCTCATATTGGTATTTTTCATTACAAAAACACACTTCGTCCTTCTAGATGGGCACATGAATGTGCTATCCTTCGTGTCAAGTTCCTTGTTGCAGGATAGGGGGCAGCACATAACCACAGTATCGTAACTGAATATGTCTTATTGGTATTTCGCGTACAGCGACAAAAAAGCCGCACAGAAATGGTTGATTTTCTGCTAAAAGGTGACAAACAAATAGGACAATAATTTGAGGTATGTTTTTAGAGTTAGTGCTGTCCAAATGATTCATGGGTTGCAGTAAAAATTCCAAGTTTTAAAGCATTGAATAAATTTGAACACCTGTTTGTACTTTTTTCACTTGTAAGCCCGTTGCGTGTATCTTGCGGATGAAATTAGTATTTCTCAGCCTATCTTCCCCATGAATTTCTATCTTGGGTCGCATCGTAGCAATTATCCGAAAGGCCATGCATTCATTTTTTATACCTGGGAAATCAACATATTAGTGTAGAACACATTAGAGGTCTATATGGCTATTAAGAGACTGAAAATTATTTTTTGCATATATAGCAGTACACGTGCATTTTAAAGTCACCATAAACTTAATTGCAGTAAGTTTCTGGCGGAAAAAATCGTCTGTCTCTGGCTGGATATTAAGGTGCTTTATTATCGCTGTAGATTATCACTGTGCTAAATGCAAACCAAACCTGCCTACCAAAGTCAGTATATAAATTCATTCAGTAAGTATCCCTAAATTATATCCAAACATTTTCTTATAAAATTCATAGACGATTTTACCCTCTGGGTGGAAGATTTACTCACAAGGTTGCATCGCAAGTGATAAACACAGGCAAATCTGCTTTTCCATTGGGGACATAATGCAGTTTAGACAATAGTCTACAAACATTAAGGTATTAACATCCCCATTTGGTAATGAATATCACAGATAAATAATTCTTTTTAGGAATGGCAAAAACGTGATTTCAAGATCGTGAAAATTTAAGAAAATGCTGTAATAACTGGCAGCTTTCCCGCACATGATGTAATTGATACCTGTGCACACATGCGTACATAGGCCAGCAGTGATATAAATTTAGTTTTACTAAAGAAGAAAGCTGTTCCTTCTTAAACCTGGAAATGTAGTCACCTATCCAAAAGATGCGAGATAGAAATTCAAGCACAAACCCTGACTCTTTTGATTAAGGGGTAGCTCTTAGTAATTGGACATAAAGCTTCTTACAAAGGTATGATCTATATAAGGACAAAATTTAAAATTAAAAAGAATGACATAGAATACTCAATTGGTGTGCTACATTATATACTCCTAAACATTTGTGGATGCACCTAGCTAATTCACATACTGGCATTTGACAACACAAGTACAGCACCACATTAAAATAGTAATTAGAAACTACAGTGTTACTGACAGGCTTAGAAGAGATCATTGACATATTCCACAAAAGTTACCGTGTCTCAGTACCACTGCCAAGTTTCACAATATACTCACATTTTTCATTGTAGATGAGATTGCTAAATTGATCGACAAGACTTTCTAGCTTGTCAGCTGGCAGGGTTTTTTCTAATTATTATTTTTGGTTGGTGAAATGTCCCTTCTTAATGGCCAGAGCATATACTGTTATTCTTAACTGGATATAATAGTTTCCTCTCACAGATAGCTCACTATTAAGGTATGGTTCTATTTCGAAGTTTTTTTTTGTTTCAAGTACAGTAAGTGCGTAAATTTTGGTGGTTCACTCGACCAGAGCTATTAATGTGCATCTGCCACTGGGCTTCATAGACAGACATGACTTGTTCTTTTAATTTTGCTACAGGAGCAGTTATGAGTAAAGCCTGTAAGTGAGGTAGAAGGTTAGCGTACATTTGAATTTGGGCTAACAGATGTATTTGTAAATTTTGTCCTAATAAAAGAGCATCTGTTATGTCCCAATAGGCCCTACTTAATTGCACAACAGAATCATGATTGGATTGGATTGCTTGAATGGCACTGGTGACTCGATGATCTAGGTTTTTAGCCACTGAGGCAAAATTGGTACCTTGCCTTTTAAAATTGGAAGTCATAAGCTCAGTGTGGTGTGCCAAAATTTTGATATTATTTTGAAGAGTCATGATATCTTTTGCAGAGGCTTCTCCAAACAGTGAGCAAGTAATTGAGCCAACAAATAGCAGTAAACTGCGCTTCTTAGTAGGTTGTGTTTGAAAAGGCGTATCAGACACCAACTTTTGAATGTGCTGCAAAATGTCAGTGGTATGCGACCTGGTTGCATTGATTATTCCAGTGCTCTGGGTCATTGCAAGCTCAAGTGTGTGACAAATTTGTGGAGCAAAGTCTATCATGTCACAAGGCAGGTGCATTGGTTTATAATTTGGCAGTTGTGGAAACTTAATTTCAAAAGTATGGAGCCAATAATTGGCAGAAGTATGCATCTGACGTGTTGGGTTAAAAATAGTCCCATAGCTGAGACGATGCCATGGTGCTGCCTGTACCACCTGTGCGCACAAAATTAGGAGGATCCCTATCTGTATTTGTACATAATAGATCCAAGTATGCGACTGATGGAACCACTCAAAGGTCTGATGACACATTTATGACCAGTGTCTGTAAGAGAAAAAGAAGTGGGTGAGTGATTTATATGAGGGGAAAAAGGGGGGGGGGTGTGCAATTATGGAAATCACAGGGACCAGCCCTTAGGGGAAAAGATGATGGATGACAAATGAATTTAGAGAAATTAGCAGAGACTGGTCAGCAGACCATTCAGGTCGTTTGCATGTATGTACTGTTACAAACCTTTATGCTTTTGGCTGAAAGCATGTGAAGGATTTACACTTTCTTCTGCAGCCCTGCTTAGTGTAGTTAGCATGGTGTTCAGTAATTAAAGAAGGGGACACACCATTGGCAGGCACCCAAGAAGGCTCATGTGAGCCACACCATTTCACCTTGTAATATCTCACTTTGCTTATAAATTATGTGGCCAGTATTTTATCAACTTCACACCAAGTGTCGTTTGCCAGATCAGTTGCTGCAGGAGATGGAGTATTAGTAATTGGCTGAGTGGGCCCTGGGGAAGGCTGGTTGGGTGTACTAGTGTTTGGATTACGTAATTGGGAGAGGGATATGCATGTGATCAAGGGGGTTAAAATATAGCTTAAGCCGGTTGGCATGAATAGGAGCTCTGTGGTCCTTATGATCATGTGCTGCAGCTTGTAGGTATAATTAGGACCTTTGTCAATGATGTAATATGGCCCTGTAAACTTTCTGTACAATTTATGTGAATAACCCTTTGGTACCTTGGGATTGTAGAGAAGCACTTTATCTCCTGTCGTAAACTTGGGAGCTTGAGGTTCCTGATCATGCAGTGCCTCAGATTTTTCCTGTGATTCTGCAATGTTTTGCTTTGCAAAGTCCTGAAAAATATTTAGGTTGTCCATGACATCTTGAATGTAAGTCCGGACATTTTGAAGTAAGCTAGATTTTGGAGTCAGTGAGTTATAGAAGAAAATATTAATTTCCTGACCAAAAACAAGGTAGTAAAGATAGAATTGTGTAGTTGTATGAACGTCTGTAAGCCATCAAAATGCCTGGGAGTAGAGAAGGCCAATTTGTTTGCTCATTGTTACCAAATGCGCTCAAACCATGCCCCATAGTACAGTTCATACGTTTGCAGGCACTGTTTGTGGGTGCCAAGAGCTGTAATGAGCTTACCTACAAAATTACTTCCTTAGTTTGTTAATATGGTTTTAGGTACACCATATATGGTAAAAATCTGCTCATACAGAATCTTGGCTTTTTCAGTAGCAGTCTGAGTTCTTAGAGGGAAGCCTAGACATCAATTTAGTCAAGGAATCAACAGCTAACAGAATGTATTGATATGACTCTGGAGGTTTTTCTAAAGGGCCAAGGACATCCAAATGCCATCCAGAGAACTTGTCAGCCAAAGGCAACGGGTTAAATGCAGCAGCTTGCTTGTGATAGAATTGATTTGCTTTCTGACAGTCATCATAAGATCTGACATATTCTTCTATTATGCAAAACATCTTTGTCGAAAAATATTTTGCTCTAAGGGATAAGTACATTCTGTCAAATCCGTGGTGTCCACCTCCGAGTAGAGAATTATGATAGGTTACGAGAGCCTCTTCAGGATATGGGGTAGGCAAAGCCAATTGTTTGATCCATCCCGTTGTTTTGGGTATTGTTTTTGGTTTTTGGGGTATAGATATGATATAGCACATCATCTGCAAGAATGTACTGTTCAGATTATGCTACAAGCTGTTTATCATCAGACACTGTACCAGAAAATAAGGGCAAGATTTTTTTGTCTCTATGAGATCACTTTGGGATACTAAATTAAGAGAGGGGAGTGTATCAGTCACTGGGCAATGGAGGAGAGGTTCTGGGGGATCCACGCCGTTTTCATATTCAAAATCTATTTGTAGCCATTCTGGCTCACTTGAAGGTTGTGTAACCATAACTACTGTCTCCTCAAGCTCCTCCTTTGGAGAGGCTGATTGTTTGTCTGAGTAATGTCTAGAGAGCCCATCAGCTGGGTTCTGCATACCTGGTTTATGTTTAATTACATAAGAGTAACTTTGTAATAGCAACACCCATTTGTAAGCCTAGGAGTTGTTGGCTTGACCGTATCAAACCAAACCAAGGCCTTGTGATCTATGTACGCATCAAATTCCTGGTGTGCCAAATATATATGGTTTTCCCTTATAGCTTCAGCCAAAGCTAAACATTCCAATTCACATATTGTATAATTCTTTTCAGCCCTTCTTAGAGCACAACCCGAATACAAAACTGGATGGTATATGTTATCTGGGCCATGCTGGCAGAGCAAATAGCCGATGCTTAAAGTACTGGCATTTGTCACCAAGCTAAATCTCATGTTAATGTTAGGGTATTGAAGGACAGGAGGGTTTACCGTTGCAGTTTAAAGTGCTTGGAAGACCCTTTCACAATCTTCAGACTATATGAATTGTTTGTCCTTTTGAAGCAGACTGTGCCAAGGTGCTGCAATTTGAGCAAAGCCTTTGACAAATTTCCGATAAAAAGAACATAAGCCAATGAAAGCACACACAGCTTTTTGATGTTAAGGGGTAGGATAAGTGGCTAAAACTGTTGTTTTTTCTGGATTGATCTCAATGCCTTGAGAGGATATGTCCCAAAAGTAGTACTCTCTGACTGGCAAAGTTGGCCTTAGGGGGCTGTAGTGTCAGATTGTATTCTCTTAGGCTGTCAAAAACTTGTTTTAAGTGATCTGGAAAATAATTACTGACGATTATTACATCATCACAGTACGATAATATGGTATTAAATGACAATCTTTTCAATACTGTGGTCATCAATATTGCATAACTGGCAGGGGAGTTCTTTAAACCCATAGGTAATCTTTTGAAAGAGTAATTTCCAAAGGGGGTATAAAACTAGTCTTGTGGCGTGTTTCAGAGTTCAATTTTTGTCCCCAGAATGAGCTCTTTAGATAAAAAAAACTGCCATATACTGAGGCTGGACCTCTCCTAAAAAATCAAAGACAGTCTCTAAACGTGGTAAAGGAAAATGTATTGGTTTGGTGACTTTATTTAGCTGCCTATAGTCAATTGCCAATGTATAAGCACCTGATGGTTTTCTTACCATCACTACAGGAGGAGACTATGGACTATCAGATTCCACAATGATATCATTATCCAAAAGTTCCTTTATTAGTGTTTCCAGTTCCTTGTGTAGAGCAGGAAACGTTCTATAAAATAGTTGCCTCTGAGGTGGAGCATCCCCAGTGTCAATTTTAAGCATAACATCATCTGTGAAGCCCAATTCTTAAATGTTCATTGCAAAACATCTCAATATTTAGCAACAAGGGTGACAACCTCATGCTGTTAAGTTTGAGTAAGAGCTGAAGGTCCAAACTGATTCCAAGTTCTGAAAGTACAGCTTAAGGATCTGCTGTGTCAGAGGTTAATGAATCAGTAGGGGTAGCCATGGAAACAGCTGTAGAGGATGCATGTTTATATTCGTTTGGTCTACAGAATAAGCCATGCTAAGAATCTTACGTGCAGAGAGCATAATTGGGCCATCAGTAGCATTCAACAACCGGAATGGCTTTACCATGCACAGTAGTAACCACTGTTGTGGCACCACGGATTGGAAATGTATCTGTTGGCTGATTAGGCCCTAGCAGCATTACTTGTGTACCACTGTGTCTTGAAATTTCAACCGATACCATTCCTTCTGAGTTAGCTGGTATTTCATAACTATGAGTAATGTGAATTAGGCCAGACTTAATAGGGGCCTGGAAGTATGAGATACTCACAGCTGGATCTTGTAAACATATTATCAATGAGCCACAGTCAATACATGCCCTGTGTTTATTTAGAAAGTCTTCTCCCAAAATTAAATGATGGTGAAGGTAGGAAAAGACATGAAAGAAATGGTTAAAAGATTTTTCAATGATTTCAAAAGTAAGAAAAATTGTACCAAGAATTTTCTGAGTTTCACCTGCAACCCAATGGACTGCTGGAATATCAGATTGATTTAAACAGTAATTTGGAATAATGGACCTCAGAAATGAGTGTGAAATGCAAGAAATAGAGGCTGCTATCAACCAAGCCTATAGAATTGCTCTTGGGAAAGGAAATTAGGATTAAATTTTGATTCAGTGGTACTACCACAGCTATTGGAAACAATGGAAACAATGCTTTATTAGCATTTGATGTTGGTCTGGTCAGGGAAGGGCCTGAAACATCTCTGACAACGAAAAAACCCTATTGGGAACTATTTGGCTAGGCTCTAGCTGATCTACATACACGTGCAATATGAGAAAGCTTCCTGAAGTGATAACAAACAGAATTACAGTGTGGACAATTAGTGTAACTAAGAACATTAGTGTCTACATCCATTGCAAGGGTTCATTGGCTGCTGGGCTGGCTCCGCTGTCTGGGCCTGCTGGTTATGGTTGGCTGTTTGTAGTTGTGTCTGGGCTTGTCTTGGCTGCCATGGGTTACCTGGTGGTTTGTTTTGCTACCAGTTTCCAGGTCGTCGGCCGTGCCCACAGTTGCCTGCCACCTGACTGGCAGTTGAGGACTTCCAACTGAATTGTGATCTCCACAAAATAGGTGTCATTGAGTCTCTGTCATGTTTGTGTGGAGCAAACTTGGAAAAAGTTCACTGCTTCTTTGAATGCAACAGGTATGCTCTACTTAGGAATGAATAACAATCTAAAATAATAGCCTTTGGCAACTTTAATATGACAACATTACTGTTTGAAATTGAAAGAAGTGGAATTACAAAAAGCGAGACAGAGAAAATTTTTGTTCACACACCATTTCACTCTTTCCTTTCTTTCCCTGATTTTGGTCCTGTTTGTTATCTATCTGTGTACTGGTGGTTCGAATTTGCCATGTTGTCTCATACATATGTACAAGAGGCCTTTATATAGGCTGGTGCGCCTGTTTGCCAATTGTTTTTCAAATAAACTATGTTTAAACCAAACTGAAGGTAACATCAGCATAAAAACGTAACAGGGCAGCTTATGCGTTGGTGAAATGGATGTCCGCAACATGTGCACACATGTTCACAGCAGAAAATAGGTTTGTTACCCCTTTTCTTCTTGTCAAATCATCTTTTATTTCCGTAAGGCGACATCAATGGCATCATGGTATTAATATTTGCTTCTATGAAATGGGATGTTTTTTTTAAAGAAACTAATTGCATGTGCCACAAGGATCCATAGTAAATCTGTCGCTTGTGATGAACTCAATTAGGAATCTATTTTTACATCCCAGTTTCAGTGATACTGGCCAAAATGATGGTGCTCTACAGTGAAATAATAAAATGCATAACAAAAACAGAAACAACAAGAAATGAAGATTTGATTCACAGCAAAGCTGTCTGGATGCTTTCAAAATGAGAACGATTGAAATGCTACACTTTGTCATTGTTCAACATAATCTTAATTCTGTGTATTAGTCTAATATGCATAAATTAAAATGCTACAACTTTGGTCCTTGGTTCATTGGATGTGCATGGCCATGTCACAAACTTACAAACTGAAGTTTGAATGACACCACTGTCAACAATAGTGTTGAAGCTATTCAAGATTTTTATTTTGTGCATTAGTCTAATATCCATAAATTAAATCCTACAACTTTGGTCCATGGGTCATTGGATTCGGCTATGCAACAAACCTACTAAGTGAAGGTGGAATGGTACCTGTATGTATAATAACTTTGAAGTTACCCAATATTTAGATTTTGTGTCTTCGCCTTATTTGCATAAATGGGAATCCTACATCTTTGGTTCATGGTTCATTGGATACACCTATGTCACAAACATATAAATTGAAATTGAAATGGCGCCTCTATCCAAAATAGTTTTGAGAAGCTATTCAAGATTTAAATTGTGTGTATTCACCTAATTAGCATAAATTAAAATCCTACAACTTGGTTCATGGTTCATTGGATGTGGCTTTGCCACAAAGCTACAAATTGAAGTTGGAATGGCATCTCTATCCATAATAGTTTTGGATATATTCAACTTTTATATTTTTCAATGCCCCTAATTAGCATAATTTAAAATTCTATAACTTTCGTTTGCTGTCCATTATATTGGCAGGTGTCACAAACATATAAATGCATGTTGAAAATTTGCATACAAGTTTGGCTATCACTGTGCCATAAATTGCTGAAACATACCAGAATGCATCACCTGAATTTCACGGGAATAGTTTCATCTTATATTCTAAACGAACAAACTGCTAATTTAGGTCCTAGCCAGGCCCGTAGCCACGCGACTTTCGTTGGGTCTCCCACTTTAAATGATCTCTCCCCCTACCTCCTTCCAGCGAACCCTTCGTGTAATTTTTTGCATACGAAAGACGGAGATAACTGTCAGACATCCCCAAAACTCACAGAATGCCGTATTTAAATTCTTGTTTTTCAAAAAATTAAAAAATAAAAATAAAAATCCAGGGTGTGGGTAGGGGTTAAAGGGGCGGCGCACGCCTCCGAACCCCGTGGCCTGGTTTTGCGCCTTTGGCGCTCCTTTACTTGCAAAATTTTATTTCCAACAAATGGCACCCTCCGCTCTCCCCCCCCCCCCCCCCGGCCACTTTTCGAAAAGCTGGATGCGGGCATGCTTGTTTACAATCTTGATGTATGGTCTAGGCTAGCCCCAAGGGACCTCCCCACGCTCTGTAAGCTAACCGCAAGCTTACAGAGCGTGGGGAGGTCCCTTGGGTCTAAGCCTATGTGGTCACAGGGGCAACCAGCAGAATGGTTGTCATCATATTCTGGTCGATACGAACCCATTCATATGCCTACTGGCTGGTCGAAAATACTTATTAGGGGTATTTTCGATGGACAGTGACTTTGCCGGTCAGTACAAATGGGTTCGTATTGACCAGAATATGATGACAACTATTCTGCTGGTTGCCCCTGTGTTTGTAGTAGTGTCAGATACTTGGCTAATTTACACAGCCGCGACAAAGACAGTCTGGCCTCAGACATTTTTAGAGAAAACTATGCAATATAGCCTTTCTTAAGACCCTTTCTTACTTAATTCGTTATAAAAGAAAACAGCTAATGGATATATATCTATATATAAATATATATATATATAATAAAAAAATGAGGGGGCAGTCATAGCGTCGAGCAAGAACAAACCAGGCCGCGAAGCGGTCCTGGAGAGGAGTGAAGAAAGGGTCTTTTAACTTTGACCAGGTTCTGGTCGCATCCGTTTGGCGGCGCTGTGGTACAGAAGACTGGGCCACATCCAACCAAGGAACAAAGTCGATATCCACGTTGCATCGTACATCCAGATGTTAGCAACGACAGTGAATTTGCAAGCTTACCCGCTGGGAATACATAATACATCCATTGCATCACGCTGCATGTAAAATACAGTAGTCTAGAATATATAATTATGTTCTTTTCATATTTATTGTCAATATACTCTAACACATTTATAAAGTTTACTTGCATCTTCTATGATCTATACTTGGCAGAAGCTTTTCCAATTCCAGTGGACAAGCTTCTTATTATGGGCCTACTGGGCAACTTAAATTTGTTTCTCGGTTGCATGGGGGGAAGGGGGTGTCAGAAAAAATGTCGGGGGGGGGGGGGGCGCTCACAAAATATAAAGTTTGCCAAATCCCTATTTAGTACAATGTATATATAAGAACACTCAAGGAGCACAAATGTAAAGTACTCTCCCATACTGTCCATTTCTTCAGGTGTTACAGGAACTCAAAGTTTATACTGGTAATTTTGTCGTCATTTTAGTGAAGAAACTTCATATGTAGGTCACTAAATATGTTATCAGTATGATTTTATAATATAACTGCAAAGGTGAAACTTTGAGCTGATAAAATAACAGCAAATCACATGTGTAAATAAGTATACTTCGATACCTCCACACCAAGAAGTGATGTATGGCAAAATATTTGCAGACTTTTCGTTAATATCCAATTTCTATTATTCCAGTTATTGTCAATAAATCTCCAGAGTTCTAAAAACTTTTTCCATACATTAAACATAAAATTAAACTGGAGTATTTATGCATAGAGCAGTTTCAGGATATAACATGAGAAATAAATGCATACAATATAATACAAAGAATGATTTGTTTTGCACCAAAATGACGAAGAAACGACCACTTTGTACACTTTTAGTAGCAAAACTAAATAATGAAAATTTCCTACATTACTTCGTCATCCTTGGGGATTGGTAATGTCGTGATATCGTTCATTGTTACTAATTACTGCTAGAAAGTCTCTGTACCTTCAATGTGATTCAGGAAGGAAAATTTAGAAAACTGTTTCTCCGCCTCGCACATAATTTCAAATCTGTCTGTATATCGAATGCAAGTTAAATATTAAGTTTGCGATTAAATTGCTCTGATTAAGATAATACGATGTATTCTATTACTGAAATCAAAAGGGAACAACTTAAATTTGTGTTTCTGCTTGAGTTAATGTTCAATAATCATTTAAAACATCAAGTTTATGATAAACGTCATGCACGAAAATGACGTGTTTCTTTTCTGCCGAAAAAAATCACAAGCAATTCAATACTGAATGTAATTCTGTTTATACCTAATATAAAATTGTTTTAATTTTATATTAAGTATAATTTTAATTTTTCACAGAAAGCACCCAGGAATTCACAAAATTGTGTTCCGTTTCTCCGAGAATTTAAAACATTATTTGAGCTGGGAAACGACGCCAAACTGATGCACGATACACAGAATCTGAGCAAAACGTGAACAGGAGTGAAGCATTTTGTACTTGCATACATATTGTTTGTTGACCATGTCAAATGGAAATAAAAGAGAGCATTAAAATAGTTACGGGATCGAATTCTGCATAATGATAACAGTTTGCACGAAAGTAAATAATTTTTCACGAAAATGACGCATCGCATTCAGGCCCAATTGATTGTAATATACGTGTCTGTTCCACAAACAAAATATCCTATAACTTCTCATCAGGCACACATTAAATACTTGTCCTGTGCATTACGTAATTTTGCATCTCGGGTTGTGTGTGTGTGTGTGTGTGTGTGTGTGTGTGTGTGTGTGTGTGTGTGTGTGTGTGTTTATAATAAAGCTATTTGTGTCATTTTCGGGAAAAATTTTATATTTGCAGGAAAAGCTATCTGAAAAATATTTCCGCTGTATGTATTCTCTGAAAACACATAAATAACAGCGATAGTTTCCTTCGTTTGGTTGGATCAGCAAGTAGGGTATTGAAGTGTACAACCTTTCACCTTTTTTTTTTCAACGTCAAGACGTAGAAAAGTTTTTGGCATGCCCTTACATCGGACCAACGACCGGGCTCAAAAGCACCAAAATGACGAACTCGAAATTTCAACGCAATTTTGTGAGCAAGAAATTACAGTATCACACACTAACATTCAAGAATGTTAATACTTTAAAAGCTAGATTATTGTGTCAACGTTTCACAATACGTATAAGCATTGTAGCATCGAAAATACATGCATGTGTAATCTTTTATCAACGTGTTTGGAATTGGTTCAATTGTTATAATGTTCGTATACCATCATATTATACATGTACCACAAGTGTAGCGACGACGCATACGTTGCATTTGGTTTTACAGTCGATGAAATCTGTCGTTTCAATTTTATGTTCTCAAGGCGCAGCTTATTTGCCTGTCGCCAAGCGCTGGTTTGAAAACAGCTGACCGCCGGAGGTTGCGGTGGCTTAGATCTGTCCTTTTTTTCCATTGCATTGGCACGATGATGAGACTGAAAACTCAAGAATTCACAATATAGTTACAGCAGTAATTGTATAACTTCTAAGTTTAGACTACAGTGACATCCCAAATACAGACATACAATTTATATCAGTCATGAAATTGTGTAAAGTAAAGTAAAGTAAATGAAAGGACAGGACAGGACAGGACAGGACAGGACGGAAAGGGACGGGGAGGGAGGGAGGGGAAGGGAAGGGATATTGATGCACAGATGATATAAAAGATTTAGCCTTAATTTCTCTGAAAAATTACAAAATTGTCTAAAATTATTTCTATCGTGTGTCTGTCTGTCTGGTTTTCTTTCCATTATATGAGCCATTCGTTCGCATGTATTATCTTTAATCCTTAGTTGTCGAATCTGTTCAGCATCATCATCGTCGTCGTCGCCGTCGTCGTCGTCGTCCTCCTCCTCCTCCTCAGTAGATAGAAAGCAATGGTATCAACAAAATGATACCCTGTGTGCGCCAAGGAATTCACGTATGTAATTATTACCATATACAAATTGTATCAATTTTCACATAATACACATAACAATAAAAAGGACACAAGTCCTTAATCTTACACGAACCATTATTTATAAGTTGTCATTTTCAGGTCTAGCAGCATTCTCCGCGTACACACAAAGCGCACAAAGCAACGCTACTGACTGCCAGGGTCAAATTATGCTGATAATTTCTGTTCAACTTTCTGCACAAATGGTTTCACACAGTGCAGAATTAAAGAAAACAGGATGGATCAGACGACATTTAAAGTATCGGTCGTTAACGACCGGTTTAAGGGACAGAGTGGTAAAACCATAAGTTATTTTCATTTCATTTCGTAGGGAGCATATAATTAACGACTGTATAATTAGTCAACTGGGGGATCGCAGAGATTATTCCGTACCTTTTATCTGCATCGGGGACACTGACACTGATTCCAGGTGATTCTTTAAACTTTAGCCCACTTCATCACTTCGATGTCCTTTTTGGTGTGGCACTTTGCATTTTCATCCTGTGTTTTCTCATGCTTTTGGTGAAGTCGATACCTTTTTGCTGCCTTTCTATTTCTGTCTCTGATATCTTAATTTTTTTGCCCACATCTGCTTTCATGGTACAATATTTTTGTGCATAAGCTCACGATTTTGTTTTAAGTAGTCTGGATCTACATTTTTTTGTAAAGGCGATTCACCTTCATATATTCTCCCTTATTTTCATAATCTCTGACTCTTCGCTTTCCCATGGGCTCACTTGCTTGTAGCCTCTTGGAAACTGCTCTTTCTGGCGGCATTATGATATAGGGCCTATTTTGCCATATGGAAGTCTACCTGAAATCAGCAAAAGGTAAGGTAAAGATAGGCATGGAAAATTTTCGATAAAAAGTTGACATTGACCGCCTTTTGCATTCAAGTTAATACCTAGGTCAGATGCATACTGCTTCGGCCTACCAAGTTTAACCATTAGGTGGATGTCAGGGCTTAACGGCTTTATCCAGTTACAATATAGATTGTATAAATCATCCATTCATTTTGGGGTAATAGCAGCTTAGAAGACCCCTTTGTGTGCTTGAAATTGAATCATGCAAAGGCACCCGCGCTATACGTGACGTTCTGGGAGATTGACAACAACATGCATTACTGTAATTCATTTTGACTTATTAACATGATAAAGTCTGCCTTACTATCAAATCATTTTCGTGCATCATTTTCGTGTAAACATGATCAGCATACTTTGTTAAAGATAACATTTACGTCACACCACAAACGTCGTTAATTTTGACCTTGCCACGAACATTTCACGACAGGTTTGTTGGTTTTGGTTGGTTGAAGGACTTTATTTGGTCTGAGCATCAGTACATCAGTATACAATAATGCTTCTGGAAAAACAGCGGTTCCTGCTCAAACGAAATTTCCAGATCCCACTGGATATGCTTTCCGTGACCAGCCGACTTAATTAAAATGAATCTCTACGTGGCATGGTAGTCTTGAGACTTATTACATCATTTTGCTTATTTTTGGCTGTATCAAACTTTGTATATTTCTCTGTGAAAATCCAACTTTACTCACCTTTTCATGGGAGCACAGAGAGAGGCACCAAGCACACATTTGTGTCAGTGGTGACGAGAGGACAGCGCCCTCTGTCACTTCCGGTTAGCGAGAGGTTTTCGCGCCACGCACGAGAATTGCGTTTCCCATTATGCACGAAAGTGATAATTTTGTATTTTTAAAGTAGTATGCTAACTGTGAAATGATTCACGATCATATGGCTTTGTTTTGTACCTCACGCTCTCCAAGCCTCCTTAACAAAGGCAATCCTAATTGTTTGCATTTGGTAGGCCTTTTGTCATTAAATGCTCTACATTTTCATGCGGTTTTTTTTTTTTTTTTTTTTTTTTTTAAATTTCATCCCCATGTTAGCACCATGACCACACCGGAACAAAAATATACAATAGCTTAATTCATTTGACACGAAAAAGTTTCAGTTGGGGATTGTCAAATTATAAAGCAAGTGAGAAAAAGCAACTTGCCAAAATATTTTGCATAGTTGCAGAGCTAATAATTTTCCGCACGAAAATGACGTTTTCCACTATAGGAAGCTAACACTTTTTGCAGCAACAAAACCAATCCTTTACAAAATTAAAATGTAGCCCAACGAATTCTATAAGACATTAGTTTGTTTGTTTGTTTGTTTTTTATAAAGGACACAAATGTTAATTTATTGATAAACTTTTTGTGTAGAAATAGAGAAAAACCAAAATGAGGCAGTGGGCAAGCTGTTTTGGTTGTTTTTGGCCTTTAACTTGTCAATTAATATTTGTCATATTAGTGTCCAGCAATGTAGAAAAGTATTTATTTTCCGAAAGATGTATCGACAAGAACTATCTATTGAAAGAATGAGGCTATGAAAACATCAAGTCGGGAAAATTTTTGCTCAAATGGACACTGATTAGGTCCTATTGTAATTTTGGAGCTTATTTTTGAAATAGGCCATATTGCCAAAGCGTCTGCCCTACTGTTCACAGCACTGTACTGACAGCAGGCCTGTTCCATGATCGGCTGTCGCGCGACTGAGTTCATAAAATGTATTAGTGTAAAGTGAATTTCGACAAGACTTCTGTACCACAGCTTCCAGCGCAGTTCATGATCCTCCGACACTGTTGCCCGGCCGTAGACCTGCTGCAACATGTGTCATCAAAGTGTACCTGCGTGTTTTGGGTGTCTGTTGCCCGGTTGGGTTTTTTGTTTTTTTGTTTTGTTTTGTTTTGTTTTTTTTTTGACCCGCACCGCAGCGCCGCCGAACGGGTACGACTGAAACCCTGCGAAGGTTAAAAGACCGTTTCTTCACTGCTCTCCAGGACCGCTTTGCGGCCTGGCTTGTTCTAGCTCGACACTATGACCCCCCCCCCCCCCCCCATTTATTTTTTATATTCATTAGCTATTGTGTTTTATAACGAATTAGCTAAGAAAGGATCTTAAGAAAGAAATATGAAATTGACGGCGTTCAGCTAATTTGGCCCAGCCAAGGTTTGAATAAGTAAAGTTGCACTGTAGATTAAATTCGAAATCACCAGAGATAATCCTAGCCGCTCTATTTTGGAGACTCTGTACAATTAGTTGTTGGGACTTGGAACAGTCTCCCCAGACTGTATCACAGTAACCAAACAGAGTTGTATCATACTCTTATAGACGGTATCCAATAATGCGGGTGATAGTGTATGTTCTAGGCGAGATAGGAGGGATACTTTAGGACTTATTTTAGAGACCAAGTAAGTTATATGTTGTGACCAGTTTAATTTGTCGTCAATTACCACGCCCAGTAATTTTGTGGAAGTTTCTTGTGTAAAAACATGATAATTAACAGATAAATTTGTGACATTCTCGCCTCGAGACTGATCAAAAGCCGTGGCACATGATTTGGGGACATTGAGAGAAAATCCATTTCGAGTGAAGCAGCCAGATATCTTATATAATTCAGCTTGCAGATTTGATTCTGCATCTTTAAGAGTTTTGCCTTTAGCATATACTGTTGTATCATCTGCAAATAAGTGACATACAGTTGATGTTAAAGTTGATGATAAACATTGGGGAAAGTCATTTATGCATAGTAGGAAAAGGATAGGTCCAAGCGAAGATCCTTGGGGGACACCAATATTTACGTTAAGCTTGGTAGACTGGTGCCCAATGCAGTTTACAACTTGTGTGCGGTCGGATAGGTAAGATTTAAACCAAGTCAGTTCATTCCCATTTATACCATATTTACCCATTTTATACAGCAAGATGGAAAAAATCAATGGTCTCAAAACATTTTTGCACATCAAGAAAGATTGCAACAGTCAGAGAGCCGGCATCAATGTTTTATAACCAGTCATTCATAAAAAATAAATAAAATAAAATAAATGAATAAATGAATGAATGGATGAATGAATAAATAAATAAATAAATAAATAAATAAATAAATAAATAAATAAATAAATAAATAAATAAATAAATAAATAAATAAATAAATAAATAAATAAATAAATAAATAAATAAATAAATAAATAAATAAATAAATAAATAAATAAATAAATAAATAAATAAATAAATAAATAAATAAATAAATAAATAAATAAATAAATAAATAAATAAATAAATAAATAAATAAATAAATAAATAAATAAATAAATAAATAAATCCTACAACTGCATAGTCCATGCTGGGTGCATTGTGTGAAAAAAATGTTTGATACTTTTGATATGTCTAACTTTTGGAAAAGCATAGGTGAAACCAACATCACTAGATGTTTTCAAATTCTATTAGAAAGACTATTGTAATTATGAATGTAAATGGATTCAATATATCCAAGGTAAAGAAAGAATGCCAACAAACTAAGAATCTATTAAAGCCCTCCTTCTGTAGAGAAGAATGCCTAAACATAAAGTTGCGTCTGAACAAACGGAAAAATTTTACAAAATTGCGAATAAGCTCGTATGATCTGAAAATACAGACAGCCCCGAGGAGGCAGGTCGCTGTACTAAAACCTTTGGAGAATGGAGCCTGTCTACTCAGCAATAATTTTCAAGTGGAAGATTTGTCCATTTTATGTTAAATCACAATGAGTACAAACAAACAAGAGATGACTTGAACTCTTGCCTTCAAATAGTATACTTTCCAGGACCTGTCAGAGAATGAAAAAAAATTCTCTCCTGATGACTGGAGCCAAAGGTTACCACTATGTTCTAAGACCAGTTCTCCAGTTTACTAACAAAGCCTTTGATATGCGTACATCAACTTCTTAATTACATATTGGTTGCTACAAGCAGGTGTGGGTATATGTATAGGCCTATATATATATATATATATATATATATATATATATATATATATATATGGGCCTATGTATATGTATGTAGGCCCTGTGTGTGTGTGTGAGAGAGAAATCTGGTGGTTCAATTTATTTTTTCTTTTTGGTATTTTATCTTGTACATATTTTATTGTTTGCAGATATGCCCCATGCATGCCTACCGTGTATTTTTGCTTGTGCATGTACCACACTGACCATGTATCAGTTAATGTACCATAAAGCCTTGTACCACACTGACCATGTATCAGTTAATGTACAATAAAGCCTTGTACCACACTGACCATGTATCAGTTAATGTACAATAAAGCCTTGTACCACACTGACCATGTATCAGTTAATGTACAATAAAGCCTTGTACCACACTGACCATGTATTAGTTAATGTACAATAAAGCCTTGTACCACACTGACCATGTATCAGTTAATGTACAATAAAGCCTTGTACCACACTGACCGTGTATCAGTTAATGTACAATAAAGCCTTGTACCCCACTGACCGTGTATCAGTTAATGTACAATAAAGCCTTGTACCACACTTACCATGTGTCAGTTAATGTACAATAAAGCCTTGTACCACACTGATCATGTATCAGTTAATGTACAATAAAGCCTTGTACCACACTGACTATGTATCAGTCAATGTACAATAAAGCCTATCTTATGTTTACCGGGCCCGTTTCTTTGTATAGGTGAGATCGCCGTAGTTCAGCAGATCTTACGAGTTTGCCAGACTAGATAAATATGCTTCTTTTCTCCTCATAAATGTTTTTACGGGACATGCCACGGGTACGTTTGCATTCATTCGAAAACCATGAAATTTAACTGCTGTGACAACCAAGTCCATCTAGTCCATTAAGAGTGTCAAAATCAAAAGCGGTTATGCGATAATTTTTTGGCCTACCTACTACCTGTACCTACCTACCGACCATCATCATCATTGCTTTTTATGTTGATATTCTGGTTAGTTGATGTTGTTTGAAAGACTTTGTCGTGTCACCAAGAACCTGGCAGGAGTTAAATTGTTGACTATGGCCATACAGGCCTAAAAGTGCATTTTTATTACATGGGCCTTCCGATCGCCATTTTAACAAATATTTATGTCGACGCGTGAACGTAGTTTATGCGAACACGAAATATGAATAACCGACAAGACTACAGAGCAAGAAAATTAAACAAGAAGTGCATAAACTATTTTTCTTATGTTCATTTACTTTTTTAAAAAGCAAACCAAGATATTTGATCATGCCATCAAGGAACAGCAGACATCCGAGATGGTTGGGCAACCAGCTTAGTTAATCGATAAAACTGTGCGCCTTGGTAATGGAAACTGGATCTGTTCCCGTTGGTGCAGCGGAAATTAATTAGCCATCGCTACGATTTCCCCTCTTTGAATGCTGCCACCGACAAACGATCGAGTATAAACGAGTATCTTGACTTTGTTGGTTTTTTTTTTTTTTCATCATCGTCATCATCATCACCGTTGTCATTTTCGAGTTGTAAACCACCTCAGCGCGTCAGCTGAGTATTATTATTATTATTATTATTTATTATTATTATCATCATCATTATCATTATCACTATCATCATCATCATCATCATCATCATCATCATATTATTATTATTCATTATTATTATTATTATCATTATCATTAGAATAAAATTAATTTGGGTCAGACTACATCATTTGATACCCCACATTCAAACAATGTTCGGGGGGAGAATCTCCGCACCCCGGTTCCAAAGAAACGAAGGCGATATTTTACCCCGCCAGCCCCCCCCCCCACCCCCCCTTCAAATTCTTGAACTTCGACGTCATATCGGAACATAAAGTAAACTAGGCAATTAATGTAGTGTCCTGTGCTTTGTGCCTTTACTTTGACACCGTACTCTGTATTTTACTCTTTTTTTTTTCGCCAGTAGAATTTGTATAGGCCATGCCTGTTTTCCGATTGCACTAATAGAATATGTTTAAACCAAACTATGCAATATAAGTTACATACATAACACTCAAGTGACATGGCTTAACATTTTGTCAGCAGTGTCATTCGTATATATATATATATAAATATATATATATATATATTATATATATATATATATATATATATATATATATATATATATATATATCATATTATATATATATATATGCCTATATGTATAATATATATATATGCCTATACACAGGGTAAACACACACACAAATACGGCTGACACGCAGATTGTGCCGTTGTATGTTACGCATAGGCTATTTTGGTAATGTCTCAGCCTATCGGTGTATGGTCATCATTCATGTGTTACTGCAAGCAGTCGGCAGCTGTGATGCTGCCATATTGCACAAAGTAGCGAGTTAGGACTGCCAGCTGGCCCAGGAGACACATGTAGTCACGCTGTATCATGTACACAGCTGACAGTTAGCGTCCATGATACAACTTGTCAAGTTGTATCACCGCTGGCAGTCCGTTGTCTCATGGCTGGGCCGTAGGGATGCGTCTCATCACCTCGCTTTCCTTTGATAAGGTAGCGATGGATCTTTCTTCAGTAATCTCCTTCCTGGGGTGAAGGAAACACGAGGTGAGGGGGAGCATCCTAAAAGTTTTGGCAACAGCTTATGGGAAGCCAAACATACAAATATCCATAATGAGACTACAAAGCGTTTTTAATTCTCTGTAGGCAGTTTCAAATTCCCTACAGTGCATATAAAACTGATCTATGCTGTCCATTTTATTCATAAATTAACTATACAGTCCACTTAAAACTCTCTGCATACTATTCAAAACTCTGCACAGAATTAAAAACTTTTTGTATTTAAAACTGCACAGTCTATTTCATTCATAAATGAGTTTTAAGTAGACTGCAATGTATTCATGAATGGAATAGAGTGGAGAGAGTTTTAAACACACTGCAAGATATTTTTAATTCAATGCAGAGAGTTTTTAATTCCTAATACAGAGTCTTAAATATACTTCAGTGAGTTTTCACAGTAGACTGTATAGTGTATATTGATAAATGAATACGGCAGTGAGTTTTAAATACGCTGCAGAGAGTTGTTAATTCTCTCCAGAGAGTTTTTATTCTCTGCAGACAGTTTAATACCCTGCAGTGTATCTAAAACTGATCTGTACAGTCTATTCATTCATAAATACCATGCAGTTCAAAACTCTCTCCAGTTAATTGAAAACTTTCTACAGAAAATTAAAAACTCTCAGAAGTGTATTTAAAACTGTGCAGTCTATTTCATTCATAAATGAATTTTAAATAGATCTCAGAAAATTTTAAATATATTTTAGAAAGTTTCAATTAGACTATAGTGTATTTATGAATTAAATAGACTGCAGTGAGTTTTAGATACTCCGCAGAGAGTTGTTGATTCTGTGCGGAGAGTTATTTATTATCTACAGAGTTTAAAATTCTCTGCAGTGTTTTAAATACACTGCAGAGTATTTTAAACAGTCTGCAGCGTAGTTAAAACACTCTGCAGTGTAATTGAATAGACAGCAATAATTATATTTAAATACATTGCGCTGAATAAAAACATATCTGCAGTAAAAAAAATATGAATATTTGCACGTTTGGCTTGCCATAACGGCTCGATTATTAAGGCTCTAGATCCTCCCCACCAACAGACGCACATGGTCATAGCTGTTTTACCCAGTTATGAAGCGTCAGTTTGCAGGTGTACTTAGCGTCAGTTAATCTAAATTCCAGACATGATCGAACGGTCTGATCAAAAAGAAAGGAGAAATAAAAAAAAAACTATCACAGTAACTTTTCTTTAAATCAAGACTTTACGAGGAAAATGGGCTGCTGTTGAGCTGAGACTGAGAAGTGATACCTGATTGATAATTACGTGAGATGGCCACAACGGTGCATGGCAATGTGTTAGTAGTAGGGTGGGGGTGGGGTTTTTGCAGGATAAGGGTGGATAAATTTAAAATTTTGCTCTGCAGAATAATAGCAAAGAGTCAATGACAAGATTTGTGAGATAACCCATGTGATAAGTTGGCTGACACAGGTGTTCAACGTGCACAAGATGAAGCGGGATAAAATGCTGACCTTTGACGGAATTACTGTCCGAGCTTGCAGTTCATTATTATGAATATCAAGAGGCGACTCGACACTTGGGTAACATTTCATTTTTACATATGAAGATACATATTTGTTTCCCAAATGCAAAACGTCCAAATTGCACAAGGTCCATTACAATCAAGTTCTTTCTGTATATGATGGGTCAATACATATAGGGCATGACGTATTGACTCGTTTCACTTGGGGGCTACATCCTCTTGCATGTCTAGCAAACAGATCACAAAACGAGCAATGATGAATATTTGTGCTAAAGCAAAGACCCGGAGCTGAGAATCCATGTGTCCGCAAAATTCAATCCGTGATCCATATCCTCATCTCATGCGTGAGGTGCCCGTGTTCGTATGCGTAAATTGTGATCCCATATGTCTGTAAAAAATTGTCCGTATAGGATCTGAACAATAATTTTGAACAATCAAACAAGAACTGGTAAGTTGCATATTTATGTTTTGGTACCATTTCTTATTTTTGGCAGACATGTGATGTAAATGTCAGATAACTAGATCACTAACAAACAATTACCTTATAAAAACATTTGAGTGTACTCTTGAACTATATAATAGGGTAAGTGTAGATAAAGTGGGACATCAGGTAAAGTGGGACTTAAACGTAGATTCAACTCCAGTCGTTTAAATAACCGCTCCCTACTCACAAACCAATATGTACATGAATTGTCGGTTGCTATATTTTTCCCTTTTCGCAAAAGTTCTCCAGCGTCGTCTGCTGCCAGTGTTATAGCACTCGTCAAAAACAACTACTCGAAGCAAGGTAAGCCTTTTAGAGAGTGACATAGTAAAGCAGGTAATTTTTTGCTAAGATCCTGGTTCAAAATTTATAAACAGGTTAAGAGTTCTCTTTGTGTAAACGTTTTTATTCAATGATAAAGTTTCATTTTTCATGCTTATCATTTCCAGTGTGGGGGCGCTACTTGCACATGTCACGTGATTTTGTGTGTCCCACCCTACTCGAAAATTGTCATATAAAGTGGGACAGGCTATTTCAGGTAAAGCGGGACACATATTAGGCCTATAATTTGAACGATTTAAATATATGAAAAACTATAATTCTAACCACACATTAAAATTACGTTGGTTGAAAAAATAAAATAAAAATAAAGTAATGATAAAATTATAATTAAGGGTTGGATTGGGGTATCATATATATAATTGAGCTACTTATTAGACCCTAAACACAGTTTTTTCTCACTTTTTAGGGCGGTATGCCATCTGTTAAAGGCAGAAAGTTGAACAGATGGTCCGAGGACCGCATGAAAGGTGCAATAGAAGAATTCAAAGAAGGAAAGTTAGGCCTCAGACACATTGCCAGAGCCTGGTGTGTTCCAAAGAGCACCCTGCAGAAAAGAGTCAAGGGACTAGTGAGGGGTCATAAGTACCAGCTCGGGAAAAAAACAACATTCACCTATGTTCAGGAGGCAGAATTGGCAGATCTAATCAAGATTTTGGCTGTGAGAGGGTTTCCCCTAAGGCGACAAAATGTTCAGTCGCTTGCCTACCAGTATGCACAGAATAACAATATTACTGGCTTCAACAGTTCAAAACACATGGCAGGGTACTACTGGTTTAAAGGATTTATGCGGCGACATCCCGAAATAAGACTACGGAAACCGGAACCACTATCGCTTGCCCGTGCTGCTGGCCTAAACAAGGAAGTGGTGCAAGATTGGTTTCAAATGTATGAAAGTCTGCTTACAAAACTGGGTATCAAGGAAGTTCCATCGCATATATGGAATGTGGATGAAAGCGGGCTACAGGATTATTTTGAGAGTGGAAAAGTGTTAGGCGTGAAAGGTCTGCCATGCTACCAAATCCAACCGGGTGAAAAGGGTCAAACCACAACTATTCTTGCATGTTTTAATGCTGTCGGTAACTACATGCCACCCATGGTTATCTTCAAAGCAAAAAGAGTCAAGGCAGAATGGAGTGTAGGTTCCCCCATCGGAACCCTTATCAGAGCTTCTGAAAATGGGTGGATAAATTCAGAATTATTCTTTGAATGGTCACAAGCATTTGTAACCAACATACCTAAAGCCACAGGTAATCTGGATTTGCCACATGTACTGTTATTAGATGGACATGGGTCCCATGTATATAACTTAGAGTTCTTGGAACTCATGAAGGCCAACAATGTGGAAGTGTGCTGTTTCCCAAGCCACACAACACACTACTTACAGCCAGCAGACAAGTGCTTTTTCAAAAGCTTAAAAGCTCGCTGGAATACTGGTGGCTTCGAATTTATGCGTATAACATCAGGACGTCGAATAGGAAAAGCTGATTTTTTTTCATCTTTTTACTCCTGCCTGGAAAGGCGCAACACAAGTTGCTATAGCCCAGTCTGGTTTCCGTGCCTCTGGGATGTTCCCTGTGGATAGCCAAGTAATACCACAGGAAGCCTTTGCACCTAGTCTTACTACAGAAAGAGCAGAACCAGGCAGCAGCGGCAGCGACACTGTTCCAGTAAATCTTGAAAATGAGCAAAGCCTTGCAAATGATGCCAGCCTTGCAGAGGTCCCAGGCCCATCAGTGTCAATAGGCAATGTAGACCCTACAGAGGTCCCCGACCCACAACCAACAGGCTCTGTACACCAAGCAGATGTCCCAGACACACAGCTGGCTACGTCAATGAGCAATATACGCCCAGGAGGGGTTCCAGACCCAGAGCCGTCAACGTTAACGGCCAATGTATGTCCCCTTGAGGTGCAAGAACCTACTGATGGCGATGCTGACACTACAGGCAAAGGCACGTCATCTGTTACCTGGAAATCATTATGCCCAATTCCCAAACGTGAACGAAGTACCAGAAAACGCAAGAAGCTGCCATCTAATGTCCTTACAAGTAAAGTGCATATAGATTTTGTGAAAGAAAAGCAATGTAAAAAAGGGGCTAAAGCCACGAAATCTACAAATGCTTCACAAACATCAACTAATCGCAATACATCATTAACAGCAGTGAGTGTGTGCACTGGCTGCGGTTTCAAATGGTGTGATCCTACTGATCCAAAGCGATTTGATGACTGGCTGGAATGTAAAACATGTAAAAATTGGTATCACGAATCGTGTGCTGAAACAGATGGAATACTGGATGACCTTTACTTTACATGTAATAGCTGCTGTTAATGCCACTTTACAAAATTACATATATTGAATCAGCCAATGTGTGTATTGCACATATATACTTTCTAGTGAAACCAAATATCCTCATTTTTGAGGTATAGTGGTCAACTTTTGAGAGGGATCACTCTGAATGATAATATTATTCAGAGTAATCTATTATTATTCAGACGGTGATTCCTATCAAAAGTTCACCACTGTTATAATCATACCTAGATTGTGCAAGTCAACTTTGTGTTAACTACTGGTTAATTTTCACAAAATCTATGTGCACTTTACTCACTTTTTAAAAGTACTTTTTCATCAAGTTACTGAACATTAGCTTTGCATAACAGGAAAAAAATCATGTTTAACAATTTGTTCAACATGATATGTCAAGGTTTTCTGTGTGTACGTTTCGCAGTTTACATAACATGTTTAATATTAGGTGGTTTTGTAAGCTTGCATGCATGTGTTACACGTGTGCATGTAAGTGGCAATTCAATTGTCCTCTTTGAAGGGCTGTCAATAGTGTTCACTAGTTGTATGTCTACATCGATTCATGTGAACATATTTAGCATGTAAAGTTGAAAGTATTGATAAGATTTCAAATAAAACTGATTATACAGGCTAGTTGCGTAGCTTTCAATTTTTCATGCTGGAAAACAACTTTAATGTCCCACTTTGTATGGAATATACTTTATAAAGCCTTTGCATGACTTAAGTTAGTTGTGTATTACCCTTTCATGTGATACTGAATGCTGTTCATAATTTGATGAACTGAAGATAGTAGTCTTATCTATGTTTTGGTACACTTTGCACTTCAAACCTCAACAAAACGTCCAATCTTTACTGAAAAAAGGGTCATGTGTCCCACTTTGACTGAACAAATGTCCCTCTTTATATAAAATGTAATATAAAGTGGGACACTAGATTTAAGATTTTATTTTTGAAATTTCAACAAATATATAAGATGTTAATAATTTATTTTTCATGCACCAGATAGAATAACAGTTGGTGGACATTAACGTCAGCAAGATGTTTTATTGAACTCATGTATATCACAAAGCCAGGTAATTTTCCCAAAAGTGTCCCACTTTACCTCAACTCGCCCTACATGGGGATTTTGAATTCTGCTGCACTATTATTGACCTTAGTCCGCATATATGTTTATGACTTCAGTCTTCCCGATGTGACCACGAAGAAAGCTCACATGAGTACATGGCCTTGTTAGTTTAATGACATTCTATCCAGAGTAAACAAGCATAGGCCTATCCTAAC
This sequence comes from Hermodice carunculata, assembly GCA_964020975.1. Lineage (NCBI taxonomy): Eukaryota > Metazoa > Annelida > Polychaeta > Eunicida > Amphinomidae > Hermodice > Hermodice carunculata. Next base: position 83,429,849 of record OZ026622.1, read on the forward strand.
CTGTTTGTTGTGTACTGGTGAAAATAATTTGCATAGGCCTAGGTGCAAAATTGGCAGTTTATGGAGGGGGGGGGGGAGGGCAAGGGTATTTTCGTGACTCGTGATCCTATCTTTTTATTTTCCGTGATCTGTGAAACAATAACATTAATTTTCGGGATTCGTGATTAAACCATTGCTCGTGAATCGTGAATATGCATATAAGCTGAATAATTTTTCCTGTGAACTGTGAAAACAATTTTTTTTCCTGTGAACTGTGATCAAGACCCCCCCCCCCTTGCCCCCCCCCTTTATAGGGTTAGGAAAATTATTTCACTTAAGGTACCAAAAATTATTCTCAAGAAGGTACAAATGACAGGGATAACTTTACACAATTTCGCTGAATTGTTGGCCCTGCGTAGTCTGTGTCCTGTGTACGAGTCCAGAGAATGACTTGAAGATCTGTACGAACCTAATGTGCATGCCGCCACGACACCTAGTTTCACGTAGGTTCTTATATATCCCACTGACAAAATATGGGGACTAAAATTAACATTAATAACACATTGGTTTGGGCTTTCTTAAAAAAAAAAAAAAAAGAAATAAAACAAAAAAACATATTGATCCCAGGAACGCTATCTACGCAAGTTTCTATAAAAATAACAATTCGTTTTAATGAATATTCGAGATTATCAGGATATTGTCAAGGGCAGTTAATGTATCAAGTCTTATGGGAAATTTTAAAGATTTTATTATTAAATCCGGACTGTTATCCTTGTCTGTGGAAGCAACAATTACTATGTTTCTGAGAGGTGTATGGTGACTACACATACTGGATTACCAATAAACTGAGTAAAAATAGACGATATAATGTTCTTCACAACACTTATTATATGTGAAAAAAATGACCCTATGCAGGCCACGTGCAGGAAGAACAAGTGCCGACCACACAAGCTTCAATGGATGATAATATCGAGTACAGGAGTATTTTCAGCAGCACGTGTATTATTGTATGTCTAATCCTTAATGTGAATGTCAGCAGAGGTCCGATACTTACAGAATAATAAAGCTAACGTCACCAAACAACATGCGCAGTCTGTTCGGGTGCGTGGGTGGGCGGGGACATACATGTTTGTACGTCAACAATTAACCTCCCCAGGGACGTACAAACATGTACGTCCATGGGGAGGGTAATTGTTGACTACATGTGCATGTGGCATTCATATAAGCCCTATGTTTTGTAACCTCATGGGGGATCTGCAGATTAGTAAATGACTGTAGGTTGACCCAAGTTCCATTTATATGCGAAAACCGGCCCAGAATTGAATAAACATTGGGCAAAAAGATTCCTGTTCTCCGCGTCTACTTAACGTACCCATGTGCCAGCTAAATACGGAGACATTCAGCGAAATATTGGGCCGTTCAGGTACCTTAAATCGTAAAGTCTATTTAGCTGGGACATGGTTAAACAGACGCAGAGGACGGGAATCTTTCCTCCCCCCCCCCCCCCATGTATATTAAATTCTGGATTTGTTTTCGCGTATTCATAGAGCATTGGCCAACCTACAGTTCAGTTCACTCTGCTGACATGCCTACCATGTGACAGTGAGCACCACTTCATACTCTGTATCCCGTTATGAAGCAAATCGCCATAGTTTCCCATGATTATATCCAACCTAGCCAACTCGCCTACCAAGAATGTTTAAATCATGCAACCGATTTCTTTCCAAAACTCACGTTAAGGAGAGTTTGCAAAAGCTCAACTTTGCTGGGCAGTGCACCCAGCCGTTGAAAAATTCTTCCCGCGAGTGTCAGCAATTACGAGAAAAGGACTCTCATGGCAGTATTGCCTTTGAATGCTTAATAAAGGTTTGGTTTAATAGCCATAAGATTGACAGATATACCTATTTTCTCAAAACAACTAAAGAGAGAAACAATAACAGCGCTACCGAGGTCTAAATCTGCGCTACTTTGCTACATCATGTGGGCTACGATGCGCTGCCCTATGGCAAGCCGTTGTAGCATTAATTCCATAATTATACATATATGAAAATTTTTTCACATATGTGCAAAAGATTTACATAAACGTAAAAAAAAATCCACATATATGTGAAAAAGGCTTTTCACATATGTAGGCCTATAATTTTAGAATAAATGCTAAAACGGCTTGCCATACTGACCCGTTTGGTCTGCTGTGAACTGCATAGAAATGATTTTTTGAGGCACACGCCAACTTGATTGAGAAACTTTTGACAGTTGATAAGGGTTTTCGTTCAAAGAATCAATGCAGTACAATGGGCAAACTTTTATTTATACATAGTCAGTTTTGCACACAGTAACTTAATCCAGAGGCTAAACGATAAAGAATTAGCGAATAGCTAAAAAAAAAAAACCCCTTTAAAATGGCACATTGAAAAGGAAAAGTAAGCTACCATGGTACATTTCCAAGGGGCACTGATCATATGCATGAAACGACACAGCAGTCATGAGCAGATGATAGAAAGTCTCAGGCGCACAGTCCATTATTGTTTTTCGTCTGCGCAGACTTTACATACAGTTGCAATTTGTTTCTTAGATTATGAGGAATATCATGGTTTGGAGTAAAAAAAAATCCCACATGAAAGGAGTGCATAATGTGTGGATAGATTTGTAAAGTTCTAAAATAATAGCCTTTTTCTTGAATACATTGCGGGTCCTCCATACACAGTCCTTTTGAATTGTATTCTCACAACACAGATTTTGCACGACAATGTCCAGGTTACGGGATTTCTGCACATCACCTGCATGCACACACTTGTAACTCTAACTTCAGCTGTTCCACCGTTAACACAGACAGGTCTCCCTATCACTGACAGTTGGTGTATTCACCGAAAATGGTCAGTGGTTTCGGATTGCATCATAGGCATATGGAATGTTCCAGATTTGCTTCTCACTGACAAACTTTTGATACATATTCTTCAAAGTGTCAAGTGAGAGTCTCTTTGTGCCTTTTGTTTCTTTGTTGTCCTTCAAAGCCCTCATTATGTCAAGCAAGAACATCTGTGCTTTTCTTTCTCTGTTGTCCTACACGTTCTCCATTGTGTCAAGCAAGAATCTCTTTTGTGTCTTGTTTCTTTGATGTTCATGCTCCCTCTCCCAAGAGGTAATTCTGTTAACATCATGTCTGATGAAGAAATTGACAATCGGGTGTTGCATGCCTTGGCCTAGTTATTTTTCACCAGCCTTTCTCATATGCAAGACTGCAAAGAGTCTGATCGTGGTCGGTTCTGTAGAGCATCCAATTATAGTGTGCTTTTCACTGCAGAAATCCGTCTGTATTTTTATGCTCAGCTGATAAGTCAGCTGAGCTTTTAGGAGGGTAGGCCGTCCGTCGTCCGTCCGTCCGTCCGCAATTCACATTTTCGACTTCTTCTCAAAAACCGTTTGCCAGATCCACTTCAAACTTGGTGGGGATGTGTCTTGGGTGGGTCTCTACCAAGTTTGTACAAATGGTCACGGTCCAGTGATTTTTAATGATTTTTTTTGTTCTTTTTCGGGGCAAATCTTAAAAAATCTTCTTCTCCGAAACCGCTCACCCAATTGCTTTGAAATCACACAGGAACACTCCCTGGGACTCCTAGTTCTTAATTTGTTCACCAGGTGGCGCTGCATTTTTTCCTAATTTTTTATGAATTTTTATGTGTTATAGCTATTTTCGACTTCTTCCCCAGAACCATCACTCAGATTAAGCTGAAACTTGGTGGATATGTTTCTTGTAGAAGGGTCAAACAAAGTTGTTCATTATGTGGAAATGCTGCAGATTGCTGATTTTTAACGATTTTTTCAATTCGGGTACTTATTGGTCAATGCAGCTTTCCGAATGATTACTATGGAAGTCAATGGACATTCTAATGCTTATTCACATTTTCGACTTCTCCTCCAAAACCGTCATCCAGACCCACTTCAAACTTGGTGGGGATGTGCCTTGGGTGGATCTCTAACAAGCTTGTTCAAATGATCATGGTTCAGTGATTTTTGGATTTTGAATGAATTTTTTTGCTATTTTGGGGGCAAATCTTAAAAAATCTTCTTCTGCAAAACCGCTCACCCAATTGCTTTGATATCACACAGGAACACTCCCTGGGACTCCTAGTTCTTAATTGTTCACCAGGTGGCGCTGCAAATTTTTCCAAATTTTTTATGATTTTTTTGTTTTATAGCTATGCTCGACTTCTTCGCCAGAACCGTCACTCAGATTAAGCTTAAACGTGGTCGATATGTTCCTTGTGGAAGGGTGAAACAATGTCGTTCACTATGTGGGAATGCTACGGATTCCTGATGTTTAACGATTTTTTCAATTCGGCTCCTTTTTGGTAAATGCACCTGTTCTATTGATTATCATATAAGTGAATGGGCATTCTAATGCTAATTTACAGTTTCGACTTCTTCTCCAAAACCGTAATCCAGATTTACTTCAAACTTAATGGGGATATACCTTGGGTGGGTGTCTACCAAGTTTGTTCCAATGGTCATGTTCCAATGAATTTTGGATTTTTTTATGATTTTTTGTGGTCAAAAATCTTCACAAAAGTTTTAATAGGAAAGTTTAACATGGAATTTCTTGTAATGGCCATAACTTGAACAGTTTTGGTCAGATTTACTTCAAAGTTGGTGGGGATGTACATTGGGTGGATCTCTACCAAATTGTTTAAATGGTCATGCTCCAGTGATTTTTGGATTTTTAATGAATTTTTTTGGTTTTTTTTGGGTCAAACAGAGTTGCTCAAAAAGTTGACTCTGTTCATATTTTCATTCATTTTTTGAAAAAGTACAAATAAAAAAGATTTATACGAAACTTAAATATGGAGATTTCTTGTAATGAAAACAACTTAGATAATTTTCGCCATATTTATGTCACACTTTGTAGAATTGTACCTTTGATAGGTCTCTACATATGTTATTCAAATGGTCACACTGCATTGATTTTTGCATAAATTTTGGGTATTTTTTTTTAAAATAAGGAGATGCATGTCAGCTGGGCACAGGATCATCATGGTCCTCTTGTTTTAGTATATTTTCAGAGAGTATTTTTGGGATCAGTTGCTTTTTGCGTTCCCTTTCACGTGGCAAAAGCGTTTGTGCAATATCAGTGAAGAAATACCTTCTAGAATTTTGTAGATTAGGCCCTCAGAGGCGAAATACATTATTAACTGCAAATATAATTCTTTATTTTAGAACGGGGAGCAAAATTTATTGATTTATTAGTATTCTAAATCTGGTATTAGTTAGCTTTTTGGATAGGAGATGACACGCCATTTCATTCAAAAACATTGTAAACTTCATTTAATTTAATATGGTATTTTTCACAATTTAGAAATTTCGACATATTCTTCATTAACTGCAGACTGTCGTGTTTCCAAAATTTATAGGTCTAACCACCCAAAATACAAATTTTATCACTTCTGCCAAAAATAAAAAGAGACCTGGTAGGTCTATCACTTTTTAGTTCTCCCGACTTGTCAGTCAGCTAAGTTTACAACAAAAGAAGAAAGTAGGCCTACATCGTTTTTGTGATATTTATGAATCTGGAACATTAGCACAGCACAACATAGCCAATGAAGTATTTATCAAAATGACAATGTTCAATTATAGTCTGAAGTGGTGAGGAAAGTAAAGAAGAACAAGTAGCAGACCACTAACACCAAGTTGCAGGCACTGGCTTCCAATCCGCCACAACCTAAAATTGGTACACAAAACCAGCATAAACGTTGCTTTTCAGTCATTGGGAAAGCGTCGAACATAACTATAAGGGCTACAAAAATCGAGGCCGTCTGGCACATGTTTCTGCTTCCGGACTTGACCCAACCTTGATTGCATCACAATTAAAAGATTACCTAGATAAAGCCTTGAAAATGGTGACTGCTGTGAAATTAGTCAAAACTACAGAGTGGTACTCATTATTGCACATAACCTGTAGGTGTAATGAGCCAAAAGTTTTCATGGCGGAAGATTTGTGGCCAGTCGGCACGTACGCATGATGGTGGCGTGAGGAAAAATCTCAAAGTAAGACCACACCCAACAATGGTACTTCAAACACTGATGTTAACCCTAGTCAATCTGTAAGAAGGGAGATCATTAGGACCATGCCACATGATGCTGGTGATGATGGTGCGGTAACTCATCCCAAAACCGTATATACTCTCATGAACATTATGTCCTACAACAGTAGAGGACTTCCACGTCACTTTGATAAACTTTTTGAGCGACCAACTGTTGACTCACTGCTCATTGAGTCAAAAAATGATATTAAATGCTTCCAAGAAACCTGGTATACAAAACAGGATTTGGAAAATTTAACTACTTTACACCCTGACGTTCATGGTAATGGTGCAGCCAGGGCAGACTTTCATGATGGCCTATATAATGGCCATCCCCCCATGGGGGTGTCAATTATGTGGCGATCCAGTGTTGACAAGTATATCTTTCCACTTCATTTTGATTAAGGCTGGTTAAGGGGTATTGAACTGAAAAAGGACAAAAAACTTTATGTAATTTTGTGTGTTTATATGCTCTGCTTAAATCATACGGGTGACCATGATGACAAATACCAAGAATACCTAGGCATCATTCTTTATATAGTTGAGAAGTTGCCCTGTACGTGTGTCAGCATTATTGGAAACTGGAATGTTGACATCAGTAAGGATGGTCATGTGTTGCATAGGAATTTGAAACAATTTTGCAATTCTTTCTATCAACTCGTCATCATCTTCCTGGTGATAGCTTCACTTATGTTAGTGATGCATGGAACACTTCTTGGCTAGACCACTGTGTGTCCACTGCGGACGGACACAGTATCATACAAAATATCAACATTCTGTATTCACTGAGTATTGGTGATCACATACCTTTAAGTATTACTGTGTCAGTTGACCTTTTACCTGATACTGAGGACTGTGATAATAGTTTTGGTCCTAAACTCAAATGGAGCAACTTTAACCCAGATGATGTTAATATATGCACATTACTCACAGATGAGCTCTTGCAAGATTAAAGTATTCCGTATGGTGCTAAAAATTGGAAAGATATACATTGTAGCAAAAAGGTACATATTGGCAATTTAAACACTTTTTACACAGATATAACAGAAGCATTGTGGACTGCTAGTGATTGTGTATTTGTCAAGAAAAAGAGGAAGGTCAAATGTCAGCCAGGTTGGTCTGAACATGTAGGTGATGTACATAAGGTTGCAAGGGATTTTATCTTTCTATGGTGGGAATCTGGTAAACCTAGGCAAGGCCAGCTCTTTCATTTAATGCAGCAATCCAGAGCAAGGTTTAAATATGCTCTAAGATTTGTAAAACAGCATGAGAGTACTATGCGTAGCAATGCACTTGCTACTAAGTTATCAAATGCTAAGCCAGAGGACTTCTCCAAAGAGATTAAGATGACCAATAACTCAAAAACTCCATTACCAAATAGTATAGATGGAGTAACTGGTGGTGACAAGGTTACTCTTTAACAGTTTGTTTAATTGTATAAGTGATGGATCACACAAACTTGATGTATCCCATTGAGTACAATGATGATATCAGGGTATCAGTATATGATATAGAGACAGCAATAATGAAACTTGATCCTAATAAATCATTTGGACTAGATGGGATTTTACTAGTTGAGTGTTAATCTTGCTGTCTGTGTGCTTAACTGGTTTTCTTGTACATGGATTTCTACCGAATGACATGATGGCCGTTGTCTTAATTCCAACTATAAAGGATAAAACAAGCAAAATAACTAGTAAGGACAATTATAGGCCCATAGCACTGGGTAGTATTCTGTCTAAGGTGTTAGAGAGAATTGTCTTAAACAGGATCATTGATATTCTTGACACTAAGTGTAATCAGTTTGGTTTTAAATCCAAACTTTGAACTGATATGTGTGTTTATGTCCTGAAGGAGGTGATTGACTGTTATAGACTCTTAAATGGTTGTATATTTATGTGTTTCCTAGATTCCTGAAAGGCATCTGATAGAGTTAAGCACTCTGTTATATTCCAAAAGCTGATAGACAGAGGCACCCCTGGATATATTGCTAGAATCTTGGCTTTTTGGCATGCCCACCAAACGATGTGTGTAAGATGGGGAGGCTCTTTGTCAGCTTCACTCGATATCTCAAATGGTGTGAGACAGGGAGGGCTTTTATCTCCTTACATATTTAATGTTTATATGAATGACCCGAGTCTGCTCCTGAACAAATGCCAGACAGTATGTATACTGGGCAGTATGTCAGTCAATCATTTTATGTTTGCTGATGATCTTGTAATCATGTCAACCTCTGTGACAGGTCTTCATGAATTAATTACCGCGTGTGAACGGTATGGTGCTAAACATGACATTTTATACAACTCAAAGAAGAGTGCTCCTTTGCTAATAATTATTATTTGTTTGTGGTGTAACATAATGTTTTCCTGCAAAACTATTAATTGTATTTGCGTCTTTTTGTCTAGAACCACTTCCTAGTAGTCAATAACCTATTCTGCAGTCCAAACTCTTTACTCTCCATAAGCTAACCTGTCACTGTCTAACCTATATACATATGTTAAAAACATTCATGTTGATAAACGAAGATTTGGTTTACTCGGAAGCCTTATGACAAGCATGGCAGACTCACACGAGGGATTTACTTGTAGGAATCGTCTCGTGCTGCAGGCCCATTGTTTGGTAGTGGCAGTGGCACTCGATGAGTCTGAAACTTCGGCTCGGATGCGAGATTCACTTGCATGTAAACCGATGTTCTGTTAACTGAGTTGACATCTGGAAGTCAATCAGGGTCCCGCTCAGTGAGTCCAGCCTGTTCATAAATGTTTTCCCCTTATACTGGTACTTTGTTGTTTTTCTTTATATCTCATTCACATGTAATTCTAGTTAGTCATTAGTGTAGGTAATAGTTATTATGTTAAACTTGTGTTGATATGATATGGACCGCTGATGTTTTGTCTGAAATAAAGAAATTGAATTGAACTGAATTGAATTACAGTCATTACTTATGCATAGAAAGCATTTTGTAGGCCTAACCGATCTGGATATAGAACGTCCATACACACTATTCCCAAATCGTAAAATCAAGGTTTCACAGCCATGTAGTTTTGCTTACCAATATGCATTCGTTGATTACAAAATTGGTAATCACGAGTCAATAAGTGCTGCCTCTGTTGTAATCTATGAATGCATACTGGTGGGGGGGGGGGGAACATGGCTGGTAAACCTTGTTTTGAGGATTTGGGGATAATGTGTGTTGAGTTTCCATATCCAGATTGGTTAAGTCTGTCAAATGCTTCCTGTAAGTAATGACTGTGATAAAAAAAAAAGCACAAGCAATATATTAACATTACGGAAAGCTTTTAAATAAGCAGCAACATATATTACAATTGAGTGCATAAGAGCTAAGTAATCTTACTTTGTCCCGAATCTTCATGAAAGAACCTTCAAAAGTAGTTAACTTTTGTAAAGACGTCCTCATTGGAGTTTCTTTGCAGATGCTGTCTGTGGTGCTTGAGAATGAAAAGCCATAACGAATGAAATGTTCAAAGGTGGAAAGTATACTAACGCTGAAGCAGTTGTGCTCCTTACACTTTACAATGATGTGGTGTATTACTTAGCATCACAAGGACAAAGTAGCACTTGATACAACAAAGAAACATTTTGTATGACTTCAACAATTAGAAAAATCAGATGAATATGCTCACTATCATGCTTCACTGAAGATGCTAAGTGAACTAATCAAATTATAACCGACTTCCTCTGTGTGACAACTACCACTGTACATCAAGAGGGCTGTGTGAACAGCCCATGCTCAGCTGACCCAGAGAATCATCACGCTTGTGGTTCTGTGAACTTGGGTTAGGACAAAATAGGTAGACACTTATCAAAGGTACGTCCCTACTAAGCTGTACACATTTCTGGCCAAAATTATTTCGGTTTTTTCCATTACAAGAAATGCCCATGTTGAACTTTCCAAATAAAACTTTTTTTTAATTTTCCAAAATAAATCATAAAAAATGCAAAAATCACTGGATCATGATCATTTGAACAAACTTGCTATAGACCCACCCAAGGTGCATTGTCATTAATTTTCAAGATAATCTGACTGACAGTTTCTCCGGAGAAGCCCAAAATGTGAATTAGCATTAGAACGCCCATTGACTTACATAGTTATCAACAGGACAGGTGGATTTACCAACAAGTAGCCGAATTAAAAAACTCATTGAAAATAAAAAATCCATAGCAGTGCCACTTGGTGAACAACTTTGTTTCACGTTTTCACAACAAACATATCCACCAAGTTTCAGGTTAATCTCAGTGACGTTTCTGGAGAAGAAGTTTAAAAAAGCAAAAACACACAAAAAAAATCGTTATTTTTTTAAACGCAGCGCCACCTGGTGAACAAAGTAGGAACCGAGTGTCCCAGGAGGATTCTTGTTTGATATCAAAGCAATTGGGCGAGCGGTTTCGCAGAAGATTTTTCAAAATTTATCCAAAAAAAAAATAAATAAATAAAAATAAATAAATCACTGGAGCGTGACCATTTGAACAAACTTGGTAGAGTTCCACCAAAGGTACATTGCTAACAAGTTTGAGTGAATCTGGTTGATGGTTTTAGAGAAGAAGTTAAAAATGAAAATAAGTATTAGAATGCCCTTTTACTTACATAGTAATCAATATATAGGAAAGGTGCATTTACCGATAAGTACCCGAACTGAAAAAAAAAATCGTTAAAAATCAGGAATCCACAGCAGTGCGCCCTAGTCAACAACTTTGTTCGACCTTTCCACAAGAAACATATCCACCAAGTTTCAGCTTAATCTGAGTGACGATTCTGGAGAAGAAGTCGACAATAGCAAAAGTATACAAAAACATAGGAAAATTAGAAAAAAATTGCAGTGCCACTTAGTGAACAAAATAAGAACTAAGAGGCCTCAGTCGTGTTCCTGTATGAAATCAAAGCAAGAGGGTGAGCGTTTTTCAAGATTTATACTAAAAAAGAACAAAAAATTCATCAAAAAATTCAAATATCATTAGGGGGTGACCATTTGAACAAACTTGGTAGGGACCCACCGAAAGCACATCTCTACCAAGTTTGAAGTAAATCTGGCCGATGGGTTTTTAGAAGAAGTCGAAAATGTGAATTGTGGACATACGACGACGGATGGAGGGAAGACGGACTGTCACAAAATCTCAGGTGTACATGCAGGTACAGAAAGGGACTTTAATATTATTTCCACTGACTGTTGATTTAGTTATTAGCTATGCAGCAAGGGGACACGAAAAATATCAATTTGACGCGTAGGAGACTCAGATAACAAGTTTGCCGTGATTCAATGTTATCAATCATCCTTGACAAGCTCGGAGGATTGATTGCATGATACTTGTGGAGCAATTGCCCTATACATACTGCTAACATATGCAATTTTTGTAACTGCTTAACTGCTGACGGGCTTCGTTACTACAGCACTTGTAGTGATCAAGGTCAAGAATATAATTGCTGCCCTAGACCTCTGCCAGTTCAGTGTATTACACGTGTGAAGAGAACACATGTAAAAACAAAAAAATTATACTCGCACTGTTTTTGGAGAATCAGTTGAAGACATCGGTCTGTATCCTAGCAATGACACTAAACGCATGACGCAAAGCATATTCTAAATTCACGTTTTGAGGAACTGATTTCCTATTTAAAAGAACAATTGGCAAAAAAAAAAAAAAGGCCTTGAGATTTTACTTGATATTAGGCACAGGTTTGACCTGAGTGAATTTGACAGCTGAAAGAAAAATGAAAACGTCCATCATTCCACCCCCCCCCCCCCCCAAATGAGACACTCGTAAGGGATGATAACATGGAAGTAATGATAAGGCAACCATGCACTCACTCACTGATATGGACAATTCTGTCCAGGATGGATCTGGCTGGAATGTCAAGAACACTCCCCAATGGGTGACAAAATGGGATCTTTGTATGCTGTCAAGTGCATCACATGTATCTATCCCACCATTGATTAAAAATGCTCATTACATTGTAAATGTGAGAAATTAGAAGCGCAAATACGAGAAATTAGCAGGAGAAATGCTTTATGTGGGCTTATCAGCACTACATGGAGCTACTTGTCATGCTGTCTGTCAGCAACAGCACAATTGGACTTAACAGGCATTTCATTTCCAGTGAAAATTACTGACATTGCCTAGTTTGAAAAGTTAAATTCATATTTACGCATCAACTGCAATGGTCCAGAAGGCAAAACTATATTTCCCATGTGTGTCCAGAGGAGAATGAAAGCCGTCATATCAAGTTGCTACTTCTCACAGGTGGACAATTCGTTCGAATAAAAAACATATCTTGTCCACAGTGTCATAAAATAAGGTAGGCATGAGAACATGAGTACAAATGCCAGACGTTTTGACAGCAGAGAAGAAAAATACTTGAACTTTGTAGCATTTGTAAATTTGGTAACAAAGGAAAGAAGCTCCTTTGTATTTTATGCAGACTTTGAATCTCTTTCATGTTGTATCATTGAATGACGCAAAAGACATGCAAACTGCGAAAGAAAGCAACGACGTTCCTTCAGGGTTTTATATGCACATGGTGTGCAGACACACCGCACATTTTCTAACACAATTCGATTTTATACAGGTGGGCAAATGTAGTTCAGACTTTGGAGAAATTTGTAGAATTGTGAGTATTGTGGATCATGTACCTATTATCATAAAAAATGGGGATAAAGTCAAATTATTGCATGAAAAGACATGATACTTTTCTGAAAAGTTAATATTTGCTAAACCAGATCTGTCAAGGATCACAACCACTTGAAGGGCGGTATCGAGGTGCTTGATTATTTCAAAGAAAAGGGACATGCCAACAATTTTTAAACAGGACATTAATAGACCTTGGCCGAGTCTGCAGAAAAAGACAATCTGGTAAGTTGGCGTTATGACTTAGGTGGACTCACATTTCTCTTTATGAATTACCACAGTCAAAGACCTGTTCATCGACATCAGCAAATGGCTTGTGAATAAATCAAGTCAAGTCTGTCACAAAATACGTGGTTTTTGTCTGTCAGTAGAGGACTACCCACGTTTGTGGCACACCTCCACCTTGTGGTCTCCAACACCATATCCTCAAATGAAGCTTACAATACTGCTAAAAAACAATTACTGTGCTTTAATGAAGAGTCCCTTTTCTAGCTAAATGTCAAAACAACTCACAAACGTAGATACAGCTTTGTGTAACCTTTATTACCAAAGTGGTACTTTAGTACCAAAGATGTTTCCATTCGATATCTGGTGATGGCAACAAAGTGCAATTTACAGCCATTAACTACGTGTAGCTACTTTTATCGCATTAAATTCACACTGTGTCGCCCTTACAGCAGGGCTTTGTCTGGAAATTTTAATTTTGCAGCCATAATCATGTTAAATCTGTGAAGCGGCTGATTATCTCCTGCCCACGAAAGGGGGGCGGATGTGGTAGTGAAGAACGTCCGTCCGTCCGTCCCGGCATCGTTTCCGGGCCATTTCTCCACAACTATTAATCTGACTTTTCTATGGCTGCAGTCCTTACCTGCAAGATGTGCCTTTTGATGGTTTTGTTGGCTAATTATTCTTCTTCGTTAATTAATTAGTGATGTTCGTTAAAGGTCTCAGAATGGTGGCTGGACCTTGTCTCCAAAACTATTACGCTTACCAATCTGATTTTTTTTACGGTTTGGAGTCCTTACCTGCCAGATGCGCCTTTGGATGGGTTTGCCGTCCGGCCGGCTGTCTCTCCGTTTCAGCATCATTTGCGGGCCATTTTTCCAAAATATTACAATTAGCAATCTGAAATTTGCATGGCTTGTAGTCCTTACCTGCTAAATGTGCCTTTTGATGGTTTTGTGTGGCTAATTATTCCCCTTCGTTAGTTAATTAGTGATGTTCGTTAAAGGTATCGGAATAGTTTCAGGGCCAAACCTCTAAAACTATGTCAAATATGATCTTTTAAGCCTGATATAGCTCCTCGGGGTACTCTCTCATGACAGAAACCATTGCATTACATACATACAAGCTTTATTTATACTCAGTTTTTGACAACGAATTAACATTAGTTTCCCAGCTATTTTGACCGAGTGTGTATCAATAATTAGATGAAAGTGAAAGCAACCTCTCACAATGATAAAAAGATAAAATATGTACCACATGATAGAAAATAGTGAAAACATAGTTAAAATTATAGTTACTTGGGCGGGAGGTTAGCGTCAGCGTCAACTTGATTGTCTGATACATCCTATATTCAAAACTCACAGCCAAACATGAACAAATGTAGCCACAGCTACATAGTTTCAAGATTTGTCTACAAAATATTATTTACATAGGAAGCCCTGCTACACGTTTATCACAGGACAACAAGTCAGCCTTTATGGAATATGCGGGGTGACCAGTTAGCTGTGAGGCGACGTCACCCCTCTGTATGCTTCAGTGGTTATCATTTCTTCTCAGAATAGACTGATCCATGCTACTTTCTTTGTGTTGAGCTCTGTCCAGGGTATATGGTATTAATTTGTGTTGAAGCAACTGTTTGGTGTGGTAAGAGTGGATTTCATCATATCAAGCAAACCAAACCTATGTTCACCAAATCGTGCCAAACAATGACAGCATGGCGAGAATATCTAAAGGACAAACGAGAATGGCAGGTTGATTTTCTAGAATCCAATCAAAGGAGGGAAGCTTCAAAGAGGTGAGATTCATTTTAGGCAAGACTTTTTTTTTTTTTATACTTCAACTTTAAGGGACGGCAGGTTCCACTTAGTTTCACTTAGTGGCGGTCGGTTTAGCAGAACCAACGTGCTTTTATCCTTACTTTTGCGGGTGGGAAGCGGCACGTCAAATTTGCAGTTTGGAACGAAACAGTTCATATATGTGTATTTATTCATTCCTAACTTTACTAACATTTTCTGTCATTTTGTATTCCAACGCACCACAACATACCCCCAGGAACCAGCAAAGTTCACTAAATGCCCGTGTAATGAAAACATGTAATCTCTTACAGAGTGTACCTTCTGTTGGTGCCTTGAGACCAATTTCACAACACACCAGGGCCCCAAACCTGAGGCAAATATATTGTTGATGGATCGATGTATGTCAGATGTGATGTTCATAAAGCAACACTTCTAGCACGGCAGTGTGGCTTTGGAATAAGCCTGTAATTTCCAATAATGTAGGCTTTAGGCTATATACAGGCCACACCACAATACAGGGGTTGACACATAATTGTGATACGAACTACTGCTAAGATTGTAGTAGGTGTAGCGCGTGTAAATTTATTAAACCGAGGGCCTAAGATTAAAAATACTAGGCCCTGTATCTTGCAAAAAGGAGTAAGGGTGCTTGCTGCTTTTTAACCATGGCTCCAAATTTAACATAGTCCAGGTCAGAGTATAAAAAGGTAAGTAGGTAGGTCGAGAGTCGTGAAGATATTAGGATGCATTAGAACTTCATCTTCCCATTCATTGTAAATTGCACCAACTGCAGTTGCATTATGCGACACGCTCAGTTAATTCACTGTTTTACAGTGATGCTTATCTGGTTTGCGGAAATAGCCCTACTGTTGAAAATTTTTGCTCGCACATAGACCCAGCCGGATGAATCATAATAATTTCTACCCAACAGAATATTTTTCAAAATTGATTTAAGTGGAAAAGTTTATTAAGTGAGGCCAGATAGCAGACAATTACAAGCAGTGCAAAGTGGGCCCTATTGTCGAATTTAAGGCTCACTCCGGACGGAACGATATACTTGCCTTGTTTGGATTTAAGGCTCATTCCTGGCGGAACGACATTGGCCTGCTTACCCTGTCTGAAGTTAACATACGAGGCAAATAATTTCTACTCAACAGATCACTTTTCAAAATTGAATTACATGGAAAGGTTTATAAAATGAGGCCAGATACCAGGCGATTAAAAGCAGTGCAAAGTAGACCCTATGCCTATGTCGAATTTAAGGCTCATGCACTCCGGGAAAGATATGCATACCCTGTCTGGACTTAACATATTTTTCAGGCAAAATTGGAGGCGAACAGTATAGGCGATGTGGACTTGCACTACGCCAATCATCCTTTTCCGTTTTTTTAAGACAAAACAAGACAAAACAAACAAAAACCCTGTGTCACGGCTGCCAAACGATACCGGGAAACACGCTCGAAATTAATACCTGTCACGTGACGTGGCCTGTTTCTGTAACTGTAATGAAAATACATCTCCGTTATTGAGACTTATTTGAGTGATGTAAAGTCGAAGTGGCTGTTCTGCATCGTACTCAACGATACAATGACACCTAGCTTTATATTTTTTCTTTCATCTACCCTACCATTTTGATACTAAACGTGCTACATGTACCGTATACACCTATTGATCGTGCTAAATTAACAAATATATGCAAAAGTCTGGAAACAGCAGCAGCAGTGTCACCTACTGAAGGAACGCTTCTGCCAAGATTTTGAATAAAATACAACAATTTAAGATTGGGGAAAGAAAATAAATTTTAAATTCGAAAAAAACAAACAAAAGAAAAAATAAAGAAAACCAAAAGCAAACAAACAAACAAAACAAAATTTTAACCCCAATACAACCAACGGGTTCATGCGAACAGCCCATGTTTAGCGGACCTTGATACATTCACCCCGAAGTAAGTTCCAACCTGATCTTAGCTGAGTTCAGCTTCAGCTTGAACTGAGCTACGATGCATGAGCGGAGCTAAGCTGAGCAGAGCCGAGCCTACCGTAACTTTGAGATGATAGTATATGTATATCAGTGACCCAGATACTTAATATAGGGACCTGTAGTTTTACTAAGTTCCTATCTAAAGTATATCCTAAGTCTGAAGTGGATCTGGTAGACGTGCAGTTTTGGAGAAAATAACGTGCATATACAAATATATATATTTACTTGCTGTTAGTGATCAGTGTGTAATTTCGAAAAAAATCGTTGAAAATTAGCTAATGCCAGGAATGCCACCTTGTATGCAACGTTGGTAAACATCAACTTAAGCTATATTTCTTCCCAGTTTCAAGAGCATCTGGCTCAAAGTTTGGGAGAAGGTGAAAATTACTGAACTGAAAAAGGTTTAGGGGTATCCAGAAGTGTCTCTATGGAACGCTGAAGCTGTGGGCTGAGCAGTTGCAGAAACTTTTAATATTCCCCTTTAAAAATAATTTTAAAAAAATAATAAATAACAGAAAAGTTGGAAATACGAAAATCGACGGACTTTGACCGTTTCAGGAATCAGGATGATATCCACCTGAGGTACATCCCTGCACAGTTTGATGAGAACAGACCAACACTTGAAAGGAGCGGAGAAAACGAAAAACTGTCAAAGGGTGATAGACATAGTAGCATTAGCTAAACTTAGCTGACAAGTCAGCTGAGTTGAAACGCACACACAAATTATACACACGAGAAATAGAAGTGATCGCAGCAACACCTGTTGTACAATGAAGGTCTAGGCCCACCCAGAATGGTCCCTTCGTCTTCTTTACCTTGTTCCTGTTGCATGACTGGACAACTTTGACCGTTCATGTAACCTGTGTGTGTCACGTAACGTCCTGTTTATATGTCGTTCCCTTTTCTGCCAGAGAGATTAACACAAGACATTGCCCTTTTCCCAATTGCTGTACATTATGTCATGCACAAAATTATTGTTTGCCTGAATGAAAAATACATTAGAACCAATGGTCCCTACACAACTTTAAACCCATTGGCTTGGTAATTTTTTATGTTCTATGGCAGATTTTTAAAGCTGCCCCCCCCCCCCCACAAAATATATAGATGGTTTTTTTTTAATTCGCCAAAGCATGACCCATGGAATTTGCCTGATAGAGACTCGCCCAAGATACATTCCCACCTAGTTTGCTGTAGATTCGGTTAACAGTTTTAGAGAAAAGTGCATGTACATAAGTATGCCTATAGTAATCATGCTAGATGTAATTCTTACTTATCATTGTTATTTTTAAAAATTCAGTAAAATGAGGAAATGGTTGTATTCTCACTGAGTAAGTAACTTTGTTGGACACCAAGTCAAGCTGCATTTCCTATCAAGAGAAACCAGCTTGCAGTTTGGGAGAAGTGAACAAATTACAAAAAACATGCTGTAAAGGTGGAAATATTCCCAAGGTGTTTAATTTCCCGAGTTTGAATTCCCAGATAAAACCACTCAGGAAAATAAAAACCGGGACTACTAGTTATACATGCCGGCAAGGAGCAACAGATTCTCAGAGTGTCAATCGGGAAAATAAAAACCGCAAAATTTCATTCTCAACAAAGTCTGGTAAATTTCTATTTGGAAATATTTCCATTTATATAGTATAAAACTTCTTTTAAAAAATAGAAAGCAACTCGCAATACTTACATGTTGAGCAAATTAAGATCTAGGGATACGCATAGTTCCTATGCATTTTCCAAGCAGTTTTGAGAAGACAATTTTCCTCCAAAAATGAAATAAACTTATTGGAGTGAAAATTGTTGACAGACGGGCTACAGAATGAGAACCATATGGTAAACTCAGCTGACGGATAAATCCACTGAACTAAACATGAACAAGTTAAAAGCGCAATATTCAGAAAAAAATTCATGACAGTATCCAAAATCTTTCAAAGCAGCTGTTTTTAAACACACATCTGGTCCATCCCAAGGACAATCCCTGATAAAAACTGGTGAAGCCTCTTCTTCTGATTTAGTGATGTCGTCCCCTGGGGCATCACTCGCACAGCTTTTAAAAAATATTTTAAAACGTTTTTAATAAGATACAATGATCAGAGGAAGCTATCTTTAATGGGCATCCGGGCAACCCAACCCCTGACAAAAATTTGATGAAGTTGTGGTCAAATACTTGGATATTATGACAATGTCCCCTTGGACGCCACTAATATGACTTTCAAATAAATACTTCTCAAGAGTCATAAAAAGTACAAAAAAATCACAAACTGGTTCTCAATAGATACGGTAAGCTTATCCATCTTTAGATAAACCTTTGGCATAATTTGGTAGAGTAGTGGTGAATACTCTATGAGTTATGGTAACCTCGACAAGACAGACAGACAGACGACGCAGAGTACGACAATACCCTTCGGCACTTCAGATGGCGAGGGTAACAATAAAATGACTGAGACTCTGGATCTGTATAAATCAGAAGAGCTCATGCCATGCAGTTGAGCAGGAAACAATGCTTCATCCAGATGTGTCACCTGCATGTTGTTGGCCATCATTGGCAGGAACTACTCCTGGACCCACAGAGGTTAATGAATTAATCAGCCAAAGACTTCTTAACAGCACACGCCACAAACCTTACGAATCTTCTACCGGGTTAATTGAGAGAGCCTAACATAATTTGGCGAGAAAATACCCTTGGGAAACCGTAAGCGATATTTATTCATTAACAAAATTGTCCAATAATGAGGACAGAAGGCTTTTCTTCCTGACCAGAATAACTCAAGAGTGGGTCCTGACGAAACCTGAGTAGACTTGGAGTGTTTGCTTCCATCTTTCTTCCATTATCTTTCCAAATATGGCAAGATAAGCAGATTGGTACCAGGGCTCCCTGGCACATTCAAATAATTCATCATCCATCACAATATGACCAGCTTGCTTGCCTTGTTTCCGCACATGGGTCGCCCTTGTTGTTTTCCGACGGCAAATGTGCTGAGCAACGGATACTTTCTACTCTTTGCTCTTTGTTATTCCCAACAGTTCAGACCTGTGGCTGTTATATATATATATATATATATATATATATATATATACATACATGCATAAATGCATGCATGCATACATACATACATACATACATACATATGACAGTCCAATGCAACGAAAATAACTGCAATTTCCACAATAATCACATGAAAATATGTCGACAAAATGGATCTCATAGCCTTCAGGTAAACGCCATAGATTATATCTCCATGGGTACAGATTATTCCTACTTGCAACTGGAAAGCAAATGACAAAGCATGCCGCCTAACTGATACGGGTATGGAAAAAATTGAACAGGAAAAGTATGTACGATTCATGCGATTCCGATGTTCTTGGCTTGCACTGTCTTTAAGCCAAATAACCAGCGACCAAAAAGGTGTGATTGCAGAAAGCAAAATGTTGGCCTTACCCAGGGTCACAAACTGACAACTAATCAGGATAGAGCTCACAACGGTGTTCGTACAAAAGACAGAAATTAAAATCTGCATGCCAAAATTAGGTAAGAAATGTAAATATTTGCGGTGTATTTACTTTGCAAAAAATCAATATAATGCTTTGTGTAGTTTTGTTTTTTATTTTATTTTTTTATTTATTTTAGCGTATTTTATTTTACTGCAGCAGTCTTTTCTTTTCAGCTTTGAACCTTGCCACCTAGAGAATGTGTTTTATCATTTACTTCATAAAATAAATTAATCCTTTCGCGTTCAAGTCGGCCCTAAGTGGCCGGACGTAAATTGTTGTCTGTCTTAATGTTTTAACATAAATTTCATGTTAATAGAAAACATTTTGCACTGGGAATTGTAAATAGGACCCACCAAGATATTATGCTTAATGTCAATGGTTTTCCTCGTCGCAGGTCAGTGCGTCCAACCCACGCCGAGGAAAGCTAACTGAAGTCTTATTCTGACCAGGAAATGGTTAAAATGCCAATGTAAGGCCACTACACAATGTCTTCCTAAAAAATTGGTAAACCCACGAAAGTGTAGTTTAATAACAAAAATGACAGTGGTGAAAAGGTGGTATGACGTCTTCACTGGTGATGTATTTTGATGACCAAAGATCACTGTCAACTAACATGAACATAACAGGAATGCTTCCTGGATGCACGTCCCTAGCGAGAAGATATTGATTGGATGTGACATAGCACAGCAGCAGTGTGGTGCTGTAAGCCGCATAGCACGTTGTATTCAGCACATCATTGCCTGCACTGTAAACATGTGGGTTTACAAATTTCCTGCTGGAAATAAAATCACCTCGAGTAAACATGCAAAGAAGACGGCCGGCAACAGACATAGTGACCAACATCTCGCATCTGCATTCTTTCTTTTCAGATGTTTTACATACTGATGGACCCATAAGTGTCTAACTGAAATTCACTCATCTTGTGAGGACGACGGATGCAATTTTCACATCATATACTTGAATGGTACAAAATTGATGCGTGTAGTAACCAAAACAGCTTACATCGTCGCCATATTTGTAGAAGTCAAAATATAAACGAGAATTATAAATAATTTCATAAGGGTGATTTGAGCAATTTCAGGTCATAAAACATAGCTGATGCAAAATTTGTGCTTTTATACAATTGACCAAAGAAGTTGCACTTTTGAGATTATTACTCCATTTGTATTCCTGGACAGACGCATGGACAGGATAAAAATTTTTTTGCCAGGATGACAAGGACAATACGAAATATGCATATTAATTTCCCGCCACGAAACACGGGGCTCCCGCTTGCCAATCAGGGAGGACACACGTGTAAATGACTGTCACAGACAGGGTCAGATACCTTTTGCCACCAAGTTCGAGTCTCTTAGTGAAATTAAACTTAACAAATACCAAAATCATATTCATTTACTACTTTCTACATTGGTTACAAGAACAAATTTTCGTTTGCCTGTACAGTCATTTCCAAACTATTAGGAGTATCTCGCTTCGCTTCCCCGCACAGGCAGCGGCCCGTATCTCCCCTGGCGTGATTCTGGTTACTAAGACAACCAGGTATACAGTTGTGGCGGTAAAGCAATATGCCTGCCTTGTATTGTAAGATCCATAAAATATAAGTGTCGTATACATTTAACAAAACAACTTGAACTTTTGACATCATTGCTTTATTTCTATCTGGAAAGACAGATATGTGGGAATGATAAAAAATAATTTTAGATCGGATGTTTCCTATAAATAGTCTGTAACTGTACAAAAAATTCATACTACTTCAGTATTGCAGCTCTCAAAAATAAATACATGAGTATTATTAATACATTACAAATGAACAGTTTACATGGGGTAGATGAAGAGTACTGATATTCCAAAAGGTCATGCGATACCATGTGACATACAACAGGGTTTTTTTTCGATTATATTACACATCATTTTCTATCATTTTTTTTTAAATGCACTTTAAAATAATGAAAAAACCAGCAATCATGTTCCCTTATTAGAAATTAACATATTCTTAAATGAAACACATTATCCATCTTAAGAATTATATTTTGGGATGAAATGTGTAGACATTCTACAATAAAACTAGCTGATGTTTATTATGGAATCTACTGACATTCACCAATGAAACATACTGATATTACACAAAGAAACCCAGTGATGCACTATGACGACACATTTGCTGTCCTGGAACAACTGAAAGATGAGAAGCATGTGGAATGTTGCAACACACGTTGCACAGATACATGGACATGCAGTCAAAAAGCAATTTCCTTGTTACAAGGTCATAGTTATACTTATTCATATTCTTCAACGAAAGAATGCCGGAGCAGTATGTAAGTAATCTCGTTACATTAACTTGTCCACCTGGGTTTACCTGTACAGAAGAGGAAGACTTAAACCACCAGGGTGCATGCACGTGGCCACATGAATGGGGGAAGTTTTACTTCGAGGATACGTGGGGGGGGGGGGGCAATATGGGACCTGTAAAAGGGGGCATATACTATTAGCAATATGTGGGCACTATGGGATATACATATATTCTGAGGCAGGGACTGAAATTGAAGTAGGGGCTCTTGGCAATACCAGCAGCACATGGACAAGTGGGACCCACACAGGTACATATTTTGAAGCGGGGACTCAGATAGTTACAACGATCTAGGAAAACTCAATTGGCATAACCTAGAAGACTGTATCTCTAGTCAGTAGGAGGACTCAAGAGAAATAACCCATAAGACCAGCTTTAGAGTCCTTCTATACGCACATTCAGGTCTGGGCTCACCTTCAATAGTGAGTATTCTACTTTCCTCCACTGAAAATATAGAATGCCTTAAAGTAAATTTGACAAATGTTGACATAAAAGCCACATAACATACGGATTAGAAACTACAGACTGAAAATATCCCTTTTATAAGAAGACATGAGACATCATTATATAATATATGAGGATGGAAGACACAAAATATCAACAATAAACAGCATGAATAATTTCATCTTCATAAACTCTGAATGAATGTAAACTTCTTGACAATGCTAAGCAATACAAAAAAATTCACACTTTTATACCATTAATCTTAAACACATCATTTGGTTAACATTTTTCACTGAATGTATAAAGCAAAGGAATGTCACGAGTTGTATCACCACCAAATTAACGTTCATTACCATGACTGCAATTAAACTTTAATCTGAGATATGATAGGGAAAGTACACATGGCAAAGCAGGGTGTACCCCATCTTACACTACCACCTCTCTGCACGGGGTCAAAGCCACGCCTCCATGACCTTATATCCTCGTATCACTTTGCCCAGCTTTACTATTTGAAACACAAGAAAAGCAAACATCATGTCACACGCATGCTGTGCCCCTCCCAGTAGTACATGGATTTTGAACTCATAATTACACATGCATATTAAGCCACTCATGGCAGTACATGTACTTTGTACTCACAATTACAGATGTATGTTAAGCCTGTAATGACGGTACGTGTACTTTGGTGTGAGTACATGTACTTTTGAACTCACGAGGACACATGCACAGTGTGCCTCTCATGGCACGGCGTGTACTTTGAACTCATGATGACGTGTATATTGTACCTCTCAAGGCAGTACATCACATACATGTGCTTTGAACTCATTATGATCCATGCATATTTTGTCTCAAATATCAGTGTATATAAAAGATATCCGATTTGGGGAATTTTAACACCCATGCAAAGTCCTGTGTTCTACACAGTAGTATAATCTAGCAGATTTAAAACACGTTCAATTACAAACAGGTACGTCTTTCGTGTTTATGATTTGGCCATTCCTTAAAAGATATTAAAATGAACTTTAAAAAGGTCTATTGTTCACTCCATCCGACTGACACTATATCAAGGTTTTACAGAAGAAATATTCATAGCACACTTGTGTAAATCGAGCATTTTTTTACTGATGGTTCAGAGCAGATACAATTCATGTACCAGCAATGATAGTGACCTTCACTTTAAATACATTTTTTTTATAAAACAATCCTTATTGCTAAGTCAAAATTTACTAAGCCTTACATCCTTCAGTATTTTAAACACTCACTAGTAGATTTTAACGGCGGCGTTTGGACATTTCGGCGGCGGTGGGCGGTGGATGGCGGCGACCAGCGGTGGATGGCGGCGACCAGCGGCGGTCTGCGGCGACCAGCACACACAAATGTGTGCACTTATGGACCCAGGCTGGGTGACAATAAAAGTCAATATGTATATATACACATACACAGTCAGAAGTCAATATAAATTATGTATGTTTAAGATTCAAATTCTGCAATTGTAGTTTGGCATACATGTGTAATACTGTTGTGTGTTTTTGGCTGACAGTAAGCTTTTGTTTGCAGTCAGCATGCTGCTGTCATAATTAAAGATATTTATTCTGATAATGATGTCTTGAGTAATAATTTCTGAAATATCTATACATACATACATATATATATATATATATATATATATATATATATATATATATATATATATATACATATATATACACACACATACATACATATATATACACACACACACACACATATATACATATACACACCCATACACAGTGTGTGTGTGTGTGTGCATATAGTAGATAGTCCTACATTGTGTGTGTGTGTGTGTGTATATACATATTGACTTTTATTGTCAGCCAGCCTGGGTCCATAAGTGCACACATTTGTTAAAAAGGTGCATATATTTGTTCTCTTAGCTTACAACTGAAAGAAACAGATGCTCCCTGGACTGATTTGAGTTTGTCTGCGGCAGAAGGCGGCAATGAGCAGCGTTCAGCGGCCCAGGGCGGCGGTCAGCGGCGATAGGCAGTATCGCCGCCCACCGCCGCCCATTCCTGTTGAGACTCCACAGCAGGTGAGAATGAGTGCGGCGGTCTGCGGCCACCAGCGGCGGACAGCGGCGATCGCCGCCGACCGCCGCTTGTCGCCGCAGACTGCCGCTGGTCGCCGCAGACCGCCGCTGGTCGCCGCCATCCACCGCTGGTCGCCGCCATCCACCGCCCACCGCCGCCGAAATGTCCACAAACGCTGCCGTTAAAATCTACTAGTGACTTTTCCATTACCCGTTGTACAAAATTAATAAATTAATTTGTGAAACATCTCATGGAAGTTTCTTGAGCTTTGGAGCTAGGTAAAGATCACTGCTTTTGTAATAATCTTTCAACCAAAACACAGAAAGCACCATATTAGAATAAGAGATTAACAGTCGAAAGCTATTGTTGGTTTTGGCTTGAATACTAAGCATCCAATCCACGAACTGAAGCATGCTAGCAGCCTTCATACACAATTCCTGTTGACACTAGTCATTTTATTATAAACTATATTACAATATTGAAGCCCACAGTATTTGGTACCTGACTAGTCTGCAAGGCCCAAGAGGAAATTCACATACATCAACAAATCCTCGATGTTAACTTCCAGAAATAAATTAACTGAATTTAGACGATAATGTAGCAGCTGACCACCTGTGACAAGTACGAACTTAACCCTTTCAGTGCCAAGTGCAACTGAAGTCGAACTATTTAACACAAACTACTCTAAATTATGATAAAGGGTGCTGCCATCATGTTCCTTGTAAAAAGCTTTCATTCAAGCACCAGCATGCCTGTAGTAACATAGAATATAATATTCCAGATCAACAGTGTTCCTCAGCATGCCAAGGAAAGCTGTTGACTCAGTTCAATATGTGGCAGTGAAAGAGTTAAGCATGTATTAACAATATTCCCTTTTACGTCTTAAGAAAACCTAATCTACAAAATTTCAATAACTCTCAACTTGCTATGGTCCTTCATCCATGTTGATATTTCCATGCCGTTGAGGCAATCACTCTTCCATTACATTATCAGATCACTTGTGCTACAGATTTGTGTCCTTAACTATAATCTCTTTTACTGATGTTCTTCTTTTTTGCCATGATTGCCTGCTCAAAGAACCATTTGATCCTCTGTCTGGCACCACTGCTAACACTGTCTATGCCGCTACGGAAGTTGCTTTGTAGCTCAACAGAACACAATGGGGCTCCATTTTGCTAACAATAAAAACATATTTTCCGTAGACGCCATATTTCAGTGATTCATTAAAACCTGCATGAAGGACATGGATTGGATTGAACATGCTGCATACAGCCATACAATCTAAGGTAACAAATATTGAGCAACAGTCTGACAACAGCCACATTAAAATCTACATGTATTATCATAACACTGCAGGAATGTTGGAAGCATTGACTGTCAACAATACTAAACACATTTTGAGACTACAAAATCACATTTTGATTTTAGTTCATGAAAAACATCCATATACTTATGTAAATATAATCAGATATGAAGCTGAATTATGTGGCAAAACTTGATATAACAGATATGCACAACTCGTCAAATTGCCACAAATATCAGCAGTGACATAATGTTACAATTCTAATATCTAAACATGAGTATTTATGCAGCATACAATTACCTTTGGATTCCAAAAACTGACAACTTAGTACTTCTGTAAGCTAATAAAATACATCACTTTGTCTTCAAAACCTAGCACTTATATATTTAAAAATGTGGCAGCACCTTAAAATTTTACCTACAAACTGCATCTATGGCAGTAATTCTCTTACATATCCCACACATTGACATTCTAACCAAATGCTGCAACACTTTAAGGTCTATATACTACATACCAAACCATAGCTCTTATCATATTGGGTGTATGGGGTGAGGTTAGTACTACATTGTATGGTCCAACAAACTCAACTGTGAGCTTATTGGGTAGAATGTTTTTTTCAAACTGATGAGGGCACATTTTTGTGCAAAATTTCACATCTCATAGAATAATAGCCAAAGTAAGCCAAAAACAACTAATGTGAGCCCCAAGTTATATTTTGGATGTACGATGTAAACTTTGAATGTGTGATATAAACTTTGGATGTATGGTGATAACTTTCAGGCTCATGGACACTGAAGAGACCATGATGGCTTGTAAAAATTTGGCAAAATATTCATATTATTTGAACTTCTCTCACACCACAATTGTACAGATGTTGATCAGGGGATTTGCATTGATTGGCAAAAACTTGGTCCACTTGCTATCATCGTAAGATTGGCCAACAACACGCTATTAAGACCAGACTAACAATGGGAGTGCTAATTCATTTAGTGGCCAGTGAGGTGTAAAACGTTAAAGTGACATCACTGGCCTGAGGAGTGGTAATCCCCAGTGCTTGGGTTAGTTGATTTTCCATCAGGGTTGCCAACTTTTGTTCCATGGGGCCAACCTGTGACAGTTGTATCAGGTCAGCATTTTGGCAACGAATTTGAATGCTGCTTGAGACACAATCATAATCATTATATAATCATGTTTGTAAAGAAGAAATCTGCACTTTGTTGAATGTTTGGTTGCATTTGGACAAGAACAAAAGTTGTTGCATCTGTTACATCTTTTTGGGGGTTCAAAATAACAATAGTACATGTATTTTGTACCTTCAATAACCATTTTTGTGCCACTGCTTGTGAAAAGTATTCTAACAAGTTGGTGTAGATTGCAGAATGTTACTGGTTCGAGTGGGTAACGGCAGTGAATTTGAAAATACTGTCAAAAAGTGAAGCAAATTTCACAAAAACCCCACATAGAGTAGTGGCAGACTGATTGTCAACAACAGCATAACCCATGTACATGCTTGTTATGAGACTGTGGGCAACTGCTCAAGCAGGAGCAATGTTTATTTTATGTAACAGTTTCGGTACTCAGCGAAGCCAGCAACCACTTGAGCAGGCTTCAACCCTGACGGATCAAAAATGGGGTAGCTGGCTGGTTGTCCATCTGAATAGCACATCCCTGGACTGGCAAATGAACAAACCACAGACCTTTTACTAAGCATGCTGTTATCTCACGGAAAGCTCTTTTCACACGGAATCAGAATATACAAGACTTATCCAATTCCAGCAAAATATAAGAAATCTGACAATGGTGGCCACAATAACTGTGACGATTGTCGAGACTTGCTGGAAACTTCAGAACTCCACACAATTTGTCCTGAAGTCTTAACGTTTTAAGCAAGCATAAGTTTAAAATGGTACAAGACTAAGACTAAACAATAAGCACAATGCTATACAATACATGGACACTTCGCAACCACATGTACTTGGCAAGCACTGCAAAAAATGAGCGTTAACGTTATTAAAAGGAATCAACTAACATCACTGGAAGCATCATTCATGGTCCTATTCTCTTCAGATCATACTTTTCACATTTTTGTTATATATCATGATGTTCATGCTGAGATTAGAATGTTAAGATGTCCTTGGTCAACAATTTTACTGGGATCCAAACTTTTTAGACAAAACACCTGCAGCAGTTTGGGAAAGTCAACAGTTAGTACAAAGTGGGTTTCTTTCTTGAACCAAGTTGCCCTATTGCACTGCAAAGATTACTTATTTCTGTTTGTACGTCAGGTGTCCCTGAAGTACCATGTAAGCTTGTGTTTGATTGGTTTTTTAATCCATTACTAATGCTTTCATTGGCCAAAGAGAAAACCTGACCAGCCTTGGAATCACTGTAACTTCTCACCAGTGGATACCTTGACACTGGCTTCAGCAAATCATCATCATCTACTTGGTCAAACGGATCATCTGATAAAAGCAGTGAATATGGCACTGAGTTGCCATTATTCAATGAAAAATTGGAACCTTTGGTTCTTTTCCAAAGACCTTTTGGAGATTTCTGCAGCAGTATACTTTTAAGGTCACCAAGAGACCTACTGTGCTTGTGTTTGCTCTGTGGGTGGCGTTCAGCTGCCGGTGAGAAGTCAGAAATTGCCCTGTAATATGGTGCTCTCTTTGATCCAGGTGAGCACCTCATTTCATGATTCTTTGAGGCAAAGTCTGGCATATTTAGGGCATTATCGATACTCTCCACAAGACGTATGGAAGAAGGAGGTCTGAAGCTGAATGCACTGGAAGCCCTGGATTTATCCTCCTCATGATCTACATATTCCTCTGAGCTTCTGGCTGGACTAGAGTTGACTGTGCTGGGTACAGTTTGGACTGGCTGGACTGAGCAATTGTGGTGCTTGCTGCCTTGAGAAAGTGGCCGACCCCATTGTGGATCATTGCTCCTATCTCCAAACTTACTGTCTAAAATAACACCTTTATCTTTTAAACTTGAATACAGTCTATTGTGTCTCGTTGGAGCATAATCTGCTTTATCTGTGTGGATCAGATAATCTGATGCTGACCTGTTGTGTCTAAGATTACCCTTAGAATTGCTAGTATCAGCATGGTCAGGCTGGCTGAATTCTGTTTCCATTACTTGAATACTTGTTTCACTAGTGTGGAGTTCATCATCTGTAGAACCAGTTTGGGGTCCACTGCCTGTTTCTCCCTCCTGACGAAAACGTATAAATCCGTTATCTTCCACCAACATAGAATGAGGTCTTCGGTGAGATTCTGTTGCAAGTGGCTGGTTTTCAGAGTTTTGATAAGACATGTTACGATTTTTATTTCCAAGCCCTAGTTCGTTGATAGGTACCATTTCTTCTGGGTCTACAAAGTTAGGGTTTGCACAATTTGTAAATGCAACATTTGTAGTGTCATTTTCTGAAGCAGCAAAGCTCTCAAAATCAGCCCAATGGAGGCTTTCCTCTTGCCCTTCATGCATCTTACAGTCACATAGTCTTCTGCATGGGGCTTCATAGAACATATCACAGAAAATAATATTGCACCCTGACTTATCCTGTTGATATCGGAATGGCTGGGTGGCTACATAACTCATTGTTATACACATGCCAAGTTCAGTAAGCCGAAGTCCCAGTTTGAAACCCCACCAGGGCCACGGTTCTGGGTGATTCATAGAAAATATGCTGTAGACACCAAACATGGCATATGTTTGCAGTATGACACACACTAATCCAAATATAGCAGTTATAAGTGTCACTTTAATGGCCACACTGAGAGTCATTTTGGGTTGTTTCCTACTTGGTGAAACACCTTCCATTTTGGATTTCCATAAAGTCACTCGCAGCATCTCTTTCTGCCGTCTGAGAGCTGCCACATACAACTTTTTAAATATATAAATATAGCCTATACTGAGCACCAATCCCCATATAACAGAGGCCACCTGACATATGAGTAACAGGACCTTGCTGTCATAGAAATACCCAACTACGATGTCAGTTGTGATTGACAAGGTAAAATGAAAAAATATAACTCCAAATAGAGTCTCAATTTTCTGTATTTTTGGTGAGACTAGCTGCATTCTGGTGCACTGCAACAAAGCCAGAAACAGGATACTGAAAGCAGATGTCAAACACGGAAAACCAATGCTGTACAAAAAATATGAGGCAACTGGGGGGAAAGTCATATTTGAATTGTAACCATCAATGAGAAAATACAAAGCTCTCACAACGCCCATCACAAACATGATTGAGTTGAGTGCAATGAAATAACCCTGACTTAACAGGTTCTTCTGTCTCCAGAGTCGTATTACACTTATCAGTGAGTATATAGCCAGGCAAGCAAAGGATATACCAACGCCATAAACATGGATGTCCCAAGCAACACCCCACTGGGCTTTTGCTACCGTCCATTCTGGCTCTGGCTCAGCATATGTTGGTGAGTTAGCATTGCTTTCAGCTTCAGGTTTGGGATTACCATCCTGATTAGTTTCTGGCTTACCGGAATGTTCAGGCCCTTTGGAGGGCTCTGCTTTGCTGCCTTGATTTTGCTGCCCACCTTTACCTGATGTGGAGGAATTGTGGCCCTTACTTGAGCCTAAAAATGTCCTGTATGTAAGTTCACCAGAGGTATTCCTTACATTTCCATCTGGTTTTGCACCAGCAGCCACTGGCCCTGGTGTTGCCTCTGGCTCAGGCTTTGGTTCAACTGTTGTCTCCAGGGAATGATAATCTACAGTTGGCTTTGTCTGAGAACCTTGTTTTGGCTTTGTTGCACTGAGCACCTCTGGTTCTAACGTTGACGTGGCCTCTGGTTCAGATGAGGTAGTGGCCTGTGGTTCAGCAGTAGTCGTGGCCTCTGGTTGAGCAGAAATTGTGGGTTCTGGTTTCGATGTTATGGCTTTTGGTTGAGCAGTAATATTGATTTGAGATTCTGATTGTGGACTTGCACCTATGGTAGTGTGTGTGGGTGCTGATAGTGTGGTGGATGAAATAGCAGACAACAGGGTGCTTGGTGACATGGTAGTGGTTGTTACTGGTACAGAAGCAGTAGTAGCTGCTGTCAGTACATTGGAGCCTGAGCTATTATTGACAGTTGGGCTAGCACTGGTTTTATGTATCTCCATATTTGTGGTAACCATGGTAGTTTTAGATTCCAAAATGATTGCTCCTCTAGAAGCACCTATGCCACTGAAAACGGTAGTTCTAATTGGCACAGCTGTTGTTCCTGTTGACTCAGGAATACTCTTATGTGCAGGTAGACTTGTGGCATCAGTGTTGTGGTGAATTTGAGAAGGGGCAGGTGTTATGTACATATTCCCACTTGTTATGAGTGTGGACTCATTTTGGTTACCATTCATGCTACCACCAGGCACTGTAATTGTTGTCATTTTTGTTGAAGTCTGCATGGGTTCTTTGAGTCTTTGACTTACTTTTAAAGTCATTGTAGTGCCTT
Source organism: Hermodice carunculata (assembly GCA_964020975.1). Classification (NCBI taxonomy): domain Eukaryota; kingdom Metazoa; phylum Annelida; class Polychaeta; order Eunicida; family Amphinomidae; genus Hermodice; species Hermodice carunculata. The sequence goes on from OZ026622.1 coordinate 83,461,656, forward strand.
CAACAGTATTTCTAAAGTTTGATCTTGCCATTGTTATATTTCCTGTCAGTTGACTCCTCCTGGTTTCTGCATGTCCCCCAAATAATTTCTTTATAGACGGATTTAATGTAGAGGTGATTTCTTTTGTACTTTTCACTGGACTACTTTTGACTGTAAAATTAACAGCCTCACTGTCTGAGGCAGTCATTGGCTGCGAAATATGCTGTTCTGGTAGACCCAGCAAAGTACCAAATGAGCTATTTGAGCTTCTACTTTTGTTGACAGTCTTTGAATCAAAATTAATGTTGTTCCCACTATCCTGCCTCACAGTCGGTGACACAGCATAACTATCAATATTTCTCTTCAGGCGAACATGTCCTCTTTTTGTTCTGTCTACCATTAATTTATTATTAAATAGCTGGTACATCTTATCAAGACGTATGATCTTGTTTTGGTTTGAGAGAAAACTGAGTTTTTTCTGTGAGAGTTCATTACCAGCATTATTTAAGGTTAACTGTTGCAAGTATTGGTGCAGGCCTCCCTGGGTAATTGGCATATGGTAATCTCCCAGCATCTGGTTAATTTCATGGCTCTTAGACTGACCTGACAAAAGTCTTTGAAGTTCACTGAGTGCAGTAAATAAGTCCCTAGACTCTGACATGAGTTCATCTTCCACAGAACTCACTGATGGGGTGGTTGCAGGAGACGAAAACTGAACTTTGTTTTGCATATCTCCATGACTAGTGTAGAGCCTAGGGGATGCAGGCATTGACACCATATGGTCTCTGGGGATAGGCAAGTCTTCCACATTATTTTGAAACATATCCTTTGCTGATAACTGAATTCTGTGTTGCACCATCTGGTGCACATTAGATGTAATACTTTCAGGGTAATTAATAGTCTCCTTCTCTACACCATGTGCTCTGTTAGATCTGCTTTCAAGATGAAAAAACAGTCCTTTGTTTGGCATATGCTTGGAACTCAGTCCATTCCTTTCTTTTTTAAACCACTGCATCTTTTCTAATTTGTCAAAGGTTTGCTGATGAGTGTCTTTCTCATTGAAGTTGATAAAATCTTCAGTGTTTTGGTACTCCATTGACTGAAGGTTGTGCTGTACCCCTGTGGTCTCTGGGATGCTTGCTACAAGGCTGTCTGTACATGGCAGAACCCTTAAGAGACAAAATGTCAGTAGAACTTTGCACTTTATGACTCTATCCATGTTGACATAGATACACATATCAGAGCACATAGCAGAGCACTCACAAAGCAACACCTACACTGTCAACTGCAACACACACTACACAGTGGCTGACTCAGATTTGTATCTGTTTTTAGGATTCATGAGCCTGATGGTACTCATTTATCAGTCTGCAGCATCTCAGAAGCAAAGTTTGATGAAAAAGGTTACATTGTTAATCGTACAAGTAGGCAATCTAAGGCACTCTTTACATGAAACAGTCTAATGCCAACTTCTTGCCCATGTTGCACTCTATCAATTGGCTGTTACATTCAAATCCTGGGGGTACCATCTGTCATGTGTCGGAACCTTTGAAGTGCTAATCAGAGGCCAACAAAATCACTACCAGCACACTGTACAAAATTATGACTGTCCCTCACTGACTCCATCATGTTTTCCCCATGATTGACTGTGGCAGCATGAGATGACCCACAAAATCTCTTGATACATTATATCATTTAGCCCTTCCTTTGAAGTAGGTTCCCTCGCCGATGATGTCATAGCCTGTAACAAATAAACAAACAGACATTACATTGTATCTTAAGAACTCTGGCGTGGTAAAACAGTAATAAAGTCATAATATCCGTGACTCCAGTGACCAATTCTGATCCCAATTATTCTGACACATTAACGTGCACAGTCTCATGTTTTGAGGCTGATGATACGGCTGTCATAAATGTAATTTCACATCTGTGAACTGAACTGCAAAATGACTGGTTTTTCAGTAGGTTAACTTTTGCTAATTTTGCATGGTACAACCCTTCAAATTACATCATAGTGAAATATTGAGTATTTCAATGCCATTACCTTACAGAACTTATAGTATGAAAAGGAAAATATATAGCGATGAAAAAATACATTTCTCAGCACTTGTGCACACAGCTGCTAATGAGCCACACTGTCTATCCTTTTGGATGATATATATGGTCTCCCATGCTATTTCGATTAGTAAGCTAATTGAGATGCCTGGACTGTAAATTAGTATCACACATATAACCTGCTGGCAATATGATTCAACAGAGACAATACTTGAAGATGATTGTGATGTAACCCAATTCCTCAGTGTCCAATCTGATTGTGTTCCACCCTTACAGGCAGCTACCTTCAGCACCTTCCTTTCATAAACTTGATTCCTGCATTATATAGTTTGTCCTTATTTCCTTGTTATGATGGAAAACCCACTCTGATTTATCCCAGATCTGATCTAATGGCACTTTCATCACTGACTTGTGCATGCTGATGGAAAAAGATTTGCTATCTGCTGTGAAAAGCACATAACATGACCAAATACGGTGTTGTCTTCTGATACCCTGTTGATATGGACCAGCACATAATGTCCCGCAGTGGGCTCTCCAAGAAACATAGGCTTAACCATTTTTTATCTTCCCTACAAAGAAAGAATAAAAATTGCCTGCTACTTCAGCAGCCAAGTTTCACATTTTCCCCACATAGGAAAACTAATATTCTTTAATCCCAGAAAGATAATTTATCAATTTTGCTGTGCCATGTTATTATTTCTGGGCTATCATGCATTATTGCTGTGGCATTATTGATGAGAGTTTTTCCTTACTTCAAGGTATCACCACAAGGTTTGTGTATAGTAATAGCCAGTTTTGGTCTTGTAATATCTCAGAATGTTTAATGTTTGGTTTGACACAACCTTTTCTATATATAGTTGAACCCTTTTACATATGCCATATCATTCCTGCTCAGGTCTTAAACCCTTTCCCATTCAATGCAGCCAAAAGTGCCTGGCTCTCAACTCTTTCAGTGCCAATCACGTCTTAAGTCGATCTACTTTAGTCAAACTAGCCTGAATTATCATTAGGATCCCCGATCCCTATTGCTCATAAAGAGACCTTTCATTCAAGTACCAGCATGCCTGTAGTTCCAGACAGAATACCCCACGTCAACAGCTTTTCTCGGCATCCAATGTGCACCAAGAAAAGCTGTTGACTCAGTCCAAAATTTGGCACTAAAAGGGTTAATTAGAATGTTTCAATGCTCTTAATTTATCAACAAAATAAACTGTTTTGAACTTTGGATACCATGTGTTGGGATAACATGCCTTAAGCCAACAGTTTTGCAGTTTTTCTTTAATTGTGTGAGCTGCGTGTTTTTCTGGACAAAAATATATGGGATATAATAGGATATTTTGTCATGCTAATGAAAGGAAATCAGCACATCTCCATATACAGTTAAGCCCATCTAAAACTTTACAGCCAAATGCATTTTTGTGTTGCAAAGTGGTGTACTGGGGTTTGTAAATGTTGACAAAGGGTTTGTAAAAGGTTGACAAAGGGTTTCAAATGGTTGAAACAGTTGCAAACCATTTCAACATTGTAATCAGTAAGATTGAGAAAGTGTGTGAAATGGTTGTTAACCATGAGAGAAAGGTTTAAAAGTGTTTTAAAAAGGTTTTAATGCAATAAGAGAAAATGGTTTTGAAATGGTTTGAAAAGTGTTAGAAATAGGTTTGAAAAAGGCTTGCCTTTAATTCACTCAAAAGGTTGGAAAAGGGTTGCAAAAGGTTGATGCATTTTGTGACTATTAAGTTTAAGGTGGGCTTAACTGTATGGTGGTGGAACTGCCCAGGTACAATGTCTGGGTAGCTCACAGAAAAAGGCATCGCTTGCATGATCATTATGATCTGGCAGCAGTGGAGCTGCCCCAATGCAGTGTCTAGGCAGCTCCTAGAAAGTTTGCAGCTTGTGGGTAGCTCACCTACCCTGGTTGCAAGGGAATCTGAGCAGCTTCATTGGAATGCCCATTGAGGTCTGCATACATCTGTAGCATGACCTCTCTAACTTGCAGAATGAATGTACACGTCATCATTACGATTTACAACCTGAAAATGATGGTTTTTGCACAGATGCATCAAATTCACTATTTGTGTGATATGCATATTTGCAAGCTGTGATAATTCTGCCACAATTTGTGGGATTGAAATGAACTCACCATAGTGATATCATGTACATGTACCTGATTATGTCTTAAAAAATCACTGACACCACCTCCTACACCTGTGGTAGACTACACAAATCTACTTTTATCCTGTCTAAGATCATGACATATGCCGGGAATGAGATTATGTCTACTTCCTTTAGTTGTCAACTATTTGCCCACATTTAGTGATACTCTGTGCAATGTTAAATCCTGCATGGGTGCCCATGCATGTACAAACTGCAACCTGTCATAAACTTCACCCAATTTAAAGTCCTAGCTGCCTACAAGTTGCACCATCACTAGTAACTTGTTTCGGCCTTTCAGGGTGGTTCCCGGCGTTACACAGCGTTTGTCAACTTAAGACGGCGTTTGCCGGCGTTACAAACGCTGGGAAACACCGACTAATGCTGGCAAACGCTGTTTAACGCCGGGAACCGCCCTGAAATGCCAAAACAAGTTACTAGTGCATTTTGTAGATACAAGTCCTGGCTGCTAATTGCAACTAACTTTTTTAATCATAATCATATGTTGGCCCTAAAGGTGGGTGGCGATATGTGCATGTAACTGTGGTTTATGAGTTACCAATAGTTTGTGGAGCTGCCTGGATACTGCACCTACAAAATACATACGGGGGATCCCTGGGCACTTCCTGTATTTTTATACCACTGTAGGGAGTACACAGGATTCCTCATGTCTATCTGTTCATCCATCTGTATGTCTGTCCATTATATTAATAATTGTTACACTAACCTTGTATCCGCAAGTAGTCTTGGGCTTTCTGTCACATTTATTTAAAATTTTTGCACAGCTTATGGGTACAATGTTGAACAAACCATATTTCATTCAACTGCATGCCTCTGTAATCATTTTCTGAGTTTTTCTCAATATATTTTTGAAAATATAAAATTATTGGCACATGTAAGTGCTCATGTTAGCATTGTAGGCCTACAGACGCTGAATTTATATCTGCAATTAGTCTAAGACATTATGTCAGATTAATTAAAAAATTTTCAGAGTTCATGGGTATAATATTAACCAAATTATTTTGCATAGGCATATCTCTGCAATTGTCTACTGATTTTTCAAATATATTTTGAAACTACATGTACAAAATTATTGGTAAGAGTACATGTTAGCATTGTACATCTTATCTGCAAATGTATGTGTACATTCAAGCAAGGTGGGGGTACATGTATCTTCTTGTGTCATCTTTAGATGACACCTCAACCTCACTCTAGTTTTAGTACGGGTGGTGCTCTCACAACAAAATGCTTGCATTCCATGCACAGACTTGTTCATTCAAACCTGGAATTTTCATTTTAAGGACATGGAATATTGATGTTTAGTTTCTCAGGCACTTAGGAAAAGATGCACCAAGGGTATTTTTTTCTTTCTGCTTTTAAACTAACTTGTCAGAGTTTGTCAGTCTGCCAAATGACAAATGATCAAATTGGATACTGTACCATTTGGTAAGCAAGATTTGAACTTTTCTGAACACATTTAACATATTTCACTGCACATGCTGAATGGTTATGTTGTTCGTAACAAATTAACTGTTCCTGTGATAGAAATTATAGTTCTCTTACTATTTTGCAAGCCTATGTCAGAGAAATGATATATAATGCAGCCAATGGTTGAACTGCTGTGAAGTTTACCAACCAAATTACTTGTGGCATAACTGTGGGTTTGATGATTTTGAAATTTGATCCCCCATTTTAGCTTTCATGTAGCCAGGATATATTTTTTCATTCAAATATGTAAATTAGATTTATTTTTTCCAAATTGTATTTACAGACTGTTACAGCATCTGAGAAACTGAACACTAATTTTGCATGGGCTTATTGTAGCTGGAATTCCCTCATATAAAGGCATCATAATGCATTCTAGTATCATAATTTTGAGATCAAAATATGTGGTTTTGCACCACTTCAGGCCCAGTTTTTGGCCCGTTAAGAGTTCACACAGCTGCCAAATTTGTTTTAAATGTTATTTCTTCTTCTCCCACCCAGAAACAATTCAAGTAATTTGTGTGCTGCAGTCAAAGCTCTTACATCCTCTGATCCTTTCCATCCTTAGTGACCAGATGCTGAATTGTTGACTTGCGCACGTGCAGTAATGTCAACACTCGAGCCCTGTTTTCATTCAGCTTAACAAGCTGTGTTGCCATGTACAAAACATATACTTCTTGGGAAGGTAATTAATCTATATCGAATCATAAACATTGTTTGAAACTTTATCTTCATTGTGTGTATTTTTATTCAGGAAAACATTCTGCAAATCAAAAAATGTGAAACAGAGACAAAAGCAAATTCATGGGAACTTAAGTGTATTGAAATTTAAGCAAAAATATAACACTTTCATCATACATGTTTGAGAGACAATGAAATGATATGTCCCCTGGAAAAAACACCTAGGTTCAAAATTTGAAATAAACTTTCCATCTACAATTCATTAAGATGTGTTGCTTTACTTTACAATATATAATTTCTACCTGTGTAAGTACTTCCTTTTTCCAGACAATGCACTTTATTGCCACTGGCAACTGTGCACGCTATTGTATATATGCTCCTTATCACTGCCTCTCCTGTTGGGGGTGGGTGGAAGGGTATTTTTGTGATATGTAATTGAGCATTTTTATTTTCTGTGAATTACGATTCATCTTTGTTTTACTTTCTACTGTGAATTGTAAATCTGCCACATTATTTCTCTTGAATTGTGATGGTGATAAAATGTAAAAGGGACACATTATTTTGTGTAAAGCCTGATGAAACACCCCCCTCCCCCCTGAAATGCTGATGGCAGCAGTCCAAAATCTACCTTTCAGGGAGATTTTGAAGTGCTATTTCATGGCCACTACCGACTTAATTGTCTCTTGAATTCTCACATTAGCACTAACCTTGCACCCACATACAGACTGCATGCAGTATGTGCTCCACCGCTCACGCTGTATAAATATGGTAAGTGACATATTACCAAACAGCAAATACATGTAAAGTGTGGCACTTAATTCCCCACAAGCAGGACCTGCTGTCCATTTGATGTATGAGAACTGTGTTTGCTAATACTTCTGAAGTTCTTCAGTTTGTTGTCTTAGGTCACTATCAATATCATCACCTTGCCTACTTTGGCTTCTCCTGCCAGTGGAAAAAGAGTAATGTGAACAGAGTGATTCCCCCCCCCCCCCCCCAAAAAAAAACCAAAAAAAAAAACCACAGGCATGTCAGAGTCTGGATGTTTTCACTAATGTATGATATACTTTGCTATATGCATATATTTCTGGTGCTCCTTTAATGCTGGTGGACTTACGTACAGTTCCTGATCTGAGACAACTCTGAACACAGTACTTCATTTGTACTGGAACAAATGCAATCAACCTCATGGGCTGTGTTGATGATGACATTCACGCATACCTGCCTCCATTGAACCATTCTTTTTGGGAATGGGGATTGGGTACAGTTGGTATGTGCGTTTCCAATTTCCGGCTGGGTGATTGGTGCCAAAGGTTGCTGTTTTGAGACCTGACCATTCCGTGGTCATAAAACATATATGCTACAGCTCTACTGACGATATAGCACCAGGGTAAAACAGAATTCCTTCTGGTCTTACACAACATTCTTACAAGAGATCTGAACCTTAATCATAAGGGTCAACTCATGATTCCCTCTCTGTCAGCACTTTTTATAGGTTCAAACTGAATAACATTAATTTTGTATAATATACATTCATGATCATCATATCAAATTAATCATATCACATGAATGGGTCCTACAACTGAGTACTCTTCAGATATTTGCAGTTCTTTCCTTTTCTTTTTCCCTTCAACATGTGTAATTCCACTGAAGTTCCTTCCCTGTATCTCTTACCCTGTGCGCAGCCAATCATGCCTATGCTGGAGATATTGTCTGGACTAGTTCATGTAGTTAGTGGCTTGCTGGCTGACCAATAAAAGTGAACACGTGGCTGTCAACAAAGTGAACTTTCCCCTGTGATTCAGCTGTTGCAGATGGGGGCAACTGGAGAACGAACAGAATTCTGCCTTCATTTCTTGATTGAAATTTCATATGACACAGGGAGTAGGTGCTGCCACCAAGCAGAATTGTGTATCTGACATGCTCTCTTACTCAGAGGAACATACAAACTGAAGGCCTATCTCCTGCCACAAAGGATGGTGATAGGTACATGTACATGTACGCTAGCTATCATGGCAACTGCTTTTCATCAGTAGCATCACAGTTTGTATTAAATAATTTTATGGCACAGATATAATATATACACAGATGTATGTACATTAATATGTACATGTATATACATACATGCAAGACCAATATTTGCATATGCAACTTAATGCACATAGATACATACATACATACATATATGGGTGGGACAAACAGGACTGTCCTGTGTGCATATTCTCAATGAGTTACTGAGCTACAACTGGTATATAACATTAGAACAAGTGGTACTCTCTCTCTCTCTCTCTCTCTCTCTCTCTCTCTCTCTCTCTCTCTCTCTCTCTCTCTCTCTCTCTCTCTCTCTCTCTCTCTCTCTCTCTCTCTCTCTCTCTCTCTCTCTCTCTCTCTCTCTCTCTCTCTCTCTCTCTCTCTTCTCTCTCTCTCTCTCTCTCTCTCTCATTCATTCTGTATGTGTGTGTGTGTTTTGGAACAACTATCCTGTTGCTCTAATAAGCCTAAGATAAGCACCAGTTAACCTCTACAGTCACCAACCATTAAGAGTTTCCTTACAAGGAAAATTCCTTTTTTCAAAGAAAATCCTTTGAAACAACCGTCATATCGAGCAGGAATATGTATGCCCAGCCACCATTGAAACGTAAACAATAGCACATGTTTTACTACGAACCAACATGGTAATCCCAACGTATAAAACAGGCAAATGCAGTTTTTCCTAACAGTTCAGTTTCATAACTGATGAGAATATATCTCTAAAACTAGCCTTGCATGTATGTCAAAACCATAAGCCTCTTCCATTTACAGCCTTAGTCCCAGCAGATTTGCCTATATATGTTTAAATATATATATATAAATATATATATATATATATATATATATATATATATATATATATATATATATATATATATGTATGTTTTTATATATATATATATATATATATATATATGTGTGTGTGTGTGTGTGTGTGTGTGTGTGTGTGTGTGTGTGTGTGTGTGTGTGTGTGTGTGTGTGTGTGTGTGTGTGTGTGTGGCAACAGCTTGTGGTGTCCAAAACTTCCTGCCCATACCTCTTCCTTAACAGAGGAATACTGATTGCACTAACATGAGTCTGTGTCCTAAAATCCATAAAACAAAATTTTATTTTTACTTCTCAACAACTGTACATAAGAAACCACCTGTAAACTGTGTGGGCGACATAAATAGAGAAGGTAAGCTGTCACTTTGAACCATGATAATGGATAAGAGATATACATGTATGCGGCATTCTGTTGTGCGTGTTAAGAAGTACAACAGAAACAAGGGACTTGAAACAGGAGAATCTGCCTATGCAGACCACTCAAAATGACAAACGACTCGACGCAGACATGAAAACTCCAGAAAATTGAACAAATGGCACCATTCTCATTACATTTTTGATGTCCCAGACACAAAATAGACCATTAATCCATCATAAAGTGAGTAATTTTCATGACTCTTACCTTTAAGTTAGTAAATGCTTCCTAGGTTAGAGACAGCCTTAAAGACCACCTGCCTTCAGTGCATCTAATGATGACTGAAGAGAATATGCTGGAGGTTGTTTTTTTTTTTTCATGAATGATTCTTTTAAGTATCCACTTTTTAGTACATGCACATGCTTAAATATACATGTACCTTTCTAATTCAACGAGACACAGATAATCCAAATAAATCAGTCACCATGCTGACAGATTTTTTAATCTTGATTTTGTTGCCTGGTTCTTCACAATTATCTCATAAACCATAGTGAGTTGAACATAAAAAATTACAATTGAATTGACATGAAATAAATTTCCTTGACAGTATTTTAACTAAAGATTGCAATCTTTCAAATTCTTGGCCCATTTTCTGGAAAATTCTCTGCAAAAACATGAATTAAATTTTGAATGTCAATTTATCTTTCTGAAGAAAATAATAAAGGAAGCACTTGCTAACAATGGGGGAAATTAAAAGCTGAGACTCAATTGCAGTCTGTCTCTTACATTATTGTCAGTGTGTATTCTGGTTGTGAACAGTGAAGGCTGACATTTATATCACGATTGTACATCTCAGGGCTCTCTCCACAGTCCTTGTATGGGCATACATGTATTATGGGGACACCATTAAATGATTCAAACTTCTATGTAATTTTATCATTAGAAATAAGACCTCCAGTTACAAAAAAAAAAAAAACAAACAAAAAAAACTGGCCACTCAGTTGATATGAAGAATTCATATTCTTCTCCCAAGAGCTAATTTTAAAAAAATGATCATGTACACAGCATATGTTCCACTCCATCTGGCCACCGATTTTAGCACAAAGCAAAGCTGGCAACAGTTCCAGCTGCAACTTTATCCAAACATACTAGCATGCTAAACATTGCTTCATTTCAATGTATGACCTGTACAAAATGTGAGCTGGTGAGCTACGTCTGGGCAATTGACCTCCCCTGATAAAAATGCTGATGAAAAACAAATGAAACTTCCATGTTAAAGCAAGTAAATTCAAATTCACGAATGTAATTTTGACAATACAAGTTGCTAAATTCTCTGAGCAGACTTTTTTCATATTGTTCATCACCATGACTAAAAAAATCTTTTCTCCCCACATGTTACACTGTGAAAACCTTCTGTTACTTGCCATTAATCTCCTATACCATTGTTTTGATCAAAGAAAGATGACATTGTAGTCCCTTTATATTGGCATGACTTCAATAACATGATTACCAGAACAACATTTTAAGGAGTTGGGCCATTCACCTGAGAGGTTACTTTGTGAACGGCACATAGAGGTTACTTAGGGAATGGCACATAGGGGTTACTTAGTGAATGGCACATAGAAGTTACTTAGTGAATGGCACATGGAGATTACTTTGTGAATGGCACATAGAGGGTAAAATACATCCCAATCCTCCTAAATAGATTTCATTTATGGTGACAATCTGTGTATAGCTGGACCGCATGCAAGATAACTGATCATGACAATTTTGCTGTTCAGGACTTGATATAGTCATGATATCGATCTTGACAAAACTAATCCATGTGTACACGGGCTGAATATTCAAATGATCCCTGCAAGCCATGCAAAAACTGACCAGATATATACTGATCCTAATAATCCATGCACAAACAGACTGGATTTGTGAGTAACAGTCAATGTGGAGACAGATTGGATATACACTGATCCTGACAATCCATGGACAGATGGGCTTGATATATATTTTCCCAGACAATCCATGTGGAGATGGGCTGGATGTATGCTAATCCTGATAATTGACACAAAGATGGAATGAATATGTACTGATCCTGACAATTCACACTGAGATATATTTCACAGATGCAATTTGTCATGATACACCAGCAGCCAGAAATACAGCATACCTTGAATATTGGTATCTTAGCAGGTGGTTATATACACGGTTGGCAACTTTGGTCCTGTGAGGGTCATTAAGGGACTGTTTTCAAATGAAGTGGTTTTAATCGGTATTTGATTTACTGTGAATTAACCTTAATTTAAACATGATAAAATTGCCATAACATCTGGAGTATTTATAGTACTCTCATTTCTTACATCCACAGTGCATCTACAATTAAACGTACTCTCAGAAGACCGTGAAGGGTATAGGCCTCAATTTACTGCAGATTGTTCATCATATAGTCTACAAACTCATTAAAATTGCAACAATTAGCAGCTGGCATTAAGGTGTGAATATGTGAATTATAAAGTTAACCTTTGTAAATAAGTTTCTACATGGCATTATTACCATGCTCATCAAAACCTCTCCTGGTTTGTCACAGGATTCAATCAATAGTTGCTGTGAATGTGAATGATCGATATTTCAACTTGATCGGTCAGCGCATAATGAGACTAAATTTATGGTCCCATCTCACACCCCCATGACCACCAACCTTGTTGCCTAGCAACATGTCTGAACTGATCAGGTCAAGGATATTTATCATTTTCTAAGAACAGCCAGTGAATGAAAAATATTTTAATACGCAATTTTAACATGTCTTAGTACTGAAACATAACAGATTAGCCTGTATCTGTGCATGCATGGTAATATAAGGCTAAATCTTTGTCACTGATGCATGTAAACTGTTCTACATTTACACATTGCAATACATGTATAAGGTTTCAGCAAAATAACTTGGCAGTTCTGTGTAATTTATACAGAGTTTTGTGTTCAGATTGTAACTTGCTTTTTCATCATGACAATTGATAAAAAAAAAAAAGTTGCATTCACCATGAAATTTTAAGCAAAATAGGCGAATCTCTTCAGCAATCAGCTATTTGTCATTTTGAGTATGTGGGTATATATTATGTATATAATTCCACGGAACAAAATCAACCTCATCTTTTTACACCACACTGTTTCTTTAATATTATAATTTATATTGGTGGGAGTCAGAGGCGGAAATATTTTGTTATGCATCACACGAGTCGGCTAAGGTGATCAGGGACATCAATATCCTCTTTCATTTGTCACTCACACTCACTCACTTCAGACTGCTGGGGACAAAGTGGCATATATCAGTCACCAGAGGATGGGGATTAGCAACGAAGTGGGATTCATGGGAAAATTATGGCTCTGACTATGGGATCAACAAGTATTGATTTTTGTTTAGGAGCCCAAATGGCTTGTACTCCCCTCGGTGAATGTCAAATAAGGACTCAGAGTGTGTGAAGAAATTACCATGCCTTGAACAGAATATTGTACATATGCAATGTAATGTCACAAATTTTACTGTATTCTTATTTTTGCTTATTTCACTGATGGCACAAAACTGAAAATATAATCAGAGTGAAATTGTATTTAAATTTTCACTTACATGTAGGTTTAACATGGTTATTTGGAACAACATGTATGCCCAAAATATTGCAATCAGAAATCAGTTTACCTCAGTAAAAACAAGGAAAAATAAAACATGAAATAGTACATTCACAGTAACATATTGTATGTGTGTATGTGTTTATTGTTAGTTACTCTCAGTACAGATGATAGACTTATAAATAAACAGAAGAACTACAATCCAAAACAGTTGTTGCTCTTTCTAGATCACCCCATTGAGAGACAACCTGCCTTTCCACACCTCTTTCATCAGATTTTTTTTCATGTTGTTTGAACTCTTCTGAGCGACCACCTGCTATATATCTAACCACTTTTGGATTAGCCTAGGGGGTTGTCATGCAAAGGAGGGACCACTCTATAGATCCCAAATATCACCATTTTCATTCACCCAATAGCAACCAGAAAAACTAATTCTGTACATTAAATGACCTAAGTTAGGACCATTTGCACATGTGAAATCTGTCAATGCAGGAGGGGTGTGGTTTGATGGAAGTAACAGCCTCAATCACAGATGTAGGCTGCATGCAGCCAAGACACAAACAGAACGTACATGTACATGCACAAAAAAATAATTCACACTTTCACAGAGCCATTTCATTCAATATGATCAAAACTGAAACCAGAATTCACTAGATATATGTAGCATACACAGTATTGTCACTATTGTAGTGATTTTGATTCTACTAGTGCCTGAAATACATAATTTATAAACCATGCAGGTCAAATATCTGTACTGGTCAATGGACACTATTTCTGCCAAATATACAACGTGCTCACATGAAGCGTGCCATGCTACAAATGTACCTCAATGTTCTTTGGTCAAGACTTATTTTGACATCATGATGATTAGGTGCAAAAGCATTACAAACAAAAACTGTATTGCCCCAAAACTGGTGAAGACACCACACCTGCTTCTCCCGTCCATGAACATTATAGCCACAGTGCACGTATAATGTGTCAAACATAGGTGACTTCCTGCATCCTATACATGCTTTGTACCTTGTGCTGTCCTCATCATAATTCACTCTCATATTATCATGATTCTACTTGGATCTCAATTTAAATAACTGATACAGACAAAAAGAAGAAATCGGTAATTCTGTGTTTGATGAAATATATACAATGTATATACATGTAGATATAGATATAGACATAGATAGATATACCCTTATAAACTTACGTACATTTGAACCATTTGATGTCCCTATCACTTAATGCAACTCTGATTTATACAGTAACATCTAAATGCAATATCATCACCTGTTCTTCTGATGGGCATTCTACATATCAGTTGCCTTCCAATGAACATGATGAAGCCATTAATTCTACTTGGAGCAAAATTAACACATAAATTGCCCATTCCTGGACTGAAGCAACAGCTGACGTCAGTGCATTATGCACACAATGTACCCAAGGTGCACTTCAGGAAAATTGTTGACCTAAACGGTTCACTTTAATTTCTGTGAAACCAATTTATTTAGATAGGGCATGATCAATTGAATGAGAAGTCATGTGACATAGTAACAGCATGTTATGGGTCCACTTGAGAATTAAAAAGCCTATACATGTATGCAACCATGTATTTCTTTGTTAATCTACCCCCATTCAGGGGGTAATTATAAATTTTCTGGCATATTTGTGTTAAATACATGGACTGCTTTGTACAATTTAAAAATATAGCTAGCCAGCTTGAAGAGTCCTTTTTTTTCATTAAAATGTAATTTAATTTTTTGACAGAATTTTTTTCATTGCCTTCTAAAGATTATCTCCGATTTTAGACAAGCAACATAAACTGACGCCACCAATCAAGACCCATAACACACTGCGGATGAATAAGATCCATGAAAACAGGACCAGGCTGCTCCTAAAAATACCAATCCAAAACAGCAAAGGCTAAATGTCTGCATGCAATGCACTGTGAGGCAAGAGACATTCTGACACAAGGCTCCATTGCCTTGCAGTGCACAAATCTTTTTTAGGGCTGTAACAAATACACCAAATGGTGAATATGATGTATGTGACAAATTTTGGATTATGAATATGAATACATATCCACCAGTATAGCACAAGCAGGAAGACTATGGAATGGTTGACAACATACACCATTTGCCTGCAATAATGCTTGATGAACTTAATGCTACCCTCGACTGTGCTGAAAGCAGAAATGCAATAGCCTTTGAAGGTATTTTGACATAATACACATAAAATAATAATATACAGTTATTGTGGTTAAGTAATTTAAGAATATTAAAGTTGATAAAATAATCAAGATGCTTTTGTTCTTGTTTTTCAATTTCCATTGACTCAAGACTTAAATTCTACCTTGTGCTAAGTTACAAAAGTTGTCCTGAAAGTAAACACTAAAAACACTAGGGATCATTGTTCAATTTGGCAGTAGAGTACTCTATCAAACTTAGTGCTGTCGATCATTGTCCCGATTGTATCTTTCACCTTGTACTTCATGAAGGAAATATGTTTGCATGCAGCCAATGATGTTCAGCACGGGGTGATGCCTTGTCAGACAGCTCCATTCTGTCTCTATTGCATTTCCCTGCCATGACAGTCCTTTATTTGACCACCAAGACTACCCAAGGGGCAAGACCCTCACTAGCAGAGAGCCGTTTATCGATCATAGATGAACGAACTTCAGCTCCCAGCAATTGCTAAGAGCACACCATCTGTACTCTGGCCTTGATTGTACACTGCAAATTTTCACGGTGGTAAAATGGCCTTTTGATTGTAAATTACATGCACTAAAATCAGCGTTGTTGATGAGAACACATGGGGCAACCACATACAATAAAATTATTTTCAACTTTGATCATATTTTACACAATTTTATCACTTGCCCACAAGGATATGATGGAACTTTATTGGTTTATTACTGATACAAAGTAGTAAGGTTAGTTTGAAGGCAAATACAGTCCATATTTGATTTTGATAGTGTTACATAAGGAAGTACACCAATTAAAAATGAATTCTTTACAGCCCCTATCTTCTTGAGTACATTTTTTTGTCTTTGTGATGTAGATTTTTTGGTATGTTTTAGGGATTCCTTTTTATATATGTAAATGACAAAATGCAGAATTCAACTTTAGTGACTGTATAGCCAAATTCCAATTCTGTTAGCATATATTAATGAAGTTCTACCTAGAACTATTTGTTGAGTTTGAACAAGTGCCTCTGGCTGTGCCCAGGTAACAAATTAAACTAATGTCAAAGGAGGTAATGTGTAAAAGGGGAAAGAACATCCATTTTACTCATGTTTCAACAAATGTCCAAGTTACTTAAGGCTTAACAAAAATATATGTGTGGTTCCGGTAACCCAACCGACCCTACTGAAAATGCCCGACCCAAACATTAAAAAAAAAAAAAAAATATTTTCAAGCCACACTTCCCTCATGAAAATTGATTGACCCTGCCTGAAAGATTTTATCAAGAAAGTGGCTTTTGTGAGCTGTTATTTAGCACTAAAGTCATCTCAAACACAGCATTATATTTCAACTTGTCTAGGGGGTTAACTTGGGCTGGCAAAACAGCATGCTGCATAGCCAAGGTTGTTTGGTGAAACAGCATAGCCCTGGCTGAAAGATTTTATCGAGAAAATGGCCCTTGTGTGCTGTTATTTTGCAGTAAAGTCTACTCAAACTGAGTATTTTATTTCAACTTGTCTGAAGGGTTAGCTGGGGTTGAGGAAACAGCATAGTCCCAGTTGTTCAGGGATCGTTATCGTAATATTTCGCTAGGTTCCAGGTGTCCATTCTCCAAATTACCATGGCAAAGAGTCACTGAAATACTAAAAATACAACTTACTATCTTAACTTTAATTTGCCTGCCAGGTTGTGTCAGAAGCAGTTATCATCATTAGTTACAAATTCAAATGTGACACTGTACCTTGAGCTGGCAAATCATGCACGTTGTTGGTGAGCGCCAGTTTGGCCATTGCGCAATGCATTGCAGGACAGTTGCACAAAAATACATTTGATTTTGATATCAAAGTGAATCGCTGCCACAACATATATCATATCATTATTGATGCTCTGAAATATTTGCAAAATATATACTTTTGGTTTCATATATTATAAACCACCCAAGATTGTCCTAATGCTGTCCTCATTTACAAACCATTGGGTGCAGAATCCGCAACTTTCAAAATGGTAGCCAAGTCTGTGGGTTAGTCCCAATTGGATATTTTGAAGTGGTAGTACCCAAAATATATGTGTGATTAGTGTTAACGGAAGGTTAATTTGTTGAATGAATGTAGTGTAAAATATATAATGGGACTTTTTCAGTGTGAGCATTGCCTAAAAATGTAAATATAATACCTTGCCAACCAGTTGTTGGTGCCGGTAGGTGCCAGAATAGGAATATTATATCACACACTGGAGTCCCCCCCCCCAGGCTATGACTTAAGTAGCAGCACTGGGCACAGCAGCCAAGAGGCCCCACTGCATCAAAGTTGGAGCTTAGTGGAGAAGGTTGCCCCGATAGTGGACACAGGTCCAAAAGTACCAGCAGGTTTTTATATACATTGTACATGTAATTATTAACCCTTAAAGTGCTGATTTAAGATTGAGTCAAGAGCTTTCCTCAGGGCACTTTGGTGCAAAGTGCTGCAAATAAACATAAAGGAGTTTAGATTCCAACGGTTGACAACAAAGGAATGCATGTTCTGATTCAGTTGAGAGGCTTCATAATGACTGTATTAAAACATTATTGTGTGCCCGGGAACAGCTGGAACCTGTCTGGTGGTGTACAGTAGTCAGACCCTGTAGCCATTGTACAGTGGAACCTCATTAATACGGACCTCATTAATCTGTATGTCTCATTAATCTGAACACTTCTTCTGGAACGGAATTGTTCATTTCAAGTAATAGTGATTCAGTAATTCAGATGCTTCATTAATCTGAACAGTTCACTGGGTTACAAAGGTGTTCGGATTAACGAGGTTCCACCGTACATGTATTTGCTTGTGACCACAAGATGTGCACAATGTATCTTCAATCACATATGCAACAAATTGGTGCAATCACTGCCATGGCGATAGTAACTACCCATCACAGTCACCCAAAACCTTACACAGTGAAAGCTCATGATAGCAATCAGTTATCTGACATATTCACTTAATCAGGCTTGATTATTCAAATGGGGTGCTGTAAACAATTATCATGATCATAATGCAAGCACAAGTAGCTACCTTAACAAAAAGCATGTCTAGGAATTTAGGCTGCCAAACATGCTTCATGGTATCCGGACGATCATGTACATTTTTTAACATTTAACAAAAACAGGTCACTAGGTTAAGTATCTGGGTCACACTGGATGCAAGATAGGGCAGTATACTCCCAGCACTCTCTGACTGAATCTTTAGGCCTTATATTCTGATATTAGGGACAGAAACAGTGCAGTATAGAATATAAACAAGTGCCAAACAAATTTTTCTGGTGATGGAATTTCATGGGTATATAATTAAATTAAATGGGAACTGCATGTTTGAATTCCTCATGACACATGCAGACAGAACATTCATTCAAGCACCAACATACATGTACATATATGCATGTATTCAAGTAAGCTGGTTTCTTTCTTTTTTTACTCGTTTGGCAAATAAATAACCATGGTTTAACTCATTCCATACGATGGTCACAGGCCTTGGTCAGTGGTTCTGGCACTGCCCTTGTGGCAGCTGTAGCATGACTTGCCAGGCAGTGCCACTACCACTGACTTGAGACTATAGGCATGTTGATACTTGAACGAAAGCTCTTTTCATAAAGAATTTAAATATGCAATTGCCGTCTTAAAGCTAGGTAAATTTACAGAAAAATCAGGGACTGGTATGAGTTAAATTTAAATTTCCCAACTGAGCACATTATTATTTAACAGGGTGTGTATGCTGATATGCAATTGTGACCCAATTTTGGTTTCAATGTAATTTTAGAAACTAAAACCAAGAAATCAAGGCATCAATTGCTGTTTTCTTCTTTTTTTTCAAGAGGCCTAGCATCAGAAATGGTCTGTGTGCTGGGCTACATACAGCATCAAATGACTGGGTTAAACCAAATTCAACCAACTGGTATTGGCCTTCCATGGCCACAAACAGCTTGTTCCAGAACTTCCAACACTTTAAACAAGCAAAATCATCATAATCTGAGCAAAACAGTTTAGATTTAACTGTGAAAATTGCCTCATACATTAGGTCTCTGATAGCTTTAATTAATACTTGTCACACTTGGAGACTTCTGTGTGGAAGTTCCTCACAGGGGACTCACTTCACGGCATAGCACTGATTTATCCCATTTCATGCATTGTGATGATTTATCCTGCACAAATGGGCAATCTTATGCATTACTGAAACAATAAATAACACACACTGACATGAATTTAAATGCTTTAAAAATACTGCTTTGTTAAATGGAGCTGAATATCATGCAATTTGAAAATACATTTACTTTCCTTGTGCTCAAACACATAACACAGTGCTTTGTAGACTTCACAGTGTACAGTGGTTGCTATCCAATGATTAAAGGTTATACCTGTTGTGTGCATGTGGCCGTCTTTTCAGCCAATAAATATGGCCACATGTAGCAGGTGGCATTGTATTTTGCATCAGGTGATGTAACCAAGCAATGGATCCACATACATTGTATATGTTCCCATAATAGGTCAGTTCATTATATTCAGGTGAACACAAACATCTTGCAGGCTACACATGTGTATTCACATTGGATCGTATCTTCAAGAAACCTTGAATAAACTGGTTAATTGTACAGTTGAGGTGATTAAAATTTGCACACACAGTGCGTACACACATGTAAAAATTGATGGCAAGAAATCTGGAGCGTCTACATACAACTGTAGTTTTGAAGTCACAGTGAAAAGCTTAATTCTTTGGCAAACACACACACACACACACACACACACACACACTGTCCCTCTTGATCAAGTTTTTATTAAAAAAGAGAGAATGACATCAAATAAATTGCCTTTGTATATACCAAGCAGATGGTAAAATATCTTCAGAGTTACCATGGAACATTTTACCAAACACATACTACATGTACATATATAGGTCTATAAATGATGTTATGGCTAAGTTTATACATGCACCAACCTGGGATATTATGGTCTCACATCATATTTTGCATTGCTGCCTTAAGACATTGATGGGATTTCTTAGGAGGCACAGTAAACTGGTAAGACAAGAGTTAAAGCCCAGGCTGCAAGATGTGGTCCCACAACAGGGCCCTACATGCCACTGACAGCATGTGTTTTGTGCTGGTGACCTGGGAAGCCGCCATGATATCCCTTACTGTCAAGCAAATTGCAATTTCCCATTAATTCTGAGGCTTGTTTGAGTCTATGTATTGACCACCTCGATGTTCCCACTGCTCAAAGTGGCCCAAACAGTATCATAATTTAGCAGCTCCTGCCAGCCTGTGGACCCTCTGGCTCTACTGGCACTGCTATTGACCTTAAATCTTTACTGTGATGGGTGTTTGCATAAGAAATCAGAGGCAAACATGTCCACAGACTGACCCAGTGTGGCCTTCTGTCAATACCTGTTCAGACAGCCAACAGGGCACATGCATTTTCAATTAGTATAGTCTGAGAATTAAATGTGGCATACACAGTGACTCCATCTTCTTTTTAAAGGTTAACATGGAGAGGCAAAATCAATAGAAGGGCTGTGAATATGGTGAAGGTCCCGTTGACCTCGCATGCACACATTATAAAGTGGTCCTGCAGTGTAACCTTAGAAATCAGGTCATGGACCTCCATGTGTGGTCTCAAATTTACTCTTTTTCAGGACCACCAACATCTGCAGTAATAAAGTCCTGAGTTTGAAAAGCAATGACTGTGCAAACAGTGACATGGTTGATTATCATGTCCTTGCAAACAAACCCCATGTGGCCAGTACTGCTGAAACTCTTCAGTGTAAACAAAAGTTTGAGCTCAATTTTCTCATATAAATTTTATGTTCACGCATCTGAGTTTTAGGAACCATGTAGTTTAAGTATCAAATGGTCCAAAAATATTACAAAGTGATTAGAGATTATCCAAAGGTGCTGGCTTCACATCTTCCACCTTAATGCACTGCTACTACATGTAAATCATGCTCACTGCATGCAGATATTAATATTAGGCAGTGTAAGCATTTCAACTCACAAAGCATCAACATGCCCTTTTAAATTTTATATTCCAGATGGTTGGTTTACTTCAGGTATGGAAGCACACATGGCTTGTTCACATGTATTTCTCCTATATGTCTGAAGCTTATCCTGAATGGGTTATCCTACATGGGTATGAAAGATAAGGTTTTGATTGTAATCTTTCATTTGATTTGTCACTAATTGGTTTCAAGTAGTAGACAAACCAATGAGAGGCCATGGTGCATTTAATAAAATACTGACTCCTCCCACTTTCAAAATGTATGGCAACGTTTTCAAATTTAGTTCTCCAATAGACCTTCGATTTGGTGCAAATTTACCTTTTTTAGACATACATGTCGGAGAAAGAAAATCCAGTATGGGTGGCCCATTTGGGATAATGATGGCATCACTCATTGGATTTTCATGTTTTTGCTCAGCACAGCCTCGTGAAAATTCAACAACTGAAAATCATGAAAATCCAACAACTGGTGATCCCGATTAACTTTTATCCTCAATTGGCCACCCATGCGGGACTTTCTATAACCTCCACTTAAACTGCAGTTATATCCATGTTAGCCACGAAGATCAACAGTCATTAAATAATGTCACTATAGAGGACAAAACATGTACATACCAGCAACCAAGTGTTACGTATATTTTATAATGCATTTAAATGTATCTACCTCTTGGCATACTTTTTATGTACAGCATGCCACTATCTTAGCATGCACATGTAACAGTTGATTTAAATAATTTTGCCTTTTTGTGCTTAATTCCAGCTCAAAATTGTAAGAAACATATTCTAATTACTGCTACTGTCTTGAAGATTTGGCCTTTCACAAGGTCCCGGCCCAGTCTTTGAAGCAGATACAATACATGAAACTGTAGTCTATACTCTATGGTCAATAAAAATATAAACAGATGGAACAAAAGATGCAGACTGTTAACAAGCCAAGTTGTGTTGGACAAAATTCTTTTTCTTTGTTATTTGATTTATTAATCTGACACCTTGATATATATGCAGATAATACATACATGTACATGTATATATAATATATACATGTAGATACGGATAGGTGGATGGATGGACAGACAGATGGACAGATGGGCAGAAAGACAGAAAGGTAGATAGATATATAGATAGAGATAGATAGACAGACAGACAGACAGACATAGATATATAGATAGATATATATATATATATATATATATATATATAGATAGATAGATAGATAGATAGATAGATAGATAGATAGATAGATAGATAGATAGATGGATGGATAGATAGATAGATAGATAGAAAGAAACAGTGGCATAAAAATCATTTCATTTCAATCATAGAACTGCAAGTAAGCAAAGACCCAGAGCACCACTCAATACACACTGCACCATATGTCTGCCCATCGTGGCCATCTTACATCTATAAATGGCAACCACCCCTGCACATAGCACCTCATAGAGGACAATCATGCCACATGTAAAATGAAACCAAGCTTCATGTGTCATTCAATTTGTACGTCAGGACTGTCTGCATCGTGGGCTTCTTTTTGCCTCTTAGCTTTGTCCCAGTATTGCTAGAACGGAACTGAGCTATAAATCTAGAATGATGACATCAATGTAAGATTCACAAAATTTTAGTGTCTTTTGAAAGATTTTAAATACTTGTTTCATGCAATGTACAAATAAGGTTCAGTAATTGATCTCTCACCGGTGTTATTTCAATTAACTTTGCCCCCTTATTAAAACTGGCCAAAACTGGCTTCTGGTCAAATATGCTTCAGTGTTTTCAGCTAATTTCAACAGTAATGAAAAAAGGCTTGACTGAGAATTGTAGATAAGACATATCCAGATAACATATCGCAGGTCAACAGCTTTCCTTGGCTCAGTCTTCAAGGGGGAAAGGGTTAAGGTACACATGTAGGTACATGCTGGTGGCCTCTCACTGGTACAGTACTTCATGGAATACAGGAACCATACTAGGGTCACTATAGTGTTTCCTGATTGGCAAAAATGTAGTATGACTGCTATCTAAGATCATCCCAACTACCAACAAAAAGTGGTTTTATATTGCAGGTGGTTTTAAATTACAGATTTAGTTTTTAGAGAAATACATGCAGACTGTAGTGTCATAAAATGGTGCCCTTCAAGCATTAGTTTAGTCCAGCCATAACAGATTCTGGAGTCAACAGTTTAAGGCAAACCTGAGATTGAGTTTATTCACTCTTTCTACCATGTTCCCCAGTCTCCCATGAGAGACATATAGTCTTTAGAACGTGTATGATAATTGTATCAACCTTATCAAAAACCAGATTGGCACATACACTGTATGCGGACAGAATGTCAAATCAGGGCCACTCGCCAACAATGCCTGACTACAAAAGACCCACAAGTAGTGTAATGATAGGTTGAGCCACATCATTAGCGAGCCTCGGGTAGATTGTTGACAGCCGACCAGATCTCAGCCACAGCAGTTGGGTAAAGTGTGAACAGCCAACCAGATCTGAGTCATAGAAGTCAGGTAGATTGTCGACAGCCAACCAGATCTCCACCATAGCAGTTAGCCGGGTAAAGTGTTGACAGCCAACCAGATCTGAGTCATAGCAGTTGGATAAAGTGTTGACAAGCCAACCAGATCTGAGTCATAGCAATCAGGTAGATTGTTGACAGCCAACCAGATCTCAGCCACAGCAGTTGGGTCAAGTGTTGACAGTCAACCAGATCTGAGTCATAGCAGTCAGGTACATGTAGATTGTTGACAGCCAAACAGAATGGAGTCACGTACAGGTCGAGTTTGGACACCCAACCAGATCTGAGTCACATGTAGTGTTGACAGGCAACCAAACTAAAGTCATATGTAGAATGTTGAAGGCCAAGGCAGATCATAAAAGAGCCACAAGAAGTAGGTGCCACTACCATGCATGCAGTTTTGTACACCTGACATGCCTCGATCTGCCTAAGGAAACTACAAGCAATAGAAAGATCCTGACACAACTTTGACAGGCTTCAAATGCTGTCTTTTGCTTTTGATGCTATCCTCCTACAAAACACCACCTGCTTTTAAAGACCACATTTGGACTTGCTTTATAGACATGATAGCCCTGAGGTCTTATTGCCTATGCTATCGTGGTACATGTACATGTAGGTGGTCTTTCATATATAGTACTTTGTGAAATATGGGTTCACTTCCATATTGATGGAATAGGTGAAACAATATATGCAAAAGCAAATGCTGAGGATCCAACTGAAGACATTTGGAATCTAAATTAACTCAAAGCACCCTGAGTTTGGTAGACAAGAGCAGACAGATTTAAATTTCCTGTACAAGAAACACAAAATTTCCTTCAGAACCTAAATCTGGAAGTACTATTTTCACTTTCATTTAAAATGTCCAGGCAGCAATATTTCACTTCTCCCAATGCTTTTGTGCAGATAATTTGCCTTTAAGCCCATATCCATAGTCTGCACTGCATCAATGAACTTGCATGTAAGCTATAGCCACCAACACCAAAAATAAACTCATAAAAAATTGTCATCTGGAACTTTATGTTAAAATGGCTTTCAAGGTACAGCTATATAAAGATTTGTGTGGGTTTCTTTAACAACCATGAGTAGAATACAAAACCAATCCAATGATACTCATGTAATTGTATCACTAACATACATCATTTGATTGCATCTGCAATTGATACAATAATCACTGGCATACTGTCTGCTAATGGTGAACAATGTGTGCAACATTACACAAACACACATGTACATGTAATTCCTTTATCGTATTTCTACAAGGCTGGGTTCCAATTAATTAGACCTTCCCTGCTACCTTTAGACCAAGTGAATAAGCTGGGGTCAAAGGTCACAGGTAATTACTAGGGATGATGATTTTCCATTTTCACAGAAAAACTGATAGAATCACAGAATGCACCACCAAAAATGGAACAGCTGTTTTTCCATGCAATTTAATGGAATGCTGTAAAATTTGCAAAGTAAATTAGATCAAATCAAATGATGGAATAAATGAAGTGGAATTTTGGTACATTCTTCGTTACCACAGTAAAATTCCTGTGAAACTAGCCTCATTGACTTATTTACAAGCATGACAAGGGTTGTTGAGGGTGCTGCCATTATTAATCTCAGAATCAGAGACTCTGTCAGGAACTTCTGTTTCCATGGGAAAGAGCATCGTCATTTTTTTGTCGCAAAACATGCATGACTTGAATTGATACTATATTGTCCATATGATACCACTGCCTCCAAGTTCAGCACTCTCCTCCTTCCAGCTCTGGAGAAAGGGCCCTGAATAATAACTTTGGCTGCATCTATGTTATTCTGGCTTGGTACAGGGGTAATTTCTGGGTGTAAATTGAAGCCGGAAGTGAATAGTTCTGTGGTGCTGAAAGATGTCAGGTAGACATATCCAAAAAACTGGAAAAGGCTGTTGAAAATATCTGGTAAATATCCGAAAGATGGAGAGTCAAAACCAGAAAACCCTTGAACAAAACACAGAAAAAAACCCTTTGGCCCTAACTAATAGTTTTACCTGCACCAACTGGTACAGCTCTATATTTTGTGGCAACTCCTTATTATGAGAGCATCACTTTTGCCTTCTCTATCACAGCAAGTATGTCAACATGGACAGCCAATATACATGCATGTTATACTCAAATTAAACCAAAGTGCCTGGAATTAAATTTTGTCTGTTTTGATATTTTTACTTTAAGTTCATATTAATACAAGAAGTCAACATATTTTGTTGAGAATTGCAGATAAAGACCTGTCATAATGGCGTCCCACAGATCAATATTTCTTCGGCGTGGGTTTGGGCAAAATCCCACGTTGATAAAATCTGCTGATCCAACTTTTTTTGTGACCAGGAAAGGGTTAAACCTACTCAATTAGATCCTAGTTGACCAGAAAAAGACTGTCTGCAGACTCTGATATTGGCAGACTGAGCTCTGTACATCCAGCTTGGTCTGATCCGTTTATGCCCATGCAGCTTTCATGCTGACAGATTAAGAAACAGTCTGAATCCAGAGCCATTTTCGGCATGTGGTGTGCATACATGTACATGACATTTCACTGTCATGATCATGTTAAAATCCCTTGGACATGTCACTGTCTTTGATTCTAGCAACCATGCCTGCAAGTCATCCTGGCTTGATCACCAAGCTGGACATTGCATGGCTCTCGACAATCACAATGAGATCAGCCAGGACTGCATGTTGTTAAATAGCCCTGTGTATACAGTGCCACATGTAAATACATATACATGCCTGCTTAAGACCATTACAATTTTCTCCAAACTTAATTTACCAACCTATCTTTTATTTCTCTGCATGCTCTCCATCTCCATGATATAATTGAAATGTGCAATTTTCACAATGGTCAATTTATTTTGCTGAACCTGATCAATACTCAGAATTTTCAATAAAATTGCTCTTTCAAAGTGCTAGCCCTTTCTTCTTTCCTCAAAATCTCAATTTTGCAATGCAGATGCTAACAAGATCAGAAGGGAAATGAAGGTTTAACCATCCGTGTACCCATTAGTTGCAGTCCCCCCAGGTGTGCCAGCATGCTGGCATCTGAGTAATTATACTGGTGGAGTCCATACTAAGATCACTCTGATTAAGTATCTTCAAAGCTGTGCATTGACATAATCTATCTTTAACCCTTGAATCCCATTTAAATCAGATTGGATTGCCTACACATATGCTTCATCTACTTCAATATATGTGGTAAAATATCTCATCACTAGATTTTTTTTCTTTTCCTTTCCTTTTTTTTCTTTTTTTGGAGGGGGGAGCAATGGGTTTCATGTTTTGTCAGTAACTTTGTAAGCATAACACAACAGCATAGCGCAATATTGAATTGGCAAAACTGATATACTAAAATACTATGCACTACAGTCATCCCATTGGGCATCTCTATGACCCAACCTCCAAACAGTTAACTTCATTAAAAAAGCAAAACAGGCAAAAAATAACGAAAAACGCAGAATTCTAGTTTAAAAAGAGTACTGGTCCATCATAGGATGCATCTATAGCAAAAATTTCATGAAGGTGTTGTCAATTTTGCTTGAGATATGCAAGCAACATCATGCCCCTTAGATGCCAGTCTTGCAACCTGACAATAAAGTTGTAAAGATTTTTTTTTTTTTTTTTTTTTCAAAAATCATCAGGACTTTGTTTTAATTTGGGTTCTGGTTGCCCCGAAATTTATAAAAAAAAAAAAAAAAAAAAAAAAAATGAGGCTGCAGTGAATTCTTGAGATGTGCAAGCAACAGTTTCCCCATGGACTCTCTTCTAGCTCTCTCCTCTCTTGCCCCTCTCCTCTTTCTCTGTTCTCTCTCTCCTCCAGGCCTTCATATTTGATGAGTGTGACTTTTCACTCGGCTTAAAAGCTGGCCTAAAATAATTGAAGTGAGGTCTTAAAAGCACACCTCAATCTTGCATTTAAGTACTCTGACTATAGCAATAGCTCGCCTATAGCTCACCTAGAATGACTTCAGGTGGGCTTTTTTTGGCTCCCCAACAATTTTTAGATGTGAAGGCCTGCTCCCCCTCTCTCCACAGAAGGGATGAAAAGGTTTAGTCTCTGCCAGCACTTGAGATGCAACATCTGTCACTGTTTTAATGAGCTCTTTTGTGTTTGATTCTTTGCTGAATTCACCTCAATCCACAGTAGCTAAATCACTGCTACAGTTTTACAAGTTTTTGTTGTGAGTTTTAGCTTCTCTCTGTTTCATGTCAGTTGGGGCCTGAAATTTGTGACATAATACATTCAAAAGACTAAATCTGACACAATTTCTTGCCTCAAAAATTGTTCTCTGAGCACGTTGAGACCTAAAATAATTGAGATTGATGTCTACATTGTCTTTTTCCCATGATCATGACACTCCCTTAGAATAAAACCAGTCCTGGTTGCAAGGAGTACATCAAAGGTCAACCCAGGTCAAGATTCAGCTTTGATCAATTCGTTGATGTTTGTTTATCACAATTTGTCTAACAATGGCTTTCTAACTCAGTGTGGGAAGCCTGACAATGCAGTTTATTCAATAAATATGAAGACAATTTAATTCATTACCATAATTCAAAAATCATAAAGGTAGCTTGTGTGTGGCACAAAATTAGTTCCGATATTTGAGGAGACACCACCAGCACATCATCTCTTCTTAATCTTATCTGACACAGTTTCTTGTCGCTAAAAGCTTTCTTTGAGGATTAAACAATTGAGATTGATCTTCACATTGGGGTTTTTTTTCATCTACAGTTTAAGAAAATTAATCTAAATTTTTCATTATATCTTGGAATCAATCTCCACTCACACAATATAAGGAGTTGAGTAGACAAGAAATCAATTTTCAATTGAAACATAAAAACATTGGTAGCCAGATCTGCACTGTATTTTTATATCAAGCAGCATCAAGTGGTGACAGTGATTTCAATTCCAAGGTCACCTACATGGAGACAAAGGCAAAATCAGAGTTTAGCACCACTGGAACCATGGCTATAATTAGCTACTGTGTTTTACATGCAACATGCCAACTAGGCATACTGAGGCCTTGTCCTGAATTTCTAATATTCATATCTCAATAAATCTTCATGCATTCTGAGACAAAAGACGCTGAGAAACAAGATTCTTCTCTTAGAAGATGAATGCTCCTTTGAGGCCGTCAATACCTGATTGCATCCTTCACTGTTCTAATGGGTTAACCCTCCTGGATTTTTCCATAGCCAGAGTGAGGGGGAAAAAAAACTGCATGATGAATGGGTTTCATCAGGACTGCAATTTCAAAGACAGGCTAGGTTGACGGATTTCCTGCTGAAAGGACTAAAGGAAAATAATGAAGGCTTTTGATTCTTGTGGCAAACCTCCCAAAAAGGATACAGTCTGTGGATGAATTCATTTTGTCACTTTTCAATTTTACACACTCTTTAAGGGCCTCTTTTTCTCACATTGTAAGCTGCAATTTCCGAATGACCTGAAGTGAAAAGCCATCAGAATTCTGCGTCTGTCTCTGAATCCATTAAGTCTAGCATATACAAGGACAGCAGCAATCAATAAGGTGCATGTACCAGGCCAGTATTACCCCAGTGAAGAGAACAGCCACCTCATCTCATTGTTTGCTACGCCTACATGTATATCAAGCCACCGACTGATGCCAGGTCACAGACATTCCCCAATTAAACTTTCTGTGTGCACTGAATCAGTGACAGGGGCAAAATATTGCGACTTATAAATATCATGGCTGATGGATTTTTGAATAGCATCTATGACAAAGGTGCTGGACCAGGCATTATACCGATCCATCTTCTACAGCCTCTGGAGCACTTACCCCCAACATACAAATTATTAATTTACAGCAAAAAAAAAAAAAAAATGGATTAAGTGTTGCTGTTTTCAAACACCCCTGGGTTTTCATTTGTTTATGCTTGATAAAATGAATAACATATTCAACTTGTATAAATATGAATTTTTAAATGACAGTAGGAATTGGCTGGATATCAGTTTGTTTCCATAAATGCCAAGAAAACATTATGTAGAGCATGTATACTCTGACTTGTCTCAAAGTTGCTTAAATCACCCAACATGCTGTACTCGTACAATTTCTGATACACATAGATATGGTGCGAGACCATTGGGTTTTTCAAATTGCTTTTCAGAATGTTTGCTCCATAAATTTTCAGTTAAATTTACCTAAAATGAGGGACAGCTTATCATAATTAAACTTAAGTGAGATCATTTTTGCCAGAGGGAGGGGTTGGTATCAACAAACATATTAATTCACAATTATAGGTACATGTACAGGGTTTCAGTAGCGCGGTCAGTCTGTTGTTATTTCTGACTATGCAGCCAAACAGCCTCTCCCAGCTCCAATGAGATGCCTTTTTGAAATCTTCAAGTATCATTTGAATAGTGCTCTGCCCGTTTCCTTATTCATAAACAGTAGTTCATCTATTTGAAGAATTAAGTGCATGCATAGTCCACTATGGGCTGTTTATTTATATATCCCACTGTCTAGCTGCATGATACTTAGAGATAATACACAATATTTAAAATGATGCTGTCAGTTTTTATCCAACATTGATTACTCCCTACAGCTGTCTGCATGTGCAGTGTATTCTACATTTATTATATTGGCCACTCTTTGCTGTATAGATATATTCTATATTGACAACTCTCTTGCAGTACAATTACATTCTGTATTGGGCATTCTCTGACTAAGATATATTCTATATTGATAACTCTAGCTGCACAATTATATTGCACACTGATCACTCTCGATCCCTACAATTTATGGCACATTGACCACTCTCAAGCTGTGCAATGTAGTTTCCATTGATCACAGCTCTACTCAGGCTGAGCAATATAATTTGTAATTGATCACTCTCAGGCTGTACAATAGTGTACATTGATCACAGCTTCACACAGGCTGAACAATCTATTGTACAGTGATCACTCTCGGGCTGTACAATATAGCTAGTGTACATTGATCACAGCTTCACTCAGGTTGAACAATATATTGTACATTGATCACTCTCAGGTTGTACAATATATTCTACATTGATCAGTCACTGGCTAGACAATATATTCTACCAAACCCAGGATAAAGACTATTCTCTGGCTGCAAGATAAATTCTACATGGAACAAACAACTTCATGTACCTGGCTGTGAAATACAAATCTGTTTTGGAGATTCAGGCAAACTGTTGCCTTTTTAAATCGTACCTGATTATTAGGCCCACACACTTTGTGCTGTCAGACTTGAAAATTACGACACGTGTACATTTTTTTTTCTACAACATTTCAAATTTACAAATTATTTGTCATGTATTTCTTTACATGTGATGTCAATTTATGAGACACTGCATTTAGGCATGTCCAGTCATGGTTATTTACCACTTCAGAAGCTTGCTTGCAGCAAATTAAGTTCTTTTGACTGTTAAGTACTGGTCATTAATGAAGTATGCTAGATCTGTTGCCCAGTGGCTATTTACCATGGATCATGTGAAATATTGACCACTGGGCTTTTCGTGTTATGACCCTGAAATTGATGTTTTCTATCTGGACGCTGCTCCATACAGTCTGGTCTAAGTGTAGCTCCCAGACACAGCAGGGTGATGATGCTATCCAAAAGCCAACTTTTATCTGTTCATAAAAAATCTCATTTTACTGTGTGATGCAACATGAAATACTGAAAGTAGCCTTGGGATTCACTTAATATTGTATGTGCCCGATTATTAGGCCCACACACTATATGCTGTGAGAAGTGTTGAAGGGCCTATCTCGAGAGTCTGGCAATATGAATCCGTCTATATATTTTGGTGCCACATTTTCACCTATTCCCAATAAAGCTGACTGAGTAGGTATGCAACCACTCAGAAATCCTGGCAGCCTCATTCTGCAAATGTTAAAGCTGTGTCTGGCAGCATTAAAAGTGACGGCTGTCATTGGCACAATCAACCATCAATAACTCAACTGACCAATCCCAGTCTTGTCTGAGAATTAACTATTTATTGAGGAATCCATGCTGCAAGTGTACCTGATGACCCCATAGCAATATGCACTTTCAGCAATTTTATATGCTTTCATCTGCTCTCCCAATAAGACGTACAGGTCCACTAATGCACTTGCTTTTTGTGCACACGGAAACTGGAATGGATGAAGGTGCATGCGTAATGCATGGTGTCCAACAACTGGTACTTGCAATGTTTAGGTCATTATGTGCTTTTGGATCCTTTGTGGATGGTGGACCGAATTAGCATAGATAACCCCATGAAGAGCTGTTAATCTCATGATATTTGTATACCAGATTCATATAAAATATAAACAGAGATCACCAATTCTTGCTTTCTGCATTGGTTGTCAGGGCAAGTAGTCCCAATCATTTCAAATTTCACAAAAAACCAGGAATTCTATTATCACATTTTTTCATGTTTAAATATAATCCATGCATGTATAAAAAAAATCAAGTTCTGTGTTAAAAGTGACAAAAAATACAATTCCAGTCAAGTTTTGAAAAAAAAAAAACAACAACAAAAAAAACCCAAGAGGCTCATGGCCCTAATGGTCTGCTGACATATCTCATGACCATCACCAAAAAATCATTTCCAGAGGAGCATTCCCCCATGACCTTGACAAATTAATCAAGGTCATCCATATTATGCAATACATGTATCAAACTTCCACATGATACACACTTGTGCTACATTTAGTATCATATACCTTGTTCTTTACCAAGATGCTGAATTAAATGTCCTCAAGTATCTTTAAGCGTATAATGACTTTGAAAAATACATCCAGGTCACACAGTCATTGGGTCAAGGTGAGCCAAAAAGTAGGCTGCCAAGTAGAGTTTTATGCACAAAGCACTCAAGTGCATGTTACACCCTGCCATCAAAAAAATCACCTCTTCCAACTTTACAAGTCTGAAGATATAACACAAATACATGTATGTCAAGGTTACTGATATGTTAAATATTACCACTGGACATGATCTACATATCTTAGCATGTCCAATTAAATTATTTTTCATGCAATAGACTTTTGTATCTTTCAAGACATATCAACTCACAATTTCATTCATGGTATAGGTGGTGCCACTAGTATTGATAAGCAACCAACAATTTTTTACCTCCTCCACAATACCACTAAATTTTATGACGAGGAGCTCCATTATAAATTAAAGATACTTGACTGCTCACAAGATTTTCACATTTTGACCTATATATTACATAATGGTGCAGATGGTGCCACCAACATTGACTTAGATTTTGACACACTTTATAAGTCCTTCAACTAATAGGCCTAGCTCAAAAACTGTGGGGTACAGTGCATTCAAAAGGTGACCCGTCACCCCTATATTCCAATTGGCCACTGGACCTTGACTTTCATCTCAGATTTTAAAAATTGCTCATTCAAAATGTGGGCCCTGCATCAAGCTATCCATACAAGGTCTGTCAGTTCAAATTGGGTAATAACTTTTTGAGTTATTGAAGAAAAACAATCAACTTGGATAAGTGCAAAACTCCATCATCATTGGGTCATGGTAGCCCCAAAAGTAGATCACCAAGTATGTACAATGTACTCATGTGCAATTGTGATCTGGAGGCTCAATTCTCTTGGTCATTGATGTCCAAGCTATGCCATGCAATTACAAAGTCACCTCTTTCAACTTTACAGGACCGGTAACCTCACAAAAAAAAAGGGCAAGGTCACTGATATTACATAATATATCAGCAGTGGACATGATCTATATATCCTATACATTTGGCATGTCTTATTCAATTATTTATTTATTGAGATATAGATTTTTTATCTTTCAACATATTTTGGCTCAGAATTTCTGTCAAGTTATGTGGCACTACTAGTATCATAGGCAACCAACATTTTGCCCTCCTTCTCAATCCCAATAAATTTTATGAACATCTATCAAACATTAAGAATGCTAAAGCACATGATTGTTACATTTTGACCCATATATTACATAATACTGTAGGTGGCGCCACCAACATTGAGCTTCACCTAGATTTTCATACTTTTAATAAGTTCTGAATGTTATATGGGGCTATCTTGAATACTGTGGACTGTATCACACTCAAGAGCAAAAGGTGACAAACAGACTGATGGGCAGCTGGACAGATGGATGGACAGTTGAGTGGTTGCCTCAGCTCTGCAACCTATGGTCAGCAGAGCTAGAAAACCCAGAAAATTATTAGCCTTAGGCATGTTACATGTATTTTGCTGATTTCCTTAAATTGCCCTCTGTTCTGAATCACTTGTCCATCCATTGAAATGCTACTTGCAAAAGCAAATTTTTGGTTGGCCTTGGGGCAAGTGCTTTGAAATTTTTACTTGCCTTGACTGGAATCTACCTTTTACTGGGCAAGTTGACACAAATTAGTGAGCCCTGTAAAGGTTACATGAAGCATGCATGTACCATGTATAGCAAGGCTTCTGCCAGAGGGTAAAATGGGTAAAATTCCATACTCTTAAATTTGTTTAGGTTACTTCTCTATGGCCTAAAATGGTGGCTAATTTGGCTCTGTAGAGGTTCCAGAGGTGTGGTAGAATTAGTTATAGTGCCTCTAAACAAGCATATTATGGTGGTGGGCTGCAGATCCCCTGCCCAGGATATGCCTTCAGCACATTTCGATAGTACACTATTTTTTTTTTTTAGGAAACCCTGTATACTCCATAATGTACAGGTTTTCTGCTCTTTGGGGGGAACAAGCTGCAAGTGCAGCATTCATGTTCAGCAGCATACCTTGCCTGCACTCCACAATCAAGGACTCAACTTGTCTTCTCTGAAAAAAGCATGCAAATGAATTTGACCCTCAAGCAGCAGGACGAGGAAATATAACTTTGATGTTAGAAACCTTTATCCCATGCTAGCTTGCAGCACAGCTGTATATATGCATAATAATTTCTTAAGAAATCTATCAAATTCTACAGTATGCATCACCAGATCCACTCAAAAAAAATACATACTATATGAAACGAAAATGCAAATCTACTAAAGTACAATTACAAAAAAAAAAAAAAAAATACAATTACAGAAGGTTCTAAGCTAAAAATGCCAGTTGTATAATTGGCCATGGGCAAAATGACAATGATGGGCCAGGATTTCATTTGTGTGCCAAGCCATTGCATTATAGATCACCTTTTTACCTCAAGCAAAATGTTACTCTTCACTTTTTCACTTTGCACTGAGCCTACAGGTTTTGTTTCTACGCATTTGGTGCTACAGTATATTGTAAGTAGTGTTCACCATTAGACCTTTGGCTTTGAAAAAAAAATATATGAAATACATATACAGTACATGTAACAGTATATATAAATGTCTATTATTGCAAGTCAAATTGCAATTATGCACAAGCCAAATTTCAATTGCACTTTTAGAACAGCTAGGACTGACTTCAACTCAAGTTGCCTGTGTGCTGACAAGCAACAAGCAATTTTTTTTCTTATTTGTAATACTAATGGGCATACAATCTGATGATTACACAGGGAAGAGCTCCTGCCACCTGCAGCATACCATCCTGATTGATTCATTATATTCACTGACATGTTTGTCCTTGATGAGAAACCTGACACTGTTAACATATCTGTCACAGCTCTCTCATTTGGCAGGAGTTTCCTACCCTTGGAGGCACTTTTCAGCCTGTTTTAAACAATCTCTTTTTTAACTTATGAGTATACAATTTCACTACATGAAAATTTGGAAAAACATATTACACTGCTTAATAAAACTTCACAGCAAAGTCCAGGGACTTTTCTGCATAAATTTGAAAAAATAATGACCTCTAAACCTGGAAAACAAAAGCAAAATTGCAATACAAAAATGTTGACCAAAATATATAGGTAAACATGCAAAACTGGAAACTGAGTAAAGACTGCAGTAGACTGAACATAACGTACCTCATTTTCCATGGGCTGTTCAGAAATCCACCCACCCACCATTGAAATTTAGAAACATGACTGAATTTCACTTTTGTACCAAGTTTGATCGCACATCAACTCAGTAAAGCTTAAACGCTTTTTTTTCAGAGTCTTCAGACTACCAGTTCTAGAAATGTACATTTTGATGAACATTGAGAAAAGCAAAAATTTATAGACCACCGACATAAGCAGATCTGTTTTCTGCAATAACCAATGGTACCTTCAAGTCTGCAACCACAAAGGAGTTAAGGCTATAAACCTTAAAATATTTGAAAACTAATGCAGGACATTTTTCTGCTGCCCTCTTCCTAAAGGTAACAACATACCAGATGAGTGTTCCCTTTCTTTATATCATCCAAAATCCTGATGTTGGAATATGTGCACTATTGATGAAATTAATTTGTTTAAACTTTTTATAATTTAATTGCTCCTAATCCCAACACTTTACCCTTTGAGATTTGAAAAAAAAAGTCTCATCTTCACATTTTTAAAAAATGTGACAAAAAAAGAGTGCAAAATAATTACTCAAGTCAGAAGCGAGCACTCAAATTTAACCCTGTATTTATGTCGAGTATTGAATGCAGAGTATTGGAAAAACTTTATGAAACCAAATTTTTCCAAGAACAATTCACAAACATACTGAAAAAAGATCTGCCAGACACATTCCTATTCCTGGTAGTGCTGCGTCCCATTGACCCTTCAATCAGCTGCTGTCCTTGAAGAATCAGACATGTAACAATGTATCACAATATACAATGTATTATCCATTCTATGTACTCAGCCCTCTTAAGTCCAAATTTTTTAACCCCTTCCCTCTCAAACTGGCCAAAACTGCATGTATCCAATGGTCAACTGTCACATGATCCATTTTTTTTCATTAATCACAGCATTCAAGGAAAGAATCAGTGACATTTGTTCATGTGCCTATATCAGAGGGCCTGCCCCAGGTCAAGAACTTTCCTGAAGACATGTTGGATGCTAAGTATATATACCCAGCCTGCCCATACGAAAGCTGTTGACTCAGTCTTACTTCAAGTGGACGAGGTTAATCCCCATTGAAATAAGGCCATTGCAAGTTATATCATGAAGGTATCATATATTCCAAATGTAGTTGCACATTTGAGACACATGTCAGTTAAATTTCCTGAGTTTCCCAAGCACCTGGCCTGCCTGAAGAGTTATATTCATGGGCTTGACACAATTTCCTCCACATGTAATCATGTGATATAATATTTACAATTTCACTGAACAAGACTGTAACATTCATGTTTTACTTACATAATGCTGATTTTCATTCAGTGTAATTGTCCATTTTCACATTACGTTTCTTTGAAAGACCATCTGCCCTGAAGACCTCTATAATCTACCATGTTTGAAAATAAAATTGGTGGAAGAAACGACATGTCCTTGTATGCAGTAGTCCCTCCTTTGAAAGACCACCTGCCTTGAAGACCTCACGTAATCTATCACGTCCTTAGTGCTATTTTTTACTTGTTATTTGCATTGAACCATTTAAAATCCATTCTGATACATCACTGTATTTAAAATCTATCTCATCACATTCTTTTGCCAAGAATGACAAGTTGCAGTGGAATTTTGTACCACACTTTTATCAATTGAAACTTTGAATCAATTGTCACTGCAATATTTCTTGAAAGTAAACAATGGATTTCAAGTTGGTTAATCACCATAGAACCACATCATTAATAGAAAATAATGTGCTTTAGCTCAACAGCAATGGCATCATTATTTTCTATGAATGATGTGTTCCTTGGTCAATAAGCCATACTCAGACAAACCTTATTTGTGGCGACTGCCTGCCTCGGGATGGTCTCTGAAGGGAGGAACCAGCTCTTTCTGAGTGTGACACTATGTAAAGTCTTACCTTAGTATAGACCCATATCTTTTACATGGATTGCGAAGCAGGCCAAGCCTATATTAATCACTCTCCATGGCACAGATCGTGGCGTATACTTCCTACCGACATGTTTGGTGGAGGAAACCGAAGGGCTCGGAGAAAACCACCGTGCACAGTCAGAGTGGTAGGAACTCTTTCCACATGCTTCCCCGGCCGTGAATCGAACCCGGGCCGCAGAGGTGGAAGGCGAGCGTGTTGCAGCTCGGCCAACCGTGCACCCATAAAGTCTTACCTTACCATGTTTACATGTACGTTACACTTGACAGTACCAGGTGAAACTTAATTTTCACCCCTGGCAACCTAACTTATAGCTCACAAACACCTTCAGTTTGTACAACCTGACTGACCCTTGTACTGAGAAGACGTATGGCTATTTCCTGGTTGACTGCCTTGATGAGCCGACTTTTTCATGGGCAGTTCCTGCTGATGCATGACATAACAGCCCTGTGTAGCAATGACAAAGCCAGGACAGTCTGTTTTCTCATACCATAATCTAGCTTTCAGCAGAGGTCAGACGCAGGTTCCTCATGTCTTTGCCATGGCAGCACACCTTTTCATTATTGATGCCGTACGTGATTATTAATCTGTGGGGCATGGTGCCATGTTTTCACTCTCAATATAAATAATCATCCATTATTTGTGTCGGAGGGTCAAAAGATGGCACCAGACATTTTCATTTCTGAAGACCTGTTGACACTGGTTGCTGCTAGTTTCCTGTCATCCACTTTAAAGTTTTCCCCAACTCTGTTCTTTCAGAAACACAAGTTTTCATTCTCAACACCAGGTGGCATGGCTGGGAACACATTTCTTGTTACCTTGCTGTGCCATCTGTATACTTCACTTAAACGACAAGTAAAAACAAAATCTGTTGCCATTCACAATTCTCCTCTCATCTACATGTAATTCTGATTTTTTGCTGGTAAGTTGAAGTTGGAATGTAAACCCTGCTCAAACATTTTGAAAACCCACATATTTTGAACTGAAGTATCAGATGGTCATAATTAACAAGATATGTGCCCCCCCCCCCCAAGTTAATAGCCACACAGGCTACTTGGCCTACCTTGTTTCTGTTGGATGTACATGTATACTGCAGAATGCTGCCGATTCATTTGTCTGCTGACCTATATGCAAATTTATCCTTGAGACTGTCTTCACCTATTGTCCCAAATACAAGTTTCTCCGAATCATCAAATATGATATGTGTCATTGTCTGCTTACTATGCTTACAATGGACAAGTTGACGCAAGCTGTCACAAGCGTCACATGGGCTTAAGCAACAAGAAATGCACCATACATGTACATCCTGCTGTTCCAACAAGAGATCGTCCGTATACTGTGGTGAAATGAAATACTTCAGTAAGATTTATACTCTGGGTAAAGCAGAAACCTACACGTTCCATATGTTCTTCATGTTGTGTGCTGTTTAATCAGCATTATTAATTTACAGTATAAATGGGTTAGAGTTACAACTTAGTTTAGTGAAGTAGAAGCATATTCAAGGCCCATATATGCCTATATGTGTTCGCATATTCAAAGTCCATATATTCCTATATGTGTCTCAATTCTCAATATATATATATATTATTTATGAACACGCAAGTTATTGTATTTTGGGAGTTGACCATTTAAAAGAGGAAAGTTGTATTGTAAAATATAACTTTAAGTTAGTTTGGAAAAAAGAGCACAAAACTATATTTTTTCATTCTGGCCAAACTACATATCACCCACCAATTGAAGGCGTACGTCACAATCCCAGGAAAACAGAGTCAAGGAAAAGCCTGAGAGTGTGGACTGGGTGTCAAACACAGTGAACACAGTGACAGGCCAATGTTCATCAAGCCCCACTGTCTTTAAGACAGTTTGCAATAAATGTGTAGTCATCCCCCTTTGTCCTCCTCTATTTTTACCATGGAGGTAGAAAGGGGTAGAGGAACAACTGTGGAATACACAAAAGTTTTAGCAGCCACAATCCTATTAAGGGCCTTTGAACATCAAATGCGTGCTGCCTGATAAGCCAGCCCTCTAGCAGCTGATGTCAACATGCGCCGCTGCTTTAGCGGCCAAAGCTTGACCCTTGTACATGCAGTCCAAGAAAAACATCTCGTCTCTACAACCAAACACCAACTTTGTCACAATACCATCAGGATCATGTGGGCAGGCCCTGGCTTTCACACAGTGTAAGAAATAAACTCAATACTGATCATCACCAATGGGTACATATATTGCCTGGTTCCTGTGTACCTCTTGTAGACAGAAGACACTTCAGACAGAGGGACTAGAGTCGTGTATTCCCATAAGTTGCCATTATAATTTTCAACTTGAAATGTAATAACTTAAAACTACTACATATATAAACACCAAATTGTCAATGCTAAGTCTAGTTGCATCACTGAAATGACTCTCAAAATGCAATTCATTAGTCTCAAAAGTTCAGTTTGTTAAAGGTTACTTTAACATACAATCCATTATGGGACAACACTACTTCAGCCTGCAGGAATTCTGTGTAAATTTGGTTTTATCCCATTTTTGATCAGTTTCTTGGCTTCTGATTGGGTAATCCCAGCGTTACACAATACAATCCACATAACAAAGGAAACCCAGTATTAATATGCACAGTGTGATTTCATGGGCCAGGCATAGCCTGGCATGTCATGCTCCAGCTTTCCTTGTGAAATACTGACCATTAATCTTTATTCATACCACCTGCGGAGCCACTAACAAGCAACATGTTGCATTAATTATCATTGATGTCAATTGTGCACAATGGACCTTCATCATAACCCTTTCTTGGTCTGAAAAAGGTCAAGAGCTTTCTTTGGCATAAAATCAGTGCTGAACCTACTCCAAGGAAAGCTGTTGAAGTGGGAAATGTATCCTTATCAGTGTCTTCTACAAATCTCACTGAAAAATGTTTTGTACTAGCTAGAGCGTGAGATAAAACATTGAAGCCAGTAACATTTTAAACTGTCTACAGCACTTTTGGGCAGGAAAGGGTCAAGCAATCCAGACCAGTGACTGCTGATCAAATCTAATCAGCAATACATGTTCCAGCCATACTGATCATGCTGATGACACTTAACATGTATCACTGCAGCAATAGCTGGCCTGGCCCAGAGTGATTGAAACCCTGGTACAAGCCATACATGTATACTTCAGTTTATTTACAGGAATTTCATCAACCTTTTTGTACCCTGTATTTCAAGATACATGTACCTGCAATTTAATTTAAGGTAAGGTCCAACCTGGAAAAGTGACTTAATTCACTTTTAGGCCAAATATCACAGAAAAATACATCCCTGGCATTATAACCTTACATACTCAATTGACAGCAAGTTTTGCAGAACCTGTCTGCACCAAAGATAAATCACAAAATTTAAAGTTGTTGTATAAACACAAGCCTTCTGGGTGAAAAATGGGGTTTTCAAAAAATTATGGAAATTTGTTGAAAAATATGAAAGATAAAATGGTCAGATCTATGCTATTATAATCTCAACACGTGTATCTGCAAAACCTTATCAGATTTTTCATAACTGTATCTGTTTGTTTACAATGGTGATACAAAAATTAGAAAATGGTTGTTTTTGTGAAACTGATCAAGTGGTGTGACTCTTCATTTTCCATACACATTTAAAAGTGAACTGATCATTTCTTAAGAATATACGTGACACAGTTTTACCCATGAGAAATTTGAGAAAAAATTAGTTTTCATTGGATTAAAATCAGAAAATTCTTTTTAAAGAAACACCCATGTGCAACAGACATTTTGAAGCAGATAGCTGTTGTCAGTAGTCAAGATTCAAAGCTTAACATGGTCCATTGACTGCCATGTTAATACTCAAAGTATTTTGTTAACTTCTTCAGACTGCATTTGGGGCTACAACTACTGAATTTGGATATATGATAGCCAACATATACATGTCGAGCAAAATGTCTCCAAATATCAAAATGAACAAAAATTAGTCAAAGTCAATGGGACATTGCCTAATTAACATACCTTGAATTACATGTAAATCAAAATTATCTTCAATTCAATTGAAGATATCTCTAAATAGATGCTTCAAAATTGACACACACTTCTGTCTTTATTATATATTTCACTAATATTACTTATCAGTTTTCAAGTTCTTGAAACCTCTTTTCAAAAAAAAAAAAAAAAAAATCAGGGATATTGGTTTTTAAATCCCAGGTAGTTATTCGTCATGCTACTGTTTTACCATACCTTTCCCTCCGAAATGCTCAAATTTAAAGCCTTAATTACCTGGTCAGATTGAGATCCAGTCAATACTTTTTCCCTGGCACGGGTAAGACACTCCCGTCACTCTCAGGTGGGCACTTACAGCTTAAGTGCCCAATCTGTGCCAATTAAGGAAAATTGTGGATTCAGTCTTATTTTAACCCTTTCCCACCTCAAATTGCCCAAAAGCATCCAGGTGTAAATTGTCATCTGCCTTAATGTTTTTACTTAAGGCAATGTCCAAACTATTTTCAATATTTTTCCCCATTTTGAGATTTGGAGATGTTTTGGTAGACACTTATGTTGTCTGTCATATGTCCAACTTACGTAGTTGTAGCCCTAATACAAAGCAGCGAAATTAAGAAAATACTGTCAATGTCAACATGATAGTCAATGGACCTTGTTAACCTTTAGATCTTGATTACTGACAACAGGTATCTGCTATAAAATGTCCGTTTCACACAGATATTTCTCTAGACGAATTCTCTGTAATCCAATAAAAACCAACTTACATGTACTCTAAAAATTCTCTATAACAAAACTAGATCAAACATTTTCTATGAAATGATCAGTTCTTTTTCAAATGTGTTTCAAAAATGAAGAGTACCACAAACTTTATCAATTTCCAAAAAAAAAAAAAAAAATTCCAATTTTTGTATCACCATTGTTAACAAACAGACACAGTTATGAAAAATCTATCTTGTGAATCTGCTTATAAATTGCAGATATATGTGCTGAGTTTATAATAGCACAAATATGACTATTTTATCTAGCATATTTTAAAGAAATATCCATAATTTTACCCCCACCCCCACCCCCCCAAAAAAAAATACCCAGAACACTTGTGTTTATACAAGGCACAATGCACCCAACCTGCACTATAGTATGCTATTGACTCAGTCCTACTCTAACCAGGAATGGGTTAACCATGAAAGTAATTATGGAGAACACTAAAGCCGGGCACTGTCCATAATAAAGGTTACTGAGGGGGTTCAGATGTTGCAAATTAATGATGGCTGCTTCATATTATTGTAATCCTAGCTCGCTGCCACCACTCCCTCCTAATTTGCACATAAACTGTTTTGTTCATGTTACTGGCTGGCAACTGCTCTGGGAGTAGATCAGCCAAACTAAGCAGAATGATCCACTGAGTGAGGGACACCATATATATTCATTGGAACTTTTCCTCTCTCGTACCTTAACTGTGCATGCATGTATATCATGTATATTGAACACCTAGCTTTAATAATCATGACATTTTGACCCACATCACTTACATTCCTCCACTGAATGTTTGAAAACAAAATAACCATCATCATTTTATTATTGTGTTTTTATAGCTCTTCAACTCAAATGAAAGTAAATGCTCTTCAAATGGAATTACAATGTGTAATCTATTTTCAGATGTTCATATATATACATACATGTATACTGATACTGTCCAATTATTTCATCCTAAAGATCTGTCATGCTTTTTTGGGGGGGGGGGGGGGGGGGTAATTGAAAAAAAAACCCTCCAGAAAGCTACAAAATAATAAAAGGTTCACATGGTTATATTCTTTACTAATAAATACAAGTGGTTAGTTGCTAAGCCACATGGGAGGAGAAGATACGGGCCACCAAGAGTTGGCCTGGGGCAGTGTGGGTAAACATGCATTCTTTGGTCAGGAGGGGCACAGGAATGGCATACTGTACATTGTTTTTCTGTCATTGTCTGTCAGTTGTAAACACACATTTACCCATAAATGTAGTAATTAACTCTTTCAGTACCAAACACATCTAAAGTCGATATACTTAAGTGAAACTAGTCTGAATTATCATAAGGATCTCAGATTTATATTCCTTGTAAAAAGACCTTTCATTCAAGTACCAGTATGCCTATTGTTCCAGATAGAATACCCCAGATCAACAGCTTTTCTTGGGTGCAATGTGCCCAATG
Organism: Hermodice carunculata; assembly: GCA_964020975.1. Taxonomy (NCBI): domain Eukaryota; kingdom Metazoa; phylum Annelida; class Polychaeta; order Eunicida; family Amphinomidae; genus Hermodice; species Hermodice carunculata. Next base: position 83,505,534 of record OZ026622.1, read on the forward strand.
TGTGCTAAGAAAAGCTGTTGACTCAGTCCAAATTTGCCACTTAAAAAGTTAACAGCTAAACTTGGCTGCCAATGTCACAATTAGTACACCTATGTCTCACCATGTCCTGTTTAAGATTTAATCATAAATATATATACATATATATATATATATATATATATATATATATATATATATATATATATATATATATATATATATATATATATATATATATATATGTATATATACTGTATTCATTCCAATAGTAGCATGTCGTATACATTGTATATTTATATTCATATACACACACATATAATTACATAGTCTGACTGAATGCAGATCGAGACAATTATTTTAACATGTTTAAGCTGACAGTTGATGTACCACGGACAGTTTTATTTTACAGTTTGGTTGATTAAACTGAGTCAACTATTAACCTACATGTAGCTGGCCTGTTGAGTGTTAATACGATGCAATGTGTTTATTTTGAGTCAGTTTTGATACAACAAAACTCTAGCCACAGGCTATTATCACAGACTGTTCACATACAGAACTAGCCAAAGGCTAGGTAGTAAAAATAAAAACACAAGATAAAATAAATAAGACAGATGGTAAACTGTTCATAAGATGTAATGAGAATGAGAATAGACTAAAATTACAATTTAGTCTTTGCAGATAATACAATTAACGTCTGGTTCAGTCCATGAATTTAGCACTGTTTCAAATTTATTTAAACCCTGACAGTCCTTCATGGTGGGTGGGAGCAAGTTCCACAGCTCAGTATACAGTATGTGTTTATACAGTTCAGTCCATAGCTTTTCATTCTGGCATGATTTGAACTAAAGTGAGGTTGTTTCTTAGATAATGAGGAAAATTTTGACTGACAAGTGGAAAAAGATCCCACATATATGGAGGATCAGGCTCTATCCATCAAAGTTTCATCCAAATTTAGCAAAATATCAAAATCTCACAACAAATTTAAAGAAAAACACTGACAGCTGGTGACATTTTCAGCAGGTACTACAAATTCAGTCCAGCCAGACAACCAAAGTGTAAACCCTTCTGGCCAAGTATTAACCCTTGGGCAACTCATCAACAGGCAATGTTGTGTTAGACGCGTGTATAATGCAGTCAACATGTGTGCACTGTATAGGTGGTTTTTTTTTTCACCTGACTTCTGTCCGCACTTTGATGTGTGACATATCACGAGCCTAACCACTAAACCAACAAACAACAAGGCATGAGCATCAAATATTTACTCGCAACCATCAAACTTCTTGGTATTTATGTAGATGGGGCCGGATATAAATAAACCATGCTTATATTAATTCCGGGAAAATTTAAAATATATTAGGCTACTGATCTGCAAGAAGAGTCATGTGAAAAATACCTGTAAGTGGGTCTGTGTACAACTATGTGACCCCAGGCTATTTGTCCAATCCCCGTGAAAAAATATTGGATTCTTGCTGCCAGGGCGCACCCGGACCTGAGCTTCAGCGGACTGGTACACCTGTCCACAGTATCCTGGTATTATCATGACAGTCGGTACTCATCCAGGATTCAAAATAACTAACATTCAAACTGCACCACTATTTGCTTAGCAAGTTGCAGCATGATGCTGGGAACTAATCATTGCCCTAAAAAGCACTTTTTGACCATGGCATATTGTTCACATAAATTTTTCGTACTTTGAAATTTGTAAGCCCCTCTTCCTCTTTTAATCAGGAAAAATAAATGTTAAGCCAAAATAAACCATCAAACCCTGTCATCATCTTCTACAGAAGTAACGACAAATCAATGATATACAGTGAAACCTGTAATTTTCGAACACCCCTGGGACAGAAATAAAATGTTCAGGAACTGCAGGTGTTCAACCTTAGGAGGATTTGGGGGAGGGAGGGTGGTGTAAGCACTGCCATGGCTGGATGTTATTTATATACTCACTCTCTGTAAAAGGACTCCTCAAGTGCATGTACAGGCTTATACATTCTTTTTATTGACAGTCAATTCTATATCCGCTAAACTTGTACCAAATAAATAGGAATTATTGAAAACAAGAAAAAGATGAACTGTAAATTTGACATGCACACAACTTGGCTGCTAGTTGGTGCTGTTTTATGTTCCTTCAGTTGAATCTTTGAGTTTATATTTCTCTTCTAATGTCAACATTCATTTTCTTATTTGTAGCCATTTTCTCACATCCACATACAAGTCACATTTCACAAAACCAATGCCATGTACAGCTGAGTGAGTCCGGTTAGCTAGCACAGTGGTACCGGCTGTATGTGGCCACCCTTCTGCCAAGAAAAAGTGGCCACATACAGCAGATGACCTGTCACCACAGGTAAATTTTACAAAGAAATTGACTCCTATGACCAAGCCTAGTGACCACAAAAAACAATGCGGCTGCTCCAGTAGTGGTTGCATACAGCAGGTACCACTGTAGTCTCAAGCAACAATGAAGGCTCTGTGGGACAAACAGGCATATCGGCACCTGCGGGATCTGCTAATCCTGTAAGTTTAACAGTTTGCTACTGTTAAGGCATTTACATTGTGTTTGTAACCTCAGAAGTGGTTAATCCTGAAACAGTGCTCACATCAGCCCAGCTAAACATAACTGAGCAGTATGTACCTCACTGAGTAGGATCTATGTGTATAATGCAGCACAGGGTGCACCTTTCTTTAAACTCAGCATGATATCTAGATGTGCTACTTTTGATTATTGTGGTTTCGTTAAGGATGTGCTAAAACATCCCTACATATACCAAGGGTGACATTCCAAGAAACCCTTCCCACCCCCACATGGTGGTGTAATGCTTAAGTATTGTTAAATGAAAAGCAATATGGTAAAAATAGCATGAGAACAATGAATTTTGCAACATTTTGTCTTTTTTAATGTTCATTTAATGGGAGTGTTCAGCCTTCACAGGTTCATTTTGGGGTTTGGGACCCAACTTTGGTGTTCTGGGTTCGGGGATGACCGGTGTTCAAGGTTTGTAGGGTCAAACACTCAATCAGCTGTCCTATTAAAATATATGTAGAATATTTGGGACCAAAAAAAAGTGTTCAGGAACTACAGGTGTTCAACCTTTAGAGGTGTTCATCTGGACTTTACTGTACTTGGAAATTGGCACATCGAATGTTATAACTTCTGTATAAGCATACGTAATTTATATACTTTACACCCACAAGCAAGAATTAACTGAGGACATCTGGGCAGACCTGTACACCAGACAATATGCCAAAAAATGATAGTTTGCCTTCTGAATGACATGAAAGCCTATAGCATGTACATGTACAGCTATGCTTGTGTTTGGAACTCCCTTTTCCTTGATCCTGCATGCATCCTTATCTCACTACCTGAAGGCCTGGCACTATAGAACATCCACTCCACTTGGCTCTCTTTCAGCTCAGCAAGGAAAAACTTCACACCACAGGTTTCCCTAGCTGTATGGGCATACGTACTTTGTGAGCTATGGCAGTTTCTCCTTGGACAGACCACCCCTTGTGCCATCCAAAAAGTGGTCAAACAAAGCAGGTGGTTTCCAAAAGGAGGTTCAACTCTTGTGACACCCAGCCATGTTGGCCAACAACTGACCAAATACTGGGGTACTTTGATTTCCCATCTATATTTAGATTCAAACATGATTATATGTACCCTGATCAGAACCTATTTCATCTTGGAGTCGTGTTAATTCATTTATTGGTATAACAAGCATAATTTGAATTTGTGAACCGTTTTTTTTTTTTTTTAAATTGTTTTCCCAATTATGTACACAATAAGTGGTTTTAACTTATCTGAAATGAGAAATTTCTTGTTGCAAAAGTGGTCTTCTGGGGTCATTTTGGTTGGACGCTGGTCAGGCTCCCCAGGTGGTGTCCCAAAAGAGGTAAATTATCATTAAAAAGTGCTTTTGACAATGAAAAATGGCAAGTGGTCTGCCAACAAGGTGTTTTTCAAAGGAGGGACTAGTATGTATATACAGACACCTGAAGCATGTGAAATGTTGAACTATGACCGACTTCAAAGTTTACACACCCAGATTATTCCAAAAAATGTCTTCTCAAACTTCTATTCAAATGATTGCATAAAGCTGATCATTTTTAAGGAAGAAAGATGCAGATTCAGGACAAAATCCAGTCAATGTAAATGTGACTGCAGCTGTCCTTGCCTGCCATTGTCAGTGCTTTGCAAAGTATTATCTGGCATTAGTTTCTTCTTAATCTACGTGTGCTTGCCAGATAATCTTTGCTCTCCTAGAATTGCCTGATAGCTACACTAGTACTTTGCTGCAGGCAAACAATTATCTCACAACTGTTTGTCTATCAAGTGTCATATATTTGCTGTGTATTAAAGCACAGTGATACTTCAGCAGACAAATTTGCAGAGCTTTAGGGTGCCAAACTGGGTGATTATGACAATCTACAGGTGGACTGGGAGAGATCAGCCACTTCTTCATAGTCCACTTTAGATACCAGTGATTTACAACACAACATGCCACTTCACAATGACTTCATCATAAGCAGGTCAACAGCTTTCTTTGCCATTGGTCGGACACTGTAAGCCCAACCAACACTAATTTAAGGAGAAAATTCTGACCTGGGACATTATCATTCTGCAAGGTTTAATCCAGTATTCCCATTAAAAACATTTCATTAAAAAAAAAAAAAAAAGAAAAAGAAAAGAAAGGTAAAACCATTAAACCAGGTAACATTTTACATGCAGGTGCCTTTGGGTGGCTCGAGCTTGGAAAGGGTTACATTTATGACACACTGCAGTGGATGACTGAAAATGGCATCGCCAGATTGTGTCTGACTGAAAATGTAACCTTTGTATGCTGAATATTTTTGCCTTCAATATTATGAAAATGACGGGTCAAAATTTTAAAACTCACACTTACATGTACATGTTTTCTCCCTTTTTTTCCTTGGAAATTGTATTTTAAGACAAGAGCTTACATCATCAAAATGTCCAAGTAAGGAAATGACCTGCCACATGAAGTATGTGCAGTTTTTGTTTCTTACATGAATACCCAATAATAGGCGCAATGTGTGCAGATTTTTATACCCGCCCACCCATCCATGCCTTCTGCTAGCACCCTTACTGATCTTCTTGCCTTAAAAAGCAGCCGTTGCAGTTCAACATATAGAAAAAGAATCTCTTAATTCAATATATTTTGGTCTTAACAAAGCATATATATTGGCCTATGGTATCTTGATTGTACAGTCTGACACAGCACAATAAGCTAAATAACCATCTCAGCTTAGCATGCTCAGTGAGGTGTGTTCCTCTAAGGATATATGTTAGGTAAGAAGTGATTTTTCAGTGCTAAGACATTTCTGTATATAACTCTCTTAAATCACAAATAAAGTGCAATAAAGTATACATTTTTAGAAAGCATACAAACTAATAATTAATGCCATGGTACTGTGGTAAATATTTCCCTGCAATAATGTTTACACAGTAATTATCAAAGTGAACAAGAGGGATCATCATTCTTTCATACAAATTTTGATTCAACTTCTACATTTTCATAGATTTTGACATCAAATTTGTGGCAATCAGTAGAACACAAAGTAATCTTAAAAAGTATGTCTCATTCTTTTTTATATTTATTGTTGTTTATGAGATATGGGTGTCTGAAGGTGGAATGATGACACATGAAAGGCAACATATTTTCAGCCAACTCTGGTGATATAATGGAACAAAATTTGAAAAATCAGAGACACCCGTTTTTGATTCATTGCATGAATTTTAGGTTGAAGCAGATTTGAGGGCCCAATTTCAGTTCATTTATTAAGTTTGCTATTGTTTGTCATCATCTACAGGCTCTGCAGTTGTAATATATCCATGAAACTAGTCCAAGAAATTGCTAAATGAAATGTTTGATTATGGTGTACCAGGGTAACTGAACAATTAAGTTGAATGGGAAAAAGACACTTCCTATGTTGAATGACCGTTGACCTCGCTCAGCCTGTCTCCAGGCTCCTGGGCTGAGATTGTGACTTATTAACTTGGGTCCTTCTGGAAATTTTAAGTTTATAGCCAAATTAACAAAAATTTGACCAAAATTGCCATTAGTTCATTAGCAAAAAATATGTTTCATAAGCTGCTTGTCATAGTCTTCCCAATAAGTGTCCCTGCTCTAATAAGCACCCTGTTCACTTTTTTCTTCTTTTTTTTTCAAAACAGTAGGAGCTAATTTACACCATAGACATGTTCCTGTATGCGCAACATTGGCCTGCCTTATTGATTTTCCGGAATTGTCTCGAGCTTCAGCATCGACTTAATTTCATATCCATTTTGCCAATATTGTGTTGGACACCTTGCATTGCAGTGTCATAGCAGGGACTATAACTTTACCCAGCTTCAAACAGCTGTAAGATCAAAATAACCCCAACACAAGCTGTGCAAGATCAAAATAACCCTGGTAACACTATCACTCACCGTCAGTCACATGATCTCAAAAAGGTCTTAAGAATATTACTTGGAAGGAATCTGCAATTCATCATGCTTTGAAATGTTGCACTTATAGCCACATAAAGTTAATTTGCATGTGTTTATCAGCTCAAGCAAGGCTGCAGACATTTTAAAGTGATGCACCATGGGAGTTCCCTTTTTCTCTCTCTCTCATTTGGATAAGCTCATTTCTGTGGCAATTACCAATGCTTATAACACAACATGCAGTGATCTCAAAGAAGTATGAACATATTTCCAGGAGCAAATATAGTGATGGAATCTGTTCATTTCTGTCACCAAAGTTGTTACCATATCCTTCTGAAATACTTTAACTTAAAAATCCCAAGCATTAAACTTGACCAAATGTACCAATCATTGTGAATCTTCTTGCATTGCCTTTTCCCTATGAGTTATGATACAGTGCTTCAACTTGAAATATTGAATGGATTCTACACTACCAAAGCAAAAATAACTTACTAGATTTCAAAATGTCTGCAGGTAGGCCTATGAATAAAATCGTTTGTAGATGGATAGGAAACAAAGGATTCACACAAGAAAACTATGCATGTTTGATCAACTGGAAATGAACAGACCATGTTTTTGTACAAGTGCCAGCTGTCTTGGTATGTAACTCAACCCACCCCCCACCCCCACCCCATAGCAAGACTATAATTTTGTAATTTCTAAGCACACAGGGCAGTCTTTGGAAAGAATATGGTATATTTTCGGTGGTGGAAAAAGACTCACCACGTGGCAGAGGAAACAGACTCACCACAAACTTCACGTGTCACAGTTCCTCATGATATACAGCATACAACATACGTACAATGAAACAATATGTAAACAAACTGGAATGCACACGTTTGTGCTAAAACACCAGTTTATGTCAGGTCTCCCTTGTGAAAACGGCAAGAACAAGGTACACAGAATAGAGAACATATATATGTGAATACTTACAGAACAAAAACATCAAACTTGTAAACACACCAACCCAGTTTTACTGCAGGGAATACCACCAAACAAGTGTATCAACTCAGGCTCCACATTCAAATACTAGCTGGGGTCAAAACAAGTAGACCAAGACATGCTTCACTATCTATTAGTCAACAAACTTTTCAATCAGCCATGCTTAGAAGGCTTGCACAAACAGAGGAGGGCCCCGAGACAGGCAGAGTCACCGCTTGGCTATTAACTCTTGCACGCTCCAATTTCTGCCAGTTTTACTTTGAGGCTCCCAACAGATTTTCCATTTATGAATATGAAAGAAGATATCTCGCTTTTTATAAAAATGACTGTGGCAGAATTGTGATGAGTAACTGAGATGTTCGCCATAATAAAACAACTTGCAAGGATGTCTTCTTTTTTTTTTTTTTTTTGCCGTCCCATAGTATGTATTAACTTTTTATGACAATGCGGGTTGGGAAGACTAAAGCAGATAAGAGTCACTGTCATGTGACGCAATGACTGCTCCCCTCCAGCTACATGTACCACATAATGTATGTAGAGCTCTCCAGCATGTCCAGTGACCATTTACTCCCCAGCTGCTTGTTTTCTTGCAAGGATCACAGCTACATATAGCTGTTTACATGTAATTGTAACAAATCATTTAGAATTCTTTGTACTCATAATTATTGTTGGCAGATGATTCTAGGGACCTTGATCATAGGTACACATTGTAACTTTACACCCATTTTTTTGGGGGGGGGGGGGGTCAGTTTTTTACTCCCATGCAGGCAAGCGTAGCAGACCTGCTTTGTCTGTTTTTGGCATGAAACATGCTGACCACAAATATTATATTTATCTGGGACCCACCTTAAAAACAAAAAAACAAAAAACAAAACTCACAGGGGAGCCTTCAACTCCCCTGACAATGTATGAAGCCCCATGTATCTCATGGAATTAACTAGCTTATGTTCTATGAATACAATGCATTCTCTCTCTCTCTCTCTCTCTCTCAAAGCAGCTGGGTGCATGGTTTTGGAGAAGAAGTTTTTTAAAGTCTGCCTCAAAAAAGAACAAAAAAATTCACAAAAAATCCAAAAATCACTGAAGCGTGACCATTTGAACAAATGTGGTAGAGAGAGACCCACCCAAGGCACATGATCCAAACCAAGTTTGAAGTGAATCTGACTGACTGTTTTGGAGAAGAAGTAAAAAATGTGAATCGTGGACAGACGACAAACGACGGACCCTCACAAAAGCTCAGCTGAGTGACAAGTCAGCTGTGCTAAAAAAAATCACAGCACCACCTGTTAAACAGATTAATTAAGATCTAGGCCGGGGTCCCCAGAAGGGCCTCTATGCAATTGGCTCACTACTTTTGGAGAAGATTTTTTAAGAACAGATGAACAAACAATCATAAAAAATTCAAAAATTATTGGAAAATCACCATTTGAACATGCTTGGTAGAGACCTACATAAGGTACATCCCCACCAAGTTTCAAGTTTCAATCTGGCAAATGCTTTTGGAGAAGTAAAAAAATGTGAATTGTGGACAGACGGATGGACTATACTGTAACCTCAGTTGACATGGTTTGGTTTAAGTATATTGATTACAATTCCCTTCAACTTCCATAGAACAATGTGGTATAGCATTTAGGAAAAGGACAGCGCCCTACATGTATGTTAACCCTTTCCCCCTTAAACCGGCCAAAACAGGCTGGTGGTCAAATGCCGTCTGCTTCAGCGCTTTCAATTGATTTCAACAGCAATGAAAAACAATTTGACTGAGAATTGAAGATGAGATCTGTCAAGACAACATGACCCAGGTCAACAGCTTTCCTCGGCATGGGTTGGGCACTTTGGGCACTTAGTGCCCAACCCATGCCGAGGAAAGCTGTTGACTCAGTCTTAATTCAAGGGAGAAAGGGTTAATCCCTCTTGCAAAGTGGGAGACAACATGAAGACATGACAGTACATGACACACATTTGATGCATGAATAGCCAAGGATTGAAAGTTGGCCTGTCATGCTGCAAAAACAAATATGAGGAAATGTTCACAGCTGACGAAGGACAGATAGAGGGGTATACATGTACTTCAAAAATAATTTTTAATTAGATGGCAATAACATAAATTGCAGGTAAAACTGATGTTAGATCAAACCAATACCATTTTGAGAAAAATGTGAAGAAACAATTATGTAATCATGAACTGCCCAAAAAATTTGTAAATTTTCCAACAAAGTACAAACAGGTGAGCCATACAAAACCCTTTGTAAGGAAAAGGGAGCATACTTTTGATACAATTGTGTGTAGTTTTGAACATGCCACAGTATATAATGGGCATGAGAAAAAAATAATTCCATACATCTTCACTAGCTGCTCCACATTTGTACCTAGGACTCATTTTAACACCAATTTTAAAAAGATGTGAGTTCAGTTGTCTGCTGCCTAAACATACACGCGTGTGTAAAATAGAGGCATATCTATTTCCAAAATTGTAGAGTTCTGAAAACAGATAGGATTGAAAAGAATCTATAAAGTACACGTATTTTGGATTTAAAAACTGATAAGGATGGTGAATTTCTGACATTAAGTGGTAGCGCATTCTAAAGCCATACCATTGATGGAAAGAATGAATCATTAAAAAGATCAGTTCAGGCTCGAAAATGAGGCAAGTCAAATTTTTGATGAGTATTGTAAGTTGACGTGTCAGGGTTGACAATGTTTGGAATTACAGATTGCAGGTAATTTGGACTGACTCGTCAGCTGGGATAAAATATGCTAAATCATAAAACTGAAAAAAAATTGCATGCCACCTGCTTAATATATATTAGCATCTCAGGATAACAAAAAAAAAAACAACCATAAAACACAGAAAGTATTAAAAAAAATCAATGCAGTATGACCAATGGCATAATGTTCCATGTCACCCAACCAACTACGATATTTGCCCACAAAACTTGAAGCAGATGTGGGCAACAGTTTTTGAGCAGTCAAAAATGTTAGTTGTTGATGGATCAATGATGATGGCGGTAGTGGTGATGGTGTTGGTGGTGTTTGTGGTGACGAGGGTGAAGACGACAACAACGTCAATGAAGAGACTCCAACCTGCAGAACCCAGCAAATGGGATATAGAATATATGAAAACAGCTGCTCTCAGAGGGATCCTGGTATTCACTTACCATGTGGGGCACTGTCAATCTGGCAGAAGGTTGTAAAATTTGATTGATTTTCATGGTAAGAATGCAGGAGATCTACCACCCAAGTAAGGAGTTGGAGGCGATGATGATGATGATGATGATGATGATGATGATGATGATGATGATGATGATGATGATGATGATGATGATGATGATGATGATGATGATGATGATGATGATGATGATGATGATGATGATGATGATGATGATGATGATGATGATGGAGGAGGAGGAAGAGGAGGACCATGCAATTAGCTCTGATGGCTGTCAAGGGAGATGCGCTTATAAAAATGCCCTGATAATCCTATTCAATACAGGCCCATGGGCCTAATGCTCTACTGACATTTAATCTGTTGACCATCACCAAAAAATTCATTTTCTGAAATGCATTACCCCCTTGACCCTGAGAAATTAGTCAAGGTCATCCACAGGATGCAACATTTAACTTCCACATAATCACATATTTGTGGTACATTTGGTATTTGTGATGTATTTAGTATCATTCCACTTATTCTTCGTGAACACATGGAATTAAGTGTCCTTTTAAGTGCTTAATCTCCTTGAAAAATAGGCCAAGGTCACACAATATATTACAAAATTTGATATTTGGAGCAAGTTTTGCAGTTCCATCTCAATTTATTATGTCACGGGCAACATAATAAAATCATTTCCTGGCCAACACATATTTTGGTGTAAATTTGCAGTTCACATCTCAATTTATCAGCAAAAGAGTGGATTTACTGCCCTCAAACTTTTAATACCTATGATGCTAGTTCCACTTAAACACCACCAGTGATGCCACCATGACTCCACATGTCAGAGACTTCAGTCTGCATAATATTCGTGTAATGGTATATTGATATATATCCAGATGTACTGACCATAACCAAGGACCCTCCTTGCCCTAACAAACAAAACAACAGACCTTTCCAATACGTTAGAGGGTGTTGCGAAGGTTTAGTACATTTTGTCACCGGTGGTGGCTGTGCCTGTAATCGAGGTGTTCCAGTTGCCAATGAGCACTGGTTTAGAAATGGAGGCGAATGCAAGAGAAAGCGGAGCAGAAGTTGAAAGGGAGAATTTAGATTATACGTGTCTACATCATACATGCATAATTACTTTTAAAATCCCAGCATAAGAAACATTTTTGGGTCGTCTACAATGCGGTTAGTGCTATATTCAAATGTCACACCAGCCTAGCTGGCAAGAAGCAGCCACACACAAACACGGTTTCTTCAGCAAGTACTTATAGAGCACAGAACTGTGCCCATTGAGGCCACTGTTGCATTGAAAGTAAACTAAACAGGAGATCACTTCCTATCACATAACTCTGCTTGTAAATACTTTTGATAAAATGAGTACACAAAGGATTTTGTGTTTTACACAGCAAACAATCTTCGATGAGCAAGCCGTTCAAGTTTTTCAAAATGGCGGCCAAAGCCACGCGATTGAACATCCCACCAAGAACTCCACAAAATTGCTCTCAGTTATACGAGGTTTTACGTTATTAGTGCGGCAATACATATTTGAGACGTCACTCGACTGAATATGGGCGAAATATATCTATCAACCTTTTAAATGCAACATTAATAGGCGTCAACATGCATAGCTAGTGAAGCTGATTCAGGGTTCAGCAAAGCCACGAGCCTGGCCAAAATACCACCGAGAAACACCGATAAAAACAGAATAAAACTGATCCATGCTTAGGATAATAAAATTGGTGCAAAAATTCTTAGGTCTGGATGTTTCCTACGATTATTCTGGCAATTTGGCACACAGTAGTGGTCTTGCTTCCCCATGTTGGCATATGGCACTGACCATCTGATGCAGAGGTGTTACACCCTGATTTTCCCAATCCACGAAGCACTGTTGAAAACAACGCCAGCGCCATCTATCGTACTGGAAAGGTCTATTTCCTGCAATGTATTCCCTCCATGACCTTGAGAAAGTAGGTCATATGGTCACCCATATTATGCAATACTGAACTTTCGTACACATATACATTTGTGGAACATTAGGTACTGCTTGCCTTCATATTTCTCAAAATGTAGAATTGTGCTTTACTCTGTCCTTAATGACTGAAAACTAGGTCAAGGTCACTCAAAATTTGATAAAATGACTGAAAACTAGGTCAAGGTCACTCAAAATTTGATAAAATTCAACCATTGACCCAAAGCATATTTGATACAAATTTTGGAGTTCCATCTCAGTCAATCTATAAGCAAAATAAACAAACTTTCAATACGTAGGATGCTAATTCCACTACATACCACCAGTGTCACTACCATGCGTCCGCATGTCATAGACTTTTGTCTACATAATATTCTTGTACTGGTATATTGACACATGTGCACAAGTTCAGAGGTAATGACCATAACCAAAAAAAAAAAAAAATCATTTCTTGATATGTATTCCTTCTGTGACCTTGAGAAAGTAGCTCAAGATCATCCATATTATGCAACATGTAATTTCTACGCATGATACACATTTGTGGTACATTTAATTTGGTATCAGTAGCCTTACTCTTTCTCAACATAATGAATTTAATTCAGCCCCTTTTTGTGCATGTCTTCCTTATATCCATAGGAGGTGTTACCAAATTTTGGCATGTTTTCATTTTTTTGTCTGGTCAACATTCCCATCACATTTCAAGATGATTTATAAAAAAAGTTTCAAAAAACAGCATTCAAAATTTTCCTATTTTGGCCCAAATATTACATAATACTATACATGGGACACCAATCTCGAACTTCACCTAGATTTTTATACCCATTAGAAATTCTGAAAGTTATATGGGGCTAACATGAAAACTGTTGATTGTATCATGTTCACAAGCAAAAGTTTATGGATGGACAGACTGACTTATGGTCAGCAGAGCTTAAAAAAAACAAACAAACAAAAAAAAACAGTCAACATATGTTATTGTTATTGTGCAAATAAAAAGTAAGAGTCTAAAACTACAAAACTGACTACTTTAGTCAATATAATTGTACAGGCTCCAAAAGTCTGCTGAGCTCATTTTATACCCATGCGTGTTATGTCTTGAGCCAATGAAGTTCCTATGCCATATTGGCTGTATGTCTGCTTTGTGGTAATTGTCACACAGTTACATAATTATGCTGGTGACCCCAGTTGACCTGTTGCCTGTCTCTGACAGCTGAGGCTCCCACAGCCATCAATACACCACTGTATGTACCTGTCAACATGATAATCCTTAGGCAGTAGCCAATTATACTCCCCTGATTATCTGCCTATGTACTCTGCACGGACAGGATTACCTGATATATTACTACACATAGGGTGTCAATGGATCCTTGCTCCCAAATGCTATATGCTGACTGCAGCATAATTTTTGGCAAGACATTAACCCTCTCCTGGTCAAAATGGGACTGAGTTGAGAGCTTTTCTTGGCACAGAACATCGGGCCAATGATTTTCCGTTTCAAAAAAAGAGGAACTCCGCTTCATCAGCAAAAATTTTCCAAATTCCATTTCACTGCTGTATATTCATATATATTTTTTATATGAGAAAAAAATATCAGATTCTGTTTCAAGGATGAAAAAAATGTACAATTCCGCTTTGGTTTTGGAAAAAATGGAAAATCATTGGCCCTAAGAAGAGGAACAATGCACCCAGCCTATGGCAAGGAAAGCTAATGACCTGGGTCATCAGCACAATAAGCTTTATCTACAATTCTTAGCAAAAACACATAAATATAGATGTATACACATTTATACATGCAGGGACTGCTGGTGCCATTAGCCAACTGCTAATGTTTCATTCATTTGGCTAAAGAAATTAGCAAATGGTTATTTTATCTTAACATGAAAAACATAAAAGTCAGGTTGAATTCTGCAGTAATTACGTCTGGCTGCCAACCCAGACATATTGTTTTTGTAGGAGTTCTTTATTCTTTCTTTATTTCTTAATACCTTTCTGCCACATTTTGTGATGCAGTTTTCTCAGCTATTATACAAGTTACAACATTGAAATTTTACATTCTATGAGACCCATAGCTGAAATTGTGCACCTGGTGTGGATTTATTGATAAACTATTAAAGTTACTGGTAATTTTTTTAAAAATCTTGTTGAGCTAGTTGGCTGAAAAAACAATGGTAGTTGTATTAGCCAATGACATTGCATCAATTGACAATTCACCTGTTGCCTGGTTACTCTACTACTACTGTTCAGCAGATTTTACCTGATGACCGATGATTGATGATGTCACTAAACCATAAGGGAGGGGGTTTCAAAACAAGCTACTAATTGGCACCCAGACAGATTTGCTTGCAAATCTATCCATTTTAGTTACTGTTTTATTTCCTGATTTGGCTACAAAGTGTGTACATGTGATAGGCCCAGTGTTCACTAAGTGTGTACATGTGATAGGCCCAGTGTTCACCATCAATTTCTAAAGGGCAGGTTATTTTGTTGAAGTGGCCTGGGTTTTATTATTATTATTTTTTTTTTTTTTTGGCTGTCAGCAATATAGCCTTCTGCAAAACTCAAAACAAGTAGCCTGCTGTTTGCAGAATTGTACGCTCTAGAAGCCAGTTTGCGTGGCATGTCAGTTGGTACACTGAGCGATTTAAGTCCATGCTGGCAGCTTGGGCTTCCAGAGAACTCTATAGGCATATTTGGACTACAGTTCTATTCTTGGACAAACATACATGTGAATATATACACCGAATTTTAAAGTTTTAGCATGAGAAACTATTTTTGCCCAAAAATATAACTGTAGTCCAACACAGGCCTGAAAAATTCATGTGTATAAATGCATATGTATACATGTGTGTAATTTGTTTATAAGTAATCTTTTTGGTTCCATAATTTGTCACCTGGTAACAGGCCTAAATTTGTCATCTTATGGTATGTATAAGAACATACAGATGTCTCTATAGTCACATTATGTCATGATTGTACATAAAGACAGCCTCCTAACATGTATGTCCCTTAAGGCAAAGACTCTTGAACAGACATGAGCCTGACCACGGGAAAATTTCCTTGAAAGTATCATATAAAGTACTCATCCTCAGTGAAAAACAGCATTTGAGTGGGGGAAAAAGGTAACTTTCTTTAGAAGTTCAACCAGAAATCCAGGATTTTCCATAAGTCTACGACACAAAAGTCCCTGAAATCCCCTGAACAGGCTTATCTGTGCTTGAAAATACTATAAGGAGCCTCCATCTGCTGAGGGAGACCAAAGCAATGGTACATTTTTGGGAGGCACCTGTTGTACATGTTTAACAAAAGGGCCATGGGCTCAGTGCTCTGCTGACATATCTACCATTACAAGATCACCTCTTTCAACTTTCTGGGCATGGTAACCTCACAAAAATATGTCAAGGTCACTAATATTACATAACATTCTAGCATTGGACATGGTCTATATATCTTATCAATTTGCCAAGTCTTATCCAATTACATGTACTTTTCCAGCCGTGGAATATTATATCTTAAAACACATTTAGGCTCGTAATTTCCATCAAATTATATGTGGCCCCACTAGTATCATTAGCGACTTACTTTGACCTCCTCCAAAATTGCACCAAATTCTGTGAAAATCTGCCAAAAATTACATAATTTTCACATTTTGACCCTTTTATTGCATAATATTGCAGGTGACACCACCAATATTGAAAGGCACCTGGATTTTCATACACCCTATAAGTCCTTAACATTATATTGGGTCCACTTAAAAACTGTGGATGATATCACCGTAACGAGCAATAAAGTTTATGTACAGATGGAAGGATGGACAGACATGAGTGGATGCATAAGCTCTGCGACTAATAGGTCAGACAAGATTTTAAAAAAAGCAAAAAAAAATAGAAAAAAAAATGAACAAAGTTAGTAGAGACCCACCCAAGGTACATTGCCACTAAGTTTGAAGGCTTAGGAGAAGAAGTCGAAAATGTTAATTACCATTAAAATGCCCATTGACTCAGATATTAATCAAAAGGCAAGGTGCAAAAATGAAAAAAAAAATGGTTAAAAATCAGGAATCCACAGCATTGACACCTGGTTAATAAATCTGTTTTACCCTTCCACAAGGAACATATGCACCAAGTTTCAGCTTAATCTGAGTGATGGTTCTGGAGAAAAAGTCAGAAATGGCAAAAATACACACACACACACACACACACACACACACACACACAAAATCATAAATATAAATCAAAACAAAAACAAAAAAGCAAAAAATAAAAAAAAAAAATTAAAAAAAAACAAAGAAAAAAAAAAAAAAAAAAAAAAACAACAACAACAACAACAACAACAGCACCACCAGGTGAACAAATTAAGATCTAGAACTTTCTAGGTGTGTTCCTGTGCTGTATCAATGCAATCGAGACAGCGGTTTCAGGGAAGAAGATTTTTTAAGTTATCCCCAAAAAAGAACAAAAAAATTCATAAAAAATAAAAAATTCACTGGGGTGTGACCATTTGCACAAATCTGGTACAGACCCACCCGAGGTACATGGCCACCATGTTTGAAGTCAATCTGGATGACGGTTTTGGAGAAGATGTCCAAAATGGATATCTTTTCAAAAACCAATAGGACAGGTGCATTTACCGATAAGTACCTGAATTGAAAAAATCGTTAACAATCAGGAATCCATAGCATTGCCACCTAATAAACACCTTTGTTTGATCCTTCACAAGGAACATATCCACCAAATATCAGTCTAATTTGAGTGATAGACTTGCACAAGTCCCTGGTGCATGTCCCTATTTTCCCATTTCGCGGTCCCACCCAGAAGTGCGATACATTTTCCCCTCCACAAAGTTAACTGAATAATATTATACCACCTACACGGTGCAAGTACTAAAGTAGGTCCTCCTGTTACTTTTTTTTAACTGGTTGACACTGCCGCCGTGTCGGTTTCAACAGTAGCAGCTATTGAGTCCTAGTCAGTTCTAATCCCATTATCATTGCAATAAGGCTGAGTGGAAAGTGGTCTTCGATGAATGCATGGCTAGTCACTGGCCACTCAAGAGAGACAAAGCTAACCATCTCCCTCCGGCTGCCGACACCAGGGACTTGTTAAACTTGCACAAGCCCACTCTGGACTACCATCAATTCAGTGGGAGTGACGTCACAACATCTGGGGTTTCGCGGGATCTTAGAAGTCAAATCAGTGCCATACCTTTTTTATTTTTGCATTAATGCAAAATGATCCATGTCATGATTTAAGTTTTGTTGAGTAAGACCTCTACATTTCTATGTGGCTCTTTTGTCAATTTAAACAAAGTCTCTTGCCCTACACCCTAACAAAGGAATTATACTGATCTCAATAACGATTTGATCAAAACGGTCAAACCTGTGTGAATACAATTGCATGGGTACCAATCCGAGCATTTTTCTTGGTTAGCGTCACGAACGATGGTTCCTCTTTCATTTTTTTCTAAAGATTAGTTGTGTGTTATAGTTGCCATTAAATTATAGTGGTAGAGCTTGTTGCTGCAGTAAATAGTCCATAAACACACTTTATCGCAGTTACTGACAAACTGTCAACATGATAAACACAAGCGGCAGCGATATTTTCAACAGAGCCATGTTTACCTGCGGTTGGCATATTTTACTCTCTTTCCGTGAAAAAATTGGACCCTCTGCTCTATTGTACGCAAAGACTGGTACAGTGGTAGTATGTTATCATTCTGACCAATTTACAGCGCTAAATTTTGTTTCTTGGTTTAATAAATTGTCCTTCATCGTCACTTGTGTTCACACAAATGTCACCCATCTTTCAAGCCAGACTTCACAACACGAGGCAGCAAGTTCTACCGAATGAAACAGCAGTAGAAAAACTTTTTGATTGGACAGCGAACACCATGTAATTGATTCTGGGCCCCTGTAGTTTCCGACTAAAATAACGATGCATCTGTTTGAAATAGAAGCAGTTTTGAAGGGGTTCCCGCTAAAATACTTTTGTTTCAGCCAATGGGAGAGCTTGTTGTTAAAATAGACAAGGTTCTGAGCATTCTAACGATATAAACAACACGGCGCGGATACAAAAAAAGATCAAGATCGAGACGATCAAATCACCCTATTTTTGCGCAGTTTTGCAAAGTTATATCATTCAAATTGTCACAAGCAACGGCCTGGTCATTGATTTAAATAATCGTAGAAGGAAAATATTCATTTTAATGCAAAAACGAAATAGCCATCGACAAGAACTGACGTTTCTCTACAATAAAATGTGCGTGCTTGCACGTAAATAAACAAGTCAACACAAGGAATTTGAGACGGCCTTGAATCGGTCACGTGCTTGACTGCTCATGAATAATTCATAGTAGCAACAAGCCGGCAAGCTTTACAAGTCTCAGTGGACGCCCTCCGCCTGACGCAGTGCACTGCAATTAATCCTTCGTTCACAGTAGCTCAATTAACAGCTTCTGATGAGGGGTGCGTTATGACCGCTTGCTTGTCTGTGTGATAAGAAACACAGTGCAGACCGCCCGGCGCTAATCATCTGGAGTCAATGTTATCTGGTTATATACACGTTCCAAGCTAGGTAACTTTAAGGGCCTACCTGTATTGTAACAGAATATGGCTACCACGTGTGTTTACTTAAAATTTTATTTTGCAATGAATTTGATTTTAAATAAAATATGGAAGACAGTCCATTGAGACTTGAGCAAGTCTATCTGAGTGACGGTTCTGGAGAAAAAGTCGAAAATAGTAAAAACAAACAAAAAATCAAAAATAGAAGAAAGCACTACCTGGTGAACAAATTAAGAACCAGGATTCCCTTGGAGTTTATTCTGTGTGATATCAAAGCAATTGGATGAGCAGTTTCAGAGAAGATGATTTTTTAAGCTTTGCCCCAAAAAAGAACAAAAAAAATTATAAAATAAATAAAAAAAATCACTAGAACGTAACCATTTGAACAAACTTGGTAGAAACCCACTCAAGGTACATTGCCATTGTGTAGTGCTGCCTATATGTAAACATGTAATGATCTGTATGTAAAGTATATATCTGTACCTGGTCACACAATGATGGACTATTTACCTGGTGTAGGAGCAAGGACCGAGCAAGGGTCACAAAAGCTGAGATCAGATGATGTTCGACCGGTTTCGTCGCTTACCGTGACTCGTCAGGAACTGTTGGGTAACTGACAAAGCGCCTCTTTATATACCGAGGGGTAACTTTTTCCGTAGTTACGTAAATCGCGCGATCGTGATTACGTAACACAGAAGTTCGGCCTTACCAAAACTGTGGTTGTCACAGTAAGATGCGACTCAAAAGTAATTTGAATCGCAGTAGACTTAAAATTTTAAGACTACTACTAGTACACTGATGGGGTCATCAGGTGTATTACAGGCTAGAAATGGTGGCACAACAGTGCCACAAAGCCCTGAAAACAGGAGCTTCAGACTGTGTGACTACACAGTTGTATAGGTTGTGTGTGCAGTTTCCCAGGTGGTTAGGCATGATATGCCCACCAAGGCGGTGAGACCATGGAGAAATGTGCCCTGAACATAAAATTTTAGCATAAGACTGAGCAAGAGAGCTCACTTCCCCATGATGTTGAGACCGAAAGGTTCAATGGAACGCAATTGGTGCATCCAAAATCCTTCCCTGTCTAGTCGCATCTGTCAAGTGCATTCTAGACGAGGGGGGGTTCGGATGTACTCTAAAATATGAACTTTTAGAGCAAGTCCATGATGATCACTTTGAGCAAAATGTCTGCCCAAAGGTTGTGCTAAGACTTTGTTACTGATGTAACGAAAGTGTTCCCGCAATCTGTCTTTCAGGGGCGCATCATTTGACCCACATATTGTTTATTGCATGTGACACAGGTGAGGAGGTATACTAGATTGGAACTTTCGCAGCAGCTTCCCTTGGGGACATTGTATGTCCTCCTAGTTTGTGTACTGGTTACTCTGCCTGAAGTATCCAGACAGGTGAAGTATTTGCAATTAGCTTTATTGCATTCATTGCTGTGTCTTTTTCCAGATATCGCTGGATTCAGCTGTATATCTGTATGGTATCTGATCCTGGAATTGACCAGAATGTCTTGTAAACTGTCCGCCCGTTTGTAGCCTACGATCACTTCCTTATCAACCAGGGCTTCAGCATATGTTGAAGCCTCAAGTGTCCTCCAGTGGTTCTGGATGATTTGTTTGATAGGTGGAAGTGTCGGATTAAATGTGGTGATCAAGAAAAACTTTTCTTGGTCAGTGTCCCTGGTTGGTTTGGGTGATAAAGTAGTAGATCTCTCAACTGAGTTCACTTTAGTTTTTGCATCACTAAGTAACTGAGTGGGATAATCTCTCAGCTCATAGTACTTGAGGATCTTCTTAGAATTTTCCTCATAGTCTGTAGCTTTGCTACATATGCGTTTGATCCTGAGTAACTGGCTGAATGGGCCACCCACCTTAGAATGTTTAGGATGAGCTGACATGTAATGCAGATACGTGTGTGTATCTGTGGGTTTGACATAAAGAGTAGTGTACGCTTTACGTTGTGAGTCTATTCTGACTAGTGTGTCTAGAAAATTTATCTCAATGTTTGAGACATGAGAGGAGAACTTGATGGTCTCATGGCATGAATTCAAATGGGAGACAAACTCAGTTAGTTGTGTCTCTCCATGAGTCCAAATCCAAAAAATATCATCTATGTACCTCCACCACCCCTGGTGTAGCCTCACATATGACTCAGGCATCCTCAATAATGACCATCTGGGTACCAATATACAGCTGCGGGGGGGGGGGGGGGGGGGGGGGGAGGGCACAGGTGGAGGCATATGGGTTTAGGCATGACTTGAATTACGCCATATCAATCCTAACTAGAGGAATAAGAAATTGAGTCACTTTAAAATAGTGATCGAGTGACTAAACGGCAGACTACCTGGAGTGAAGAGAACAATGAGATTGGTCTGGGAACTTCAAAAGACAGTAAAAAGAGTTTCTGGCCAAGTTATTCAGATGTAGGGCCTGCATGTGTCCATGTCACTTTTGCTTTAGAATAAATATATTGCATCCCTACCATTGGCTGTATTTTTTCAGTTTTGAAGAAAATCACATACACATATGTACCAGTTCTAGCATATCAATATTAAGCAATATTCTCAGGATCATTACAGATTTCAAAAATTTGTTTAAAAATAAGTAAATATAGGTAAATATTTGGTGAAGATCAAATAAAACTACATGAATTCCCATCATGGCTGAGAAGAATACAGCACATGGTTTGGGAGAAAATACAAAAACACAAAGTTTAATTTACATGAAACATTTGTTCAAAAACTAGAGCCTCAATAGTTGAACAAATTATATTTTAGGAAAAGAAAGGAATTACCCGTGCACTTAGGGGTGAAAAAACCCTTTCCAACTGTCCAATAAAACCATGGCTGGAAATTTACCCCCTCCCCTATCCAATATCACCAATTTTCTGGAATAGTTTCTCACACAATAGCAATACAGTGACTCCTCTCTTTTAAAGACGCACGGAATACAAGAAAAATGCCGTTTTAAAAGAGGGTTGGCCATTCAGAGGGGGAAATCTGTAGTAAATGCCACATTTGCTGCATAGAGAGGTGTCCTGAGTAGAGAGGGCCTACCATCATACAAGATAGGAATGACAATATAATATTGGTATGAAAATAATATTGTGCTCTTTACACTTGTTTTATGTGCATCTAAATTCTTATTGTACTCTAATCAAATTTTGCTTAAGATAGGCCTGTTTTTATTCACAGAATTATCAAAGATAATCTGGCACCTGTGTTTCATTAAAATATCGCATTTAACATTCTTCATAGGCTTCTGCCTAAGCTACCAGATTCCTCAATTTTTTTCTTTCTTAATTGATAAATTTATTTAACATAGCATGAATGCATTTGGTGATTGTCAAGACCTACTAATTAGTGTGCCATGATCTAGTATCACATTGAAGAATTACTGAAAATGCCATGTGCTTCAAGCTGCAAATGTGAGGGGTTACATCCACACTGTTGGAGCTTCAGGATCATACGTTAAAATGATTTAGTGAAAATATGTTCAATGAACATACAAACTGGAGTACTGTATAAGTAAAGCAAAGGTGTGAAGCTCTGGTGAAGCTTTTGGTGCATTGGTATGTAAAAACCCCTATTATCCCCCATCGCGATCTTTTCTATTCTTTGTTGAGATTAGATAATTAATTTCTGTTTATTTTACATACTGAAATTTCCTTTGTGTTGTTCGAGGTTGTAAGATATTTTCTCTCTCAGCAAAGTTGTTTTCAAGACAAAGTATAGCATTTTGAAGTCTTAGAAATGCCAAATAATTTAATTGGTTGTCACTGGGAATTATTAGTTTTCCATTCGGGCTTGTAATTTTCAATTTTACTTGCGCTGATGTATTACAGCTGCTTATTTTTTCACTTTTGCAAAGCTACTGGTGTGGTCCAAGATGCCATTAAAAAGTCAGTATGCCCCTTTACAATGTAGGCCCTTTTGCACAAGTACATGTATAGATATACTGTTAGCTTTTCTTCATATCTTTATTTCTCTTTCAAATAAAAAGTTGTTCCTGACACTTTCACATGTATTAGGCCTAAAAATCTACCCATTTTTTTCCACTTAAATAAATGACAATGGGCTGAGTGTGTGAGAAAACAGCAGGTTGCAGATATATTTTTCATGTTCGGAACGAGCGGGACTCGAACCTGCAACCTTTGGCACCAGTCGCCTAGCTGAAATGGGAAACGCACATATCCACTCGACCAAATCCCCATTCCTAAAAAGAATGGTTCAATGGAGGTAGTTATGTGCGAGTACCATATCAACACGGTAATGCAGTATATTTACTGAGTCGGCATATATTTCCAGAATCGGGGACTTAAATCCACCGGCATTAAGGAAATGCCGAAAATATATATTTCATGTTCGGAACGAGCGGGACTCGAACCTGCACCCTTTGGCACCAGTCGCCTAGCTGAAATGGGAAACGCACATATCCACTCGACCAAATCCCCATTCCTAAAAAGAATGGTTCAATGGAGGTAGTTATGTGCGAGTACCATATCAACACGGTAATGCAGTATATTTACTGAGTCGGCATATATTTCCAGAATCGGGGACTTAAATCCACCGGCATTAAGGAAATGCCGAAAATATATATTTCATGTTCGGAACAAGCGGGACTCGAACCTGCAACCTTTGGCACCAGTCGCCTAGCTGAAATGGGAAACGCACATATCCACTCGACCAAATCCCCATTCATAAAAATTGTCATTAAACCAACAGTAACTTGGAAATGAAAAAAATCTTGCAAAGAGAAACCTGCCGAAAACAGCTACCTGGAAGCACTACCCAGCAAGTGAATGTTCCTTTTGTGAACCAGTTATCTCATATTAATAGTAATTGTAAACACTGATTGATTAAAAAAGTCCCTCCCACAGTCACAACAACAGATAAAATCAAAGTACCAGCAAGCTCTCCTGGGGCTCAATACTCGCCTTATTCGATAAATTAGCATAAACAAACACTTAGGGACAAATCTAAGATTACTCCCAACCGTGGATTTTCCCTCAAATCCCAGGTTGGAGCCCAGTTAATGTTTCAAGCATGTAAAATTTGTGATGAAGTGAAGTGAAAATAAAATAATTTCAGAGAGAAAAAAACTGCCCCCCCCCCCAATTGAAAGGTCACCCCCTAGGCCTATGCAATTAGCATGATTGAGTACCTATATATATATATAAATATATATATATATATATATATATATATATATATATATATATATATATATATATATATATATGATTGATTTTGTCAACAAAAGCATGCAAGTACATTGTGTGTGGTTTAACAACAAAAGCTACAGGCCCTACATCATATTCATGTATACACATTACATTTTGTCAGGTTAGGATGTTTCAGAGCCAACCATTGTAGAGAACCTTGCAGGCGACCATCCAACAAATTCCCAATCAAGAGCAGCTATCATTGCAGATAACGTATAAGACAGTCATCAGACACTTCGCAAAATAGGCCTACCACTAATTATTGTTATATCCATGAACAAAGCAAGTGAGTTACAAATAGTAATTTGTTCTGGCAACTCCAAAATTAATTCACTACTAATATATTTACGTCAATACAAGCTTAAAATCATACTTTGAAACAGGGTATTGATGCTGTTTGTGTCCAGAAAAATTGCAATTAAATACTCACAAAACACGTAGGGTTCCAGTTTCAAGGCAGTCATTCTGTGCCAGTACCTTAGTGTTGCCTGGTTTATTTTAATTCTTTCCAAGAGAAGGGACATGAATATTCATGGAATCCATTTCTCACATATACATATTTCGGCATATACTGGTTCATACAAATTCTTCAAATCTTTCCTTTATATGCAAGAAAACTTTAACTCTTTCTTTCTGACACAGGGTACAATAATATTGATGCCTCAACAACACACAGGCTTCCAGAAATCAACCCAATAGTTAATAGTCTTTCCAACATAATTATACAGGAGATGAAGTATTTGTTGTCCTGAAAAGCTTAGATGTCACAAAGGCCCCCGGTCCCGATGGAATTAGTACTAGATTACTCAAAGAAGGCACTCCAGTAATTCATACATCACTAGCTAGACTCATGAATTTATCTCTTAAATCTAATGTATTTCCCACTTACTAGAAGAGGGCCCATGTAACACCATTATTTAAAAGTGGAGACATGACAGTATGTTACAAGTCTGGAACACCAAAAAGTGGCAGGCCTACCATGTCTCTTTATATTTTTGGCATAAGTTTTAATTTAGGTTTTAAATGGTTAGGCCTGTATGTTTTGGAAAAAACTCAAGTTTGTAGTTAATGAAGAATATTTCAAAGGTTCAAAGGACCAAATGAAAACCAACAGTTACCTTTTATGGACGACTGCCTGTCTCAAGTCAGGAATAATATTTGTTTCTTCCCATTGGTACTGAAAGCTGAATGTTGATGTTTTGGTAACTCTTGAATCTCTGCCTTTTGCTGTATTCAACTTTGCTCTCACTGTTGGATTGGAATTTGTGAATGCAGGTTATAATTTTCTGAACCACTTACTGGAAGCCTTTGAGGAAAATCAACCACATGTAGAAGGGTGACCATGACATCATAGCCTGGGGAATTCTTAACCAAATAGATAATATCCAACTATACTTTGGACTCATACTATGTCATCTTGAACATATTTTTAGTGCTACTGAACAGGATTCTATCATCATAACAAGGACTGCAATATTCAGGATGCTCTCACACAAGCAAAAGTGTTATTGCATGCGCAATGCCTGGAGGAAGCTGACAACTGATACAGTGGCAAAGTTACAGCAGTTGCCCAGAAATATACTGATAACCCTTGCCTACCAAGATACAGAAGCCCCCCTCCCCCCTCCCAAGAAGCTGGATGATGCACCCAGCTCCCAGCATCAGCATCAGACACCTATATCAAAATTCTTTTTGTAGAATCTATAACAAGGTGAGAAATCTAGGATCACACAAGCTTTCACAAAGATTTGAACAACATTCACTTGCCATTTCAAAAGAAGTCTGAAGGATGTTGTGGAATGACCAAACGGGAACCTTTTATGGGTCAGGAACATTGGATCTCAGCAAATTTCAAAATGCCATGCAATTTTAAAGATGGGACACTAAGAGTGAAAGGCTCAAGAGAAATCTCAATTTGGCCCCAGAGCTAGTTGATCTTACAGGGAAAGGTCCAGGAGAATTACATAAAGTGAAGAAAATTACAAGTATGCATACACTGGCAGACATTCTTACAACCCTGTTTGAACTAGCATGTTCTCGCAGTTAGGTTGGCTCCCATTCTAGCCACAACTGCTTCTGCAGAAAGGTTTTTCTAAGCACTGCAGAGGCTGAAAAGGTACTTGAGGTCAAATATCACCACAGAAAGGCTCAACCCTTGCCCCCTTTGAATTGAGACTGAGTCAACAGCTTTCCTTGGCATAGTTTGGGTACATAGTGCCCAACCCATGCCAAGGAAAGCTGCTGACCTGGAGCATGTGATCTTGATAGGTGCCAACTACAATCCTCAGTCAAACTGTTTTTCATTACTGTTGAAATTAATTGGTTAGACAGTGAAGCAGACAACCAGCAGGGTTAGGCCAGTTAAAGGGGGGGGGGGGAGGGGTTAACAGTGTTGCCTTGCTAAATTGCCACAAAGACCTCACTGACAACACTGACTTGATTGATATAGTGAGGGAATTTTGTGATGCCAATGATCAAAGAAAGTTATTCTTTGTAAAATTTTCAATAATAAGCACTGTATTTTGCCTCTACTTCACCTGTTCTTCTAAGACTAAAGACTTTAAGATTCGGTTATTACACCAAGGGTGCTCTATGATGGACCAAAAACATTAAGAGCCTATGTCTTTTGCTTTTTCCCCACAAGATTTACAGTTGCTCTATTAAATCTAGCAAAGGATTAGCATGTACTTTGCTTTTTTTCACAAGACTTACTGTTGCTCTATTAAAGGTGGCAATTAAATTTAGCCTGTATTTTGCTCATTTCCACACGGAAGGTAGAAAAGGATTAGCATGTGACTTTTGCTTTTTTTCCTTAAAGGACCTACTATCTAAAGGTGCACCATAAAAGGCCAAAAAAGATTAGCCCATGCATGTATTTTTTTTTTTTTGTAACATCTTACTGTCTGAAATTTAATATAAGATAGAAATGAATAAATGGTTTTAGGTTAGGACAATATTAAATCACTTTAGTGCAGACTTTATAGACAAGAGAAATGTACTTAGTTTAGAATACATGTATTGTACTTGTTTATAAAAAAAATCTGCACTGCAGGCAATGGCTCATGAAGCTTTTGAGACACTGAAATTGTGCTAAAATTGGTCTTTAAATACACCAGAAATAAATACATATTTGGTAACTATATTTTAAAAATTTTGTGGGGGAACATGCCCCCCCCCCCCCAAAGAAACCTATACCAACTCTGCACCTTTGGCGCTTGCATGGCCCCAGATCTTAGCCCCACCCCCAGCTTTAAATATGTTCATACACTTATGGCAGCCTTTCCCTACACCACAGACTTCAATGTGAAGAACATTTTACCAAAAAAATCTCTCACTTGACAGATTTCATGCATGCAGTCATAAGTTGAGATCTCTATCGCATTTGAGGCACTTCTTCTGAACTTCAATTTTTTGGATAGTCAGGTTCATTTGGTGTCCTCCCTAAGAAAGTTCGCGAACATGTATAGAATCACTTTCTTAGGGTAAATCGAAATTTGAAATTTTTTCCTTATATTGCTGCACAGAGTAATTCATATGTAAGTGCGATAAGTCTTGCCATTTTAACCAAAAACTGGAATCACTTTAATGGGGTAAGTCAAAATTTGAAATTTACTATTTTTTACTTATATTGGTGCATGCAGTAATTCTTTTAAAATTTCATTAAGTCTTGCCTTTATATGCAAGAACTTTATCACATTTTTTATTTGCAATTATATCAAGTTCATATATTCTATAAATTCAAATGGGTTGTCTTTACGGACAGACACGAGTCTGCAACCTGTGGTCAGCAGAGCTAAAACAGAAGAAATAACCATTTCAAAAGCCAAGGCTCTAAGCTGATTTATTATGATTTAAAAGAAAATGAAATAAAAAATATTTCTTTTTGTTCAAACCTATTGTCTTCAAATGTTATTGACAGTACCACATCTACAAAATAAGCCAAATAATGATTTCCTATATGTAATATGTGACAGTGGGTCATGCAAAGCAGCTTGTAAAATGAATAAATAAATAAATAAATAAATAAATAAATAAATAAAATGAGAACAATAGTCATGGTGTCAATATTTAAGCTGAGTGCATGCAATAACGAGGGGCGGGGGAAGCAAAACTCTGCACGGGCCCGTATTTTGCACACCGTCACGGGTTGAAATTAAGTGTCACCATGCTGACGGCAGTCCCCCCCAACAGCCCCAGGTCACGGTCTAATGATTTCAGATTTGCCACACTCCCAGATGGCACTGACACGGAACTGCACTCGCCCACACCGGCCCACAGGTGAGTGACTAACTGACCTAAAACAGGGCCGAAATACGGACGCCTTTAATGTTATGCTCACGACCGACTGCCCGTGGACGCGGGACTCGGGTTGATCACGATCCAGACTAGTCTTGACAACAGAGCATCACGGCACATTTGTTACGAGATAGTGATCTGCGAATAAAATCAATAAGTAGGCTGTAAGATCGCGTTGAAAAAACGTATATCTTGAATTTTACTCTAATGTCAGCGCATCTGCACTGAAACAAGCATCTTCCAGCACGAAAACTTCCGCTATTTAGCATGATTTCTGTAGAAAAATATTTCGTGAACTGACTGTATTTGTGGTTCCTCCAAGATTTACCAAAGGCCTATGGTCCTAACTTGTGGTTTATTGACCAAAATACTGACACAAATGTACATGAAAATAAAAGAAAAAAAACATTCAGTTATCAGATTAATGTCATTTCACTCACCAGTCACCGTTTTGTCGGATGTAAGCATTCAGTCACGCAGTAGATCCAACTTACTTGCACGACAACGCAACACAGGCCGGGCAAATGTGGTCGACGGATCGGTAGAACTCTCCACGCGCACTCGCACTATGCAGATCTTCAGATTTGGAGGCAGCCAATGTAGGCGCAGTGAAGCGACAAAGTCGATAAAAGGAAAAATCTCTCTCTCTCTCTCTCTCTCTCTCTCTCTCTCTCTCTCTAATCAGACCTTTCACATGCAGATCTGCATATATGGACCAATGATGCATGGAAACTCGTTCATTGGTTCGGCAAGGTAGTGATCGAATCGACTGTAGTAAAACCCAGCTGAGTTGCTAACACTAACAGACTGTCATTCAGAGTGTGGGCCTAGGTCTACTTCATGAACTGTAAACGATACGTCTTTGACCATGTTAGTCTGGTGTTAATAATCACAGATCTCTGGACGACATGAATATGGACGATGGTAATTATACAAGGTTTCTTTTTCTGAATTCAATTTTCTTTTTCTGTACTAAATGGTACAGTCAACAATCATTTGTATAAAGTCATTCGATGTCAATGTTCACAACACCAAAAGAAACCCCATTGATGCTTTCATATTCGCGCTAAAAAGTAACCTTGGACCTTTGATCCAATGACAATTACCAATATATGAGTCAATATGTCAGATTTGCCGCAATAAAGGTAGCAACCGTGCTTAGGTGCACATACTCTTACCAATTATTCTTAATTTTGATAATTCTTTGAAATAAAAACGGCAGCATCACCATGTAGTGATCAAGCTTTGCGGAGATTGAGTCCATGCAGGTACATTCCCACCAAGGTTGAAGAAAATCCAACATGCAGTTTGGGAACACTTGAGATTAGTGAAAACAGAAACAAATAATTTAATATAACAATCATCATCATCATCATCATCACCATCATCATCATCATCATCATCATCACCAGAGCGTGACCATTAAACTAGGCCTACTTGGTAAAGGCCTTTTAGTTTGAAGTGGATCTTGTTAACAGTTTTGAAGAAATCAAAAATGTGAATGACCACTG
Source organism: Hermodice carunculata (assembly GCA_964020975.1). NCBI lineage: Eukaryota > Metazoa > Annelida > Polychaeta > Eunicida > Amphinomidae > Hermodice > Hermodice carunculata. The sequence goes on from OZ026622.1 coordinate 83,535,663, forward strand.
GCACCATCATTGACTGACTTATAAATGGAACTATATGCAGTAACCCACAAGCACTGAATTAAAACGTGAAAATCCGGGAAAAGGATTTTTACCACCTAGCAAACAACTTTGCTTGCCCTCTCCACATTTCCACCAAGTTTCAGCATAATCTGAGGGACGGTGTTGGAAAAGAAATCAAAAATCGCAAAAAGACGCAAAAAAAGTAGAAAAAGTCGTAGCGCCACTTGTACGTTTTAAGCTCTTGGGACCTCCAGAAGTGTCCCTATCGGCAACCTCAAAGCAAATGGCCAAGCGGTTTTGCAGAATGTTTTACACGATTTTGTCGAAAAATGCACATAAAAATCAGGTACATCTCCGCCAAATTTGAAGTGGATCTGTTTCGGAGAAGACGTTGAAAATGTGAATGGTGACTGCGAGCAAAAAGCTCAGCTCCATCAAGTTTGAAATGGATCAGTATCACGGTTTTGGAGAAGTTGAAAATATGAATTACCATTGCAATTCCCTTTGACTTGCCTAGTAATCAGAAATGTATGCATTGAACACAAGTGCCTGAATTATAAACTTCGGTAAAAAAATTGGGAATGGTTGAGACGGTGCCACCCCCCCCCCCACACGCCCTGCCCTCCCCCCCCCCCCCCCCCAATGACTGACGCGTGACCATTTGAACAAAATTAGAGATCCATCCCAACGTACATGCAGGTGCCCACGTGGTCAGAAGAGGATCCAGCTGGCGGTTTTGGAGAAGAATGGCGAAATGTAAATTGTTGACGTACTAGTTACCATAAGATAAGCTCAGTTGACTGACAAGCTTATCCAGAAAAACGTCATGAATCATCATGTCCCGATTGCATGCAACATGAATTCAATAGAAACGTCAAAAGTAAAATAAAATTTCAAGATATCTCTTTTTGAAATGACTATATAAGTCTAGTCAGGCATAACCATAACTTCAAACTATACTAAGAGTAACTTAACCATAAATTTGATGTGATTGTATGAGCAGCTTCAACAGCAGGGCCGTAGACAGACATGTAAAATAAATTAGAAAAATGAAGAATACAGGAGACGATGGAGCCGGGGAATCCTGGGAGCGCTCCCCCTCCTCCTTCCAAAGATAGATTTTTAAACTAGCCTAAACTGGAAGGCACCATGGAAACAGCCCGTACTCAGGTGAACTAAGCAAGACCATTGTAACAGTATCGGAAGGGACCCAACCATGGTATATCCCCACCAACTTTGAAGTGAATCTGAGTGGCGATTTTGTAGAAGTCGAAAATGTGAATTTCTATTGCAGTCCTCATCAACATAAATAGTTATCAATAGAAATATATGCATTGACTGACAAGTATCTGAAAGGAAAAAAATCGTTACAAATGATGGATCCACAACACTGCCACCTGGCGAAAACTTTTGTTTACCCCAAGTACATTTCCGCCAACGTTCAGCAAAGTCTGATATATTGTTTTGAAAAAGACTGAAAATAGCAAGAAAAACAAAACAAAAATTTAAGAACTGCGAAAGCACATTTTTCCTCCATGATTCGTGAACGGGACTCCCTCTCCCTTGTGCATACATTCGTGTATACTTAACCGAATACACCTCGAGCACGACAGCATGCATAAATAGCATGCTTCAGGCTAATGATTTGTCCTGTGTTGGCCGCCTGTTTATTTCGTTAATGATAGGAGTGGGACCATCATTTGAGTGTTCTGGTACGCTAATTGTGCTACAGAGATTTTCTGGACCTTTGTGGCATGGAGGTACGGGCATCAATTAAAAGCTTTCAATCAGCACGTTTGTTATTAATGAAGCTGGATCTAAACTATTTCAAACTTGGGCATACAAAATCTGAGAGTGGTTCTGGGCGCACTCCAAAAAGTACCAATGCTGTGAAACCTCACTTGGTCAGCGTATACTAGTTTCTTATACTTCACAGACTGGTGTCTGTCATGCGATTATACTTTTCTGAATAGTTTTATACAACTAATAAGTCCTGTCATCTGGTCATATAACTTTTAAAAAGGAAACAAACAAACAAAAAATAGATAAGACAGATGAAATATCACCACGGTAAATGGGTTGAGAATTCATGTATGTTTTCTGTTTCAAATTCATCACCTTATATCAAATTGACTTTCACTTGCACTTTGAAAGAAATATTTCGCCAATATTTAGTATTAAATGTGTTTCTAGCAGCAGAATGAGAGTGATTTCTCAGAAGTAACGACTCAAAATTTGTCTTATGAATTATTTCTCCGATGAAACATTAATGTCAAAGTGAAAGCTTTTGAGTGAAAGTGCAATATTTTATCAAGCAGACATTTTGCACCTCGGATAATTTCAATGCTAAACTTTGGTATTTGGCTCCCAAAACATCATACTTTAACAGTTTGTTTGGGCGTTATAGAAAGTCTGAACTCTTTGTAACAATGTTTTGAAGATGAATACCGTTTCGTGATGATCTGCCCTAGCTTTCATACTCTGCGAAACAGGTATCTGTCACAGTTTTTTTTTCTCAAGGGAAGTTTTACCCTCTTCTGGAGTCTGATAATCCTTCTACAGTGTGTCAGACACCTACATTCTTGTATCATGGTTTCAAAAAGAGAGAAATGTTAAAATCGAAATGTTAATGTGTAAGTCTCTATTTGTAGTCACTGCTACAAGCCATGTGTATATACGCACACACACACACACACACACACACACACACACACACATACATATATATATATATATATATATATATATATATATATATATATATATATATATATATATATATATATATATATATATATATATATATATATATACATGCAACAAATGAATCGTACCAAGGGCCTGAGGCCTTTCAGGACTGAAATAAACGTACTTCTTATTTACTTATTAAAACTGAGCATATTTTACACCAGCTGTTACAAATTTTAACACTTTTGTCATAATTTAAATGTGTATTATGTACCATTGTTCTTTTGATGCCTCCGGGTTCTTTAAAAGCTACTGATCTGATTTATTATATATCAGGTGCAGTGGTCCTGAACGGCATTTCCAAAAAGTCCAGGTGTATTACAATACAAATTTAATAGTAAAATTCACCAAGCTGGCCATGAAAACTTTGTGTACATGTTCGAACCAGCAACCTTTGGCACCAGTCACCTAGATGAAAATGGGAATCGCACATACCAACCGCACCAAATCCCCATTCTCAAAAACAAAAATGGTGCAACAGAGGCAGATAATCGACGCGGCCAAGTTCATTGTATTTGATCTAGTTCAACTACGGTACCAAGTCACACATGCAGAGGCTCAAACCAGCCCTTCTGAGAACCGTCACGACACTGGTCACGAGGGACCCTTGGGACCCTAAAAATTAGACAGAGATAACCTGCGTGGAGCGTCAATTGGGTCCTCAAAGGGGATCCTTGTCATATGTAGTAACCCAGCTCCCATCTATTACAATTCTCAAGCTATCATCTGAAAAAAAGGTTACAACATTTACGCTGTGATTTTGAAGAATCGGTTAAGGTCATCTGGATGTAGTACTTGTCGAGGACCATCATAATGCCCAATGTCAAAGACATCATTCTTGAGTTATTAATGTCAGTGGATGTACCCTCACGTACATCCACTGACATTGACCCGGTGAGCTAGAGAATAAGGTCAATTTAAAAACAAAACGAAATGCAGGACCCAAATATGTTCCTGTGTCTTTTTTAAATGATTAGCTCGGCCATTTTAGAGAGGGTGTTGTTATAAATTTTCCTTAAAATGAAAATTCAAGATCTTTGAAAATCGAAAAATGACTAAGACTTAACCCATTAAAAATTGATAAACTTCACTCAATGTATATTCCTACCAAGTTTGAAGAGGATTCAGGCACTGATTTTATAGAAAACTGCATGCATATGCATTTGCAGTAGTATCCCTAAATTAATCTCACCATGTACACTTATGGACCACAACCTAGTTTTCAAAACTGCACTAACAACAGCAACGCCATCTGGTATGACACTTGGTGCATATTTATTAAAGGAATATACTTACATAGTTCAAAAAGAATCCAGCCATCAGTTTTGAGAAAGTCGAAAATGAAAAAAGCAAGACTGCATGTAGATCAAAAATTCGCTAAAATAGCAACCATTGGAGCACCACCTGTGGAACAAACGTGGGAGACAGCCACCAAAGGTGCACGATTTTCGGCAAAGTTTGAAGAGGACCCGGCAACCTTTGTTTGAGAAATTGCAAATGTAATTGTGGAAGAATGATGATTGTCAACTAATTGTCAGATGAACACTCACCCAATCCTCAATTTATTGACTAGTCAGCTTAGCTGAAAATTACTGAGAATCGGATGATACCCCAGTAACATAAACATAGCATAACATTACGGAAAACACTATAAAGCTATACAATGCATAGTTATGCTATGTTGCAATTCAAAGTATCAAATTCAAAATTAAAATTAAATCGAATACTGCATTGCTTTGAAATATTGAAAGATGATTTGAAGCATAATTGTAGTGTCCGTAAAATTTTTGCAATGATTTAAAAAAGCATTGTATCTATTTCGAAAACATATTGTTAAAAAAACACCCATGTCGAAACTTTTGTGCTATTTTGATAAAATGGGCGATTAATTGAAACAGAGATGCACGATAAGAACGAGCCAAGATATCAATAAGCCACGTAGACATCTCAGCTGAGCATGTCCAGTGAAGCCCAGCCTCTGTCTGGATCACATGTCATGAGGGATAACTTTCTCTCACTGAACATGGAAGTGTACAGAGGTCAAACCTAAATAGGGGAATAACTGCTATGGATGGAAACTTTGCATATTTATTAGTGGTTTTCTTGAGTTTTTTTTTATCGTCAACAGGCTATACTGTTTAATTTACCCCAGTGAAACAAGCCCTGAAGGGGGATAAAAAAAAAGAGAAGTTTGATTCCGGTTACCAGCCAGGGTAACTTAAGTAGAGTGGGGAAAGGTCAATTCCTGTCCCTAATGACCTCTCTCCCAAACAGACGCCAAGCTTCACTGGGAATGCCCAGCTGAGATGTCAACTTGGCTTATTGTCAGCATACAAAACTTGGACAGAATACTGTACAACAAATCGTGATGCAGACCTTACAAGTGAAATCTTGGCACTCAACAAAATCATGAGCGAGCCCACCACACACAATGAAGTATCAGTGACTGCTGCTTTGATAACATAACCCTTCACTGAAAGCAAATGTTAAAATATTAAGTATACTGTTGCTGTCTTTGACAATTCTCACATTCTATGATTGGACTTAAAGTCATCACATTTATTAACATAAGTTTCAATATTGATTACAGATCTATGGCTTGATATTTGGAATTCCATTCCGACTATATTATTTGTTGATTTATGAGCCTTTCGACAGGAAGGCATCACTGGACCTTTAGTTGACTCGATTGTTACCTGTGGAAGAAAATAAACCCCAAGATGCTGTATTGCTATAAAACTAGATGGCAGCACCTCCCTAACAGCTGGTAGCGTATGATGACGTTGGCTCTGATCTCTCATTCATTGCTGCCATCGTGCCACAGGGTTCAATTCGCGGACTTGTGTTATTAATCACACACACACACACACACACACACACACACACACACACACACATATGTATATATATATATATATACATACATACATTGGCATATGAACTCCCATGTATATCATATATATATGTATATATATATATATATATATATATATATATATATATATATATATATATATATATATATATATATGTGTATATATATATATATATATATATATATATATATATATATATATATATATATATATATATATACATATATAGGATATACATGGGAGTTCATTTTTGAACTTCTCACATATGCCAATAATTCTATATTATCTATTAGTTTAAATCATTTCAGTGATATTATCGACAATATAAACATGGGTGTATGTATCAACGCCAGACGTGACGATTTACAAGTGGTTAGATTCAAATAAGCGATCTCTTAACGTAAAGAAAACAAAATTTATGATTTTCTAAACCATATAAGAAATTTCGAACTTGCGGCTACACGAAAACAGTTCTGAATGTTTGAATGATTTAAATATTCTGAAATTGTGATAAACGCCCAATCTGGAAATGCCACGTTGAAAGAAGTCGCGAGCAACATATCCAGTTCTATAGGAATTATAAACAGGCAGAAAGATTTTATATTTGGAACCAAAAGTCAACATATATATATATATATATATATATATATATATATATATATATATATATATATATATATATATATATATATATATATATATGTATATATATATATATATATATATATTATACTTTCACATGCCCATTACCTGATCTTAGTCTGGGGATTCAACTCTACAAAAATAGTAAAACTTCAAATGAAGGCAGTTAGAATCGTTTCTTGTAAATAATGTGCTCATACTGATCCATAAATTAAAGATATGTGATTACTAAAAGCTGAAGACATTTGCATTGTATGTAAAGTACAGTTGTACTTCAGGTTTACAACACCAGACAAACTAAACTGAAAATGCATTGGTTCACAGATACAACCGCAGCTTTGCTAAATACTATAACAGATACAATTTACCCGAAATTACTGCTTCGCTTCTATATTTTATCACTCAAATACGACACATATACAGCCTCTTTATATAGTGTAAAATATCTTGGCCCTATGGACATTTGGATGCACGCTTTGGACTCTTTTGGATAGAGATGAACAATAAATTTATGTGATTGAACTAAACATACCAAGGAACATTGTCTCTGGTCGGAATTGACTTGGATTTATTTCATTAGGACTACGTTTTGGATATGGTAATGAAACTCTCTTATATCCGTTAAGTAGTGTTAGGGGGAACTTCATTCATAGTGCTGCAAGTTTTTTAAGGTTTTCCCTTTTTTGTTGGTTATATCGTTTTCATACTTTTGAACCAAGGATCATAGTATTGCATTTTTTTCTTGTCATAGTTCTTCGCAGTATAATAACATGAGCTCTCAAATTTTTTCTTTAAGGTTGAATTCATTGAGGAAGTATCCGGGGGATACATTTCAATCATTTATCAGCTTACCTCTCACCTTTTTGAAATGCAAAAACCATTTGTAATCCGTTTTGTTTCTTATGCTTATGTGCACGGAATCTGATATTTAATTGGTATATGCTTTTGTTTTACATCACTTATTATTGTATTCATGATATTAGAATTGTTGTTGAATTACCAAGAGGGTTTATATCTATTTTTGATGAGTATTAACAATCATATCTTTTCAGATGACTGTGTGATGTCAGGGAACTGTATTAATATTGATACATTTTCAAGAAAAGGACTGCTGATCAGGATTTTTCTCATCATAATGCCAGGGGTTGAGTCTGATGTAGCTTCAGATATTCTACAAGATGTGTTGTCAACGAATGCTAGTCTGGTGTGAGAAAACCTAGGAGGAACAGTAATTTTATAAAATTGTGTGACGATACTGTGTAAAAGAAATAACTATATATATCCTGTTCATTTAATTTCACCAAATCTATATTGTAATTACCACAAATTGCAACTTCATTATTTCGTGCTTGGAGGCATTATAGCATTTGCAAAATTTCTTCAATAAATGATAGTTTTCTACAAGCTCTCTTGGTGGTCTGTATATATTGCAAATAATCGTGCTCTCACGTTAGTCAAGTAACTATCAGACATATAAATAAAATGGCCTTCCCAAATTTGAGATCTCTTATATTTAGACAGATGATCAGACCCCCATTAGATGAACAGATCTGCCCCCAGCGAAATACATTCATAACCGTCAACTTGAACAAGAGAGAGATCAGTGTCATTCTTTCGGCAGTATTCTTGAAGACAGATCATTAATGTTGAATTCAAAGTTTTTTGCCATAACATATAAATGAATGCTTTGATATAAGAAAATTTTGCGTAAACTGGTTGATATTTGAACTGAAATTAGGAATACATAGATTAAAAACACTGTCCTTCCGAGTCTAGTTTTTGTCCAATATTACTGATCAAGGTGAACTGGCAAGACGAATTGCTCTGCCAAGTTACACAACTCATCACATATTTCATGAAAATCTTGTACAGATAGACAGGGCAAAAACACAGATCCAAGGACTTTCTCACAAGTCCAGTGATTTTTGACATATCAAAAGCTATTATGCACCAATTTCATTACAGCACAATGCAACAATTACATGACAATCATTAAATGAAACTTACTTGCAGATACTGATTCACTTCTACCATCTGCAAAAACATCCAGTTTTATTGCAGACTTGTTCGAAATGATTAATAAATTGGACACTTCAAATGCTGAGGATCATTCACTTTGTTATGTCAATGAACATGTGGTGGGGAAAGTTAAGATGGATGTACGGATTAAAAAGTGACAGAGTTTTGTGGAATGCGTTCCAGAATTTATTCTTTCGCACCTGAAGAAAGTAGATGGAATATTGAACAAAATACACCAAAGCTGTAAATAATCAGGAAACTGATGCATTGGAATCATTTGCACACTTTAATATCTAGCAGTCAATTAGGAAGGTTAACTATACAAGATCATACATGCAAACAGTTATTACACAAGTAGTTGACCACATACCAGTTTCAGCATATGATGATAAATGCTACATTCTGCCAGACGGTAACACATGGACTTATATTAATATGAATTCATCACAAAGCAAAGTTCCATTCACTTTGTAAATAGCTAATCCTGAAGACACAACTCAGATCAAAGATCCGTGACTGAAACATCTATTACCTGGAACATTACAATGTGAACAGGCGGATTGGTAAAATAGCTGATTCATCACTAGCAAAATAGTATTGTATCTCCACCAGCTACGTAACATGCGGCTGTGGAATCCAGACCAAATAGTACTGTGAGGCCATTATGTGTCAGTGTTATAGTTTTATAGTTCTTAATTTGGTCCAAGTCGAAAACAGTCCAAATTGTGACAAGCCCATCAACATGAGCATCCCCAGACATAACAAGACTTGAAACAAGCTATACATTATTCATTGAAAATCTAAAGATGATAAACTGGGACATTGACAACAAGAATCATCCATGATCAAAAGACGCCAGCCATCAAACAAGCAAAGTCAAAATCCGGAAGTCCAAGGAAGACATATCAACAACCATATATCATTTTTTACATCAGTGAATGAATATGAAGTGCAGTATGAAGGAAAACATCTCTCCCCTGACTTGAAACAGGTGACAACAAATGTTAGTAGTGGTATTAATCGCTCTATTGCTAGCAACTCTCAACTTAAAGAAATATCTTGCCTCATACAGGCACTGTATAAAATGCCAAAACAATTGTTAGGTTTACATACTGTGAATACATTAATTTTCACGGGTTCTAATTTTGGCAGTTTTTGTATTTTGGACCTTTCACTGAAACTTTAAATTCACTACTTTTGTTATAATTCCTACCCATGCCACGTTAAAAGTCTTTTCCACTGGTTTCCTATTTTATCGGCATTGAAGCATCAGCGAAATAAGTGAAAATTGAAACTCAGTGAAATTTCAATTTACAGTATTTACTACCTTATTATATCACACTTCAAATCCTACTGATGTCTATATGTTAAATTTTCATTTTGACCCACAAACTTCAAAACCGATTGCTTAAATTTCATTTTTGAATATCCATTTTTCACAAGTTTTTGAAATAGAAGTAAATGGCGGAAGTCAAAAATATTCAAATTGGTGCATACTCTAGCAAAGCCAATTAACCTTGACACACAGACACCTTAAACTGGCCCAAGTTGAACATTACTATCCATTTAAAAACAAATTAATATGTAGAACTCAAAATCATCACATTCGTCATATAAGTTAAGCTTTAACTCCCCATTATCATTATACATCATTATATCTAGAAATGGACATTCCTGTGATGCCAGTTTCCTTAATTTTTTTCAAAATGATCAGCGCATAATGGTGAAATATATTCTAAAAATATTTATTACTAAGGCTTTCTGACTTTCATGTAGAGATATGTAATTGTTTCATTGGTTTTTCATGCAAGACTAGCAACAGCACATATTTTCTGAAAGAAAACATTTGTCTAAATTCAAATACACTATTGAATTTCAGATTAACCATTTCAATTATTTCAATTTAATTCTATATGTTTTGGGGTTTTTTTTACATATAATGAAATTTATAGCATGTTAAAAATTAATATATAAGTTAGCTTGTAAGATCAAATTAAAGCTAACTTAAAATACTGTGTCTGATTTTTTTTTAAACGGGTTTAGGTAATTTTTTTTATAAACCATCGAAATTTTATTGAAATTTTAAAAAATGAAAGCTGTAAAATACGAACTAAACGCTTTATGACAAATTTGAGATACGGTTGAGAAGCAAACAATATGCTCTGTCTATTTTGATCAAAACCAAACGTTTATCTTGAAATGTGTTAAAGCCATTTTTTGTTTATACTCAAAATATGAAAAATGTAATTGCAATGTTAAAACTAAATAAGATTTAATGAATTAACAGCTATACAAGTTCGGTTGCTGGTTTTATATTTATTAAGATTTCTGCTTTCATAAAATATATAATTTTAATGGGTTTAACTGAAAATTGTAGAACACACAATATAATATTCAACAAAAACTAGCATTTTCTAAGTGTATTATTGTAAAATGTACTAGCCCCTTGATATATCGTCAACTTGAAGCATTTATCATGAAATTTCAACCCTTTTGACAACATTACCAAAAGTTCTGTACTCCTAGCAGAATAAATATAAATTGGACAAAGAAGGCATGCAATTAGTACCAATTGAATACCCATTGTCTGTATAAAGACGGAGTCTCTAAAAAATGACATAATAATTATCAAAAGTTCAACAACTCGACAAAGTGATCATATTCGAATGTATACTGGCCATATCTCACATCATAACCAAGATGTGCACCTTTATCAGACATGGTCATTCTATTAAAGTTATTTTCTCATATTTTTTATGTATCAGTGCCTTGATACTTTCTTTCCAATCGGAGTGAGAAATAGTGTATAAAGTGGAGAAGTCCCAAGATGAAATTTCCTTATAAGGTAAATGATTATCTGCGCCACTCAACTATTCTAACAAGAGCCTCGAATAAGATAAAATTCAAAACCTGTTAATACTGGAAGGTTCTTTTATCTGACCACAGTAAATGAACCACAATTCTTGAACCGCCTTTAAGCCCTTAGACAACCAAACTGAAGTAAGAATGGATGCAGTCACACGCAGAATTTGTCATGGGATCATACGGTCCAGGGAACAGTGAAGTAAAAAATGTGCACATTTTAGTGGCGGTTGCTGACCTGATGATTGACACAGATAAACAAGTATTACATATGTTTGTACAGTCATCACCAGAACGCAAGTCTCGTATCATTATTGTCTAAAATTTATGTACAAACAAAGGTTTATTTTCACATGAGGATAACTGACAGATTTGTGTTTACCAAGACCATTACCACCACAACTATAAACATGCCATAGAAGCATTCGAAAAGAGAACAGAGAAAACCATGTGAACCATCAGATGTGTTCACGTACTGTGCATCTACTAGCATTAGAATATAAGGAACCACACTGGCATTTATTCATCAAGGTTAATTGTGTTTGTCATAACCAAATGTTACTTCCCGAATGGCACCATATGGCACAATACTGTGATGTTAACTTCTCTTGGGCAGGCTGCTAATAATGTGATAAAGACAATAATACAAATGCCATATCAGATCTCAGTGATGCCATTTGTGAAATTGCTTGTCAACATTTTTAAAGGTAATCTGAGGCTGAAGGATATATTGGACGTTCACTTGAAAAACACAGGGATCCGCTGCGTAAATTAGCTCCAAAAAGATTTTTGGGAGAGACCAGTCGAAGATATTAAAGCTGCTATGGTGGACAGATTCTACCATAGTACCAAAGAGAAAATGTGATATTTTTCTTACCAACCTTCTAACGGGTATATTGGCTTCATACCTGGTTTGCTAAAATTTTACATTGACCATCTATGCACATGCTTTGCTGAATGGGTTGACTCCACAAGAAGCAAAATCATACCAGCCATTCTGGTCTTTGGTAAATACAATTCACACCTGACAGGAAACAGTAAAGAAGTAAGCTAAACATTAAATCTGGTACGTCTGTACATACATCTGTACAAACGGATACTTTGTTTAGGTTTATTATGCTCAATGGACTGAATAATTTATTGTTGATACAAATGTTCCCACATGTATTTGTACCATCTTGTAGATGTCCATGGAGAGTCCATTGAATGGATATGTTTAAGTGTGACAGTAAATTTATATATATATATATATATATATGATCTGTATATTGATGTATGTCATTTGACACTACTATATCTTGAATAATAAAACAGCGACAAATAGTGGTTGCATAGAGGAAAATATATAAGAATAGAACTAATAGTGATTTTATAGAGAGAACTACATTATGAATAAAACAGTGACTAATAGTGATTTTATGGAGAAAGCTATATCATAAATACAACTGCGACTAGAAGTGGTTTGATAAAGAGCATGGATAGTGATGGGGATATTCATCTTAATGATACAAGAATCATCTTGACTTTTTTGGATAAATGATAAGACTGTTTCATAAAATATTTTCAACATTTTCATTTTGATGAAAAAGTACTGGAGCAGAAGGAGCACTCCAGACCAAATTGAACGAAGGGCGGATTTTATCTCACATTACACCACACAGTGCGGTGAAGTGTACACTTGAATGTAGATAATGATATTGGTCCCGTTGATGACTGGATGTGGTATACATTGATTTGTTTAAACACGTTGAAGTGGAACCGAGTGTTACTGTAATAGTTCGATTTTCATATTAATATAAACCTTACCTGGAGACCCTACTAACCCATGAAACTGTTGCCACAAATAGTCAATTGCAGAGTGTATAGTGGTAAATACACAAAGCAAGTTTATGGATGAAGCCCACACGGATTCTTCCAGTATGATTGCTACAACAGAAAAAAAAATTGGGGTTGGTTCAGACCCCTAATTGTTCCAATTTACAACCAGGATAAAATGATGCTGAATTGAGTTGACATCTGAAGCAGAACCCTACGGGGCATCAGCAGCATTTCATTTAAAATCTTCTGCACGAAATGGCTCCAAAACACACATACACAAAGCTATACTTTTTCTATGTAACGCACAAGTTGAAATTATAGTATATGTGTGTGTCACATGCTAGGGCTCAAGACAACAACACTGCTCAGTATCCAGTCAGCGGTATTTTCCGGTGTTATGTCCTTCCGAGTAATATAATAACATCCAAACACATACAGAGCCTGTGCACTGGTAAACGCCCATTTAGAATCATCATTGGCATCGTTGAGAGCGATGCTTGATCATCTAACAAACACACATTTCATTCCGAACACACAATTCTCGCACCTTAAGAATATGAACTGACAGCAGAAATAGTCAAACCAGAACCTGCAGTGGGCACAGATTTACATGATTCTCGAGTTTGTACTCAGGGATTGGCAAATTTAAGGACTACTTTGAGAATAAAGTCACCCTATACTACTTTGCCAATGGTTTTACCTTCTTGAATTTTGAACTGAAGTCTTATGTCCTTTGTGATTTTGATCATTATCAACTCATAAACCTGACCTGCCTGAAACTCTTTCACCAGTTAATTTGTTTGATACCATGAACATAGGCAGACTGTGCAATGACCTGCCAAATGAATTTAGTTTGGCATTCTAAAAGAAACAAGTTGAGAGCGAGGATCAAAGCTGCCATCTGATATTGTGTTTGCATGCTGATGGCACGCATTCTACTAAAGTACAGAGTAAAGGAAGCTCCTTGTCGAGACGTGACAGTCTCACATGAACATGAACGAGGACGATATGGATATTGCTATCTAGGATCACATTACTGCTGGAAGTCAATTCAAATCCAGAGTAACAAAGAGGTCAGACCCAAATACTTAAGATACGGCTCAAAAAAGACAAAGCGTTATGATCTGACCTACCCATGTAGGTGGATATGTGTCATTGTAAAAGGAAACCAGAGTGCCAGTCACCATTAGCATCACAGACAATGGGGTCATTCAATGTGTAATATCCAGTTGAACTGCATTAGTGCTATGATGAATCAAAATTAGACTGTATTTTACATGTAATTCAATTTTTATGATTATGCAAGCGTTTACACTTAATATTCGTCAAGTAAGAGAATACTTTTCCATGGCAAAATAAGCAACACTGTAGGAATATCAAGTACAGTGCGTTGTATGAGAATATAAAATACATGCAGTTTGTTTTACATTTCTGGCACACAATGTCCATTGTTACAGTACTTGCTAAGAATTCCCTAGGTTTGTACAAGTTTCTAGCTGTAACTTTACTTAATAATCACTGGGACTGAAGATAATGACCCTGTTTCTTTCTACTTCAGTTATACACTGACAGGTGGTTGGGATAAGGTGAGCTATCTGGCTGGGAACGGTACATGCTAGTTCAGGGGTGAGCCAAATTATTTTGTCTGAACTTGTATAATACAAATTTAGTAATTATGTTTGGTTTGATAGGTATTCTTTGTTCATATTGAAGCACTGCATCTATAAGCAAAGCAAGACTTATGTAACTAATTCATCATTTGTCACGTTAATATTTATTCATTATTTTGTGGGTTGTCTTTGCTGAATATTTAGCTTAGACAAAGAGCCGCTACTCACAGAGACACGTACCAGTACAGGCTCCGCAACATGTTCTGAGTTGTTATCCACTGTAAAGCCTTCACTATATATGAGCTAATGCAGCCTACATGTCAGAATTCTACCGAGAAACGTGGACAATATGTACAACAGATTTTCATATTTATATAGGTTGGACAGTGACTGGTAAGCTTATGGAGAGTATACAGTTTAGAAGAATAGGATAATAAGGACTAGGAAATCGAGATGATAAGTTTCAAGTATAATGGAAAGGAACAGCTAGATACTTTAATATAGCAGTATATCTCAAACAATTATTTGTTCATATAGTTATAAAGCAAAGTTTGTGTTATTTTACTATTTGCTTTATGGATATTGTGTTTAGCAATACATCTTGTAATTGCGTATGCAAAGAAAAATTTCTTCTAGATCTTAGTGAGTCCGCTTATACAATGTTTATGTAGTGAAACTCAGATATTGATATGATTAACAGTTTAAATTACCTGTTTGGAAAAAGTGAGCAGGCATTTTGTACAGCAAATGAAATGAGTCAGCACAAAAGAGTGTATAAGAAACACCATGGTATCAAATCTTCACATATTAAATCGCACTGGGGACAAATGGCCAAAAGGGTGACCTCTAGGCCCCTAGAAACTGTCTTGGAGATAGCCTTTAGGCCAGATGAAATGTCTGCATGAAAATAGTCATGTTGGCAGGATAAGGACTGAGAATTAAAATCTGACCTTCATTTGACCTTGAAGTTTAAGACACATCTACATGTGTAACATCTGGCTAAATTTACTCCCAAATGTGCACATCTACTATCAAAATGATGACCATAATTAATAAGTTCGGAATCTCATGATATTTCTGAAAAAATTCGTAGCTCTATAACTCAAAATTAAGCTATTTTCTTAACAAATTTCCAAACAGTTCTCAAAACGGTGATCAGAGAGGCCCACCTAGGGATGCAGTTAAAAGAGTAGATTAAAAAAAAAACAGTTTGTCAAAAATAATTGTATTTCAATGAATTTAGGTCGATTTACAAACAGAGCCTTGTTTTGAATTTTCTAAATCCAAGATGGCTGCCTCATTGGTTGATCCAGAAGCTGATATAAAAGGGCATAACTATTATTCCTCATGGTGTTGCCTGGCAATAACATTGGAATTAATATAACAGCATATCCCTTGTATTTTTTAAGTTTTAGTCCAAACTCGAAATTCATTCAGTATCCTACTGAAAAAATCTGGCAACTTGACCTTGATCCATTTTTCTATTTCGACCAACATCGTTGTCAAAAAGGCAACAATAGCTAAAAAGTCACCATTCTAACTTATCCTTTGTCGGTCAAGGTCATATGAAGATCACGTTAAGACCAATATATTGTGTAATTATGCAAGGTATCATTGAACAAGATTGTGGGACCAGTTGAAAATGCATGACATCCCACCTTTGGCTATTTGGCCCCATTGTGACTATGCCTGTAACAGCAACTCTGATGCATTCATGTGTGAGAAAACCATTGCTTTAATCGAATATATAAATATTCCCATAGAATTTATAAAAGAAGAAATAAGTATATTCAAATAACGAAAAACAATTATATCAGTGGGGTATGTACATGTACATACTAAAACTAGCCAGTCTATGGAAATACCGTACTGTGTCAATGTTCAAGCCAACCTGCTATGTGATCACCCTTGTGGAAATTATATTGTCCAATCATTAGCAAAACCCGTAGTATTATGCACAAACCCTGGGTTTCGTGACACAAAATCATGAAACTCTTGGGGTTTTTTTTCATGAAATCCAGGTTCCATGACAAAACCCTGAGTTTTTCTGATTGGTTCCTGCATACACATTTAAAACACTAGAAGATGTACAGTGACATTTACGAATCCTTGGGGTTTTTTTGTGAGAGCACAAAACCCTGGGTTTTTGCAAAGATACAAAAACTGTTGTTTATCTTCCCATTTTCTTACTGCCTTTTTATTTCTACAAAAGTAGACAACTTATTTGACAACCAACAGGACTTAAACTGGTCTAAATACCTAAACATGTGGTCGTGAGTTCAGATGATAACTCGTGACTGCAGTTGAGCACACAAGTAAGCGTGTACCGTACCGGTAACTGCATTTTCAGTAATAATTGGTTAGCCAAAAACTTTATAGTGCACCAGGTAACTGAAGGTCCAGAAGATCTACATGGGTAGCAATTAGTAAAAGAGATCTCCTGGTCAAGTCGAGGAGGGGATGGAGTCTCTGTTTACATATATATATATATATATATATATATATATATATATATATATATGACAATTAGGCCCCCAGTTATCGTTAACATCTCTGCAAACTCACCAATACATTCATAGATGTGATCCTATTTTACTGCCTAACCAATGACGTAGATAATGTATTGTTAAGCAGCACCAATCACTAGAATTTCTGTTCATGATTGTAATGAGTAGTTATGGGACAGCTGCAGCCAGAACGACAACTAAGGTATGGGTAGAAGTGGGCTGTGAGTGTCAATATGGGTCACCAATATTGAATTCAGTCAGTGGCTGCATTTCTTTTACTATGGCCACATGCTCAGCTTGCATATTCTTACAATTTAATACTTCGCATCAAGTGTTATGTTTTGAACTGACCTTTCGACATATTGATAACCTACCAAGCGTCAATAATAAATATTTCAACCAATGCATTTCATTCATGTACCCAAATGATTTAGAATTAAAGGAAACTACAGAAAATGACTCGGAATGTTCATACTTGGATATAATGATGTTTAATGATGATGATGAATTAAAGTATAAAGCGTATGACAAACGCAATCATTTCCAGCTTACTGTAGTTAACTACCCTCACATCGTAATATTCCTATTGGGCCTGCTGATGGCATCTAAGTGTCACGGTTGATTGCATTTGCTGGAGTATGCACTGATTTGGATGACTTCAAATTCCGCCATACACTTTAATTTGATAAACTGGTAAAACAGGGATATTCAAAAATGTAGTTGAAAAAAATCATTTTTGAAACTTGTAGATAAAAATGAGTCCTTATTATGCAAATATAAGGCAGATTTGAAAAGTTATGTAAATGAAGTTGTAAGCTAGTATTAATGGTACTCAGCAATCTATAATGGTATATATATATGGAGCAAGATATCTCTGAAAGTTGAGAGTTGCATGCATCAAATAGATTTAAGCTACTACTTACTTTTACTTAGTACCTGTCTCAAGTCATGACAAAAATGTTTTCCTCCATACTACATATTTATTTCTGGTGTATGTCTTTTTTTATCTAACTCGATGAGTGCAAATTGGTATTTATGTCATCATGAAAGCAGATTCTGCATTGCATACACTACGCTACTCGAACCTGTGCCTGCCTGTTTGGAGAAAGACAATACAAAAATAAACTTGCACAACAATGAAATAAAACTGAAACTTGAAATTGATTGTCTGTGAATGTTTCTGTTTTTAGCCACTAAGAGAACTGCCTCTTTTGGGTATCCTGCCTTTCAAATCAGCCTGATAGCACAACAGGATAAGTCAAGTCCATCACGATAATTGTAGCAATGTATTGAAGAGTCTCCCAGGCAACCTTTTTACTCACACGTACTTAATAGTGTCCAGGCCTGCAAATCCCCCTTGCCGGTCTTTTGTTACAAAACAAGATACGGAAATGCCAGCATTGGAAACACCCCTTGCGTTCCAAGTCAGCTTCCCTGCCACTATGATAACTACTATTAAGGACATGTGAGTGAAAAAGTTGCTTGGGAGACTCTTCAACTTATCCTGTTGTGATATCAGGCTGATTTGTATTATGGGTGAATAATCACCTGACTGTTTCAGTTGAAAACAGCCTTTGCATTCCAAACCAATGTAGATAGGCTGCTGTAAGCAATGTGCCCATAGCTTTCGATTATTCCTTTAACCAATGAAATTAACCACAAAGTAAGGTTAAATTGGAAACCCCAACCGATATTATTAAAGGAAGCTCTTGCACTTCAACGAACCAGGGAACCAGAAAGCTTTTGTTACTTTTGCTATGATAATAATAGTAATAATAATAATAATAATAATAATAATAATAATAATAATAATAATAATAATAATAATAATAATAATAATAATAATAATAATATTTGCTATAACAATAACAATAACAATAATAATAATATTAGCAATAGCAATAACAATAACAATAGCAATAACAATAACAATAATAATAATTATAATATTAGCAATAGCAATAACAACAACAATAATAATAATAATAATAATAATAATAATAATAATAATAATAATAATAATAATAATAATAATAATAATAATAATGATGATGATAAAAAGAAAGAAAATGTAATGTTGTCCATTTACCAGTGAAACCTAAGAGAGTCGCAAGTGGGCACCTCTGTGGCCAACATTGTTGAAGATCCAACCTAGTGGAGGCTCTTGACAAGCCTCAAGTATCATGCTTGAACATATTTTGTATTTCCCTGGGAAAACTCTTCATTGGTTAAGCAGAATGGTGATGTTGGAGACAGCCCTTGCACTCCAACCCAGCCAAGCAACCAGACAGTAAGCTTGTGACTGTGTCACCATGTCCCCTCACATGACTTTAATAGCTAAATATGTTTACAGGCAGACACGTGCAGCATGGACTGCTGTCTGATTTTACTTGTGTAACTGAAACATGTTGGTAGGGATGGCAGCCATTTTGTGTAGGTTACCCGATGGGGTTTTCAAATTTCTCACTTGGGCATTATGTTTATTTCACTTCAAATGAATTTTTCATTTGATGAAGCAAAAAAAGGGTTTCTGGACCTTCCATAGTACAGTGTGTTAAAAAACAAAAAAAGAAATGTTCTAAATTGAGTTGCCCAGCCAGTTCAAGTGTTGGTACAGGTTAGGGACTGTACAATTTGGAAATTGTACAACATATGCACTGTGTCACCCATGTGTTGAAAAGTTATTGTCTGGCCTACAAAGAAATGCATACTTGCACACCATGTTTTTTCTTGCAAACACATTGTTCTGCCTCATACTCTGTATTCTCTAGCCAATATGCATATGTGTTTGCAATTATATAGATGTTTTGTCCATTTGATATATACATTTTGCAGAGTTTATATGTATTTTTGAGCTCATATATATTTATATATACAACATATATATACATTTATATATTTATAACATACATTCAATCATTTTAAATATTGGCTGGTTTTCCAGGGTTAAGTTGACCTTGAGCTTTGATACTTGTGCTCTATTGTCCTTTTGTTTTCCCGCCTTTTTTACATGGGCGGCCATTTTGAATTTGGGTAAAATTACGCTCAATTAAATTTATTTTTGGAAATGTTCAAAACTATTTCACTGACTACTAAGTGAATTTGTTTGAATTTTGGCAAAATACACAGATTTTGTAATTAGATTATCAGTTGATTTTTATCAATTAAATTATACCTGTCGGTAGTTTCGGAGCTGTATCCACAATCGGGGCAACCTTCTCCACAAGCTTCAACTCTGATACAGGACTTTTGCCTACTGTGGCAGTGCTACTGCTTAATTCATAGCCTATCGGAGACTTCAGTGTCTAAAACAATTCCTATTCTGCGGCTCTTTGCCCCCCAACAACTGGTAACTTCAAGGCATAATATTTAAATTTTTAGGTAATGCTCACAGTGGAAATGTCCAAATATATATTTTACATTACATTCATATGACAAATCAACCTTCCATTAACACTAATCACATATATATTTTGGATAGTACCTCTTCAAAATATCCAATTGGGATTAACCCACAATCTGGGCTGCCATTTTGGAAATTGTGAATTCAGCACCCAATGCTTTGTAAATAAGGACAGTATTGGAAGGGGGGGGGGCTGATAGTATATGAAACCAACAGTATCTATTTTTAAATATTTTAGAGCATCAATAATGATATTATACATGCTGTGACCAGCTTTCATTTTGATATCCAAATCAAATGTATTTTTGTATCCGCCTCACAATGCATTGCGCCATGTTCAAAATGGGCCACTCACCAATGTACATGATTTGCCAGATCAAGGTATCGTGTGACATTTGCATTTGTAACTGACGATGCTAACTGCTTCAAACACAACGAAGATAGAATATAATTAAATTAACCCTCCAGATAAGTTGAAATAAAATGGTGTGTTTGAGTTGACGTCACTGCAAAATAACGGCACATTACAGCCAGTTTCTCGATAAAATCTTTCAATTGGGGCTATGCTCTTTTATCCAACAACCGTGGCTATGCAGCTATGCTATTTTCCTAGCCCAAGTTAACCCGCCAGACAACTTGAAATAAAATGGTGTGTTTGAGTTGACTTCACTGCAAAATAACAACACGTGACAGCCACTTTCTCTATAAAATCTTTCAACCGGAGTTGATCAATTTTTATAAGGGAAGGGTGCCTTGAAACTATTTTTTTTTTGTTTCATAAAATTTATTTAGAGTCGGGCCTTTTCAGTAGGGTTGGTTGGATTTCTTGTCTGTGAAGCAGGCCTTCTACCGCCAGCATAAACATCAGAACATAAAAAACAGAGTCTGCTTTGCAGGCAATGGGGTTACCAGACCCACACATGTATTTTTGTCAGGCCTCAGGTATATTGTACATTTGTTGAAACATGTGTAAAATGGATGTTCTTTCCTCTTTTACACACCACCTACTAAGTTTGACGTCAGATTTATTTGTTACCTGGGCACAGCCGCAGGCACTAGTATAAATAAAAATAAAAAGATAGTTTGAAAAATTTTCTTTAGGAAAATTCGCAAATGTATTGTATTTGTGGTTCTGGGCTATTTTTTCTTCCAGGATAAGTAGTATATGTAGTTGAATTTATTGTACTTGAACACAATTTTCAATTGTCATACTTTGCTATTTCTTTAAATTCAATTGATAACTTTTGAATTCAGTTGCCAGCTTGTGCCAGATTTCAGCTTGAATTAGTAAGGAATTTAATTTGAAGATGTAATATTTTTTGGATTTATATTGAAGCTGTATCAATTGAATTGATGTGTTACTATTTGAAACATGGCATCTATTAACATGTTAGGGGCTGATATCAAGGCATTAGCTGAATCTGATCTTCCAGGCTTAAGGGTATACTTGCCCTTTGCAGGGATTTTGAGGGTCAAGGTCATGTCGTGAGCTATGAGCACCTAATCTGTGCCATTATTTTGCCACAGGAGTCTGGAAAAATCTTTTGCATGAGGAGCCTATTTGTTTTGTTGGAGGCCAGGACACTTCTTATACACAGCAAGAATCAGAGTCAATGCAACAAATAATGCCAGCTGGTATGAAACAGATGTAACATAGCATGCAAAGTATGTTGCACCAGTTTAGTTCAAGGTTAGATGACATGGTTCAACAAAAGAGCGGTATGGCTCAACAACATAACAAGATGGCTCAACAACAGAGTATGATGCAGGATGAAATTGAAAGGATTGAAAGAACAGCTTCTCCAAAAAAATTTGCAACATCACCTACACTACCATCTAGTGTTCAAGCAACAATACAGCCACTTCAAATCGGTGTAGCAACTTCAATAGCTATAGCCACAACTTCAGAGTCAACAGTTGTTCTGGCTACTTCTGGTATTACCAAAGAGCCATATGTGGCTAACATGTTGAATATCTAAGGAGGCTTTGCCACAGGGGTTTATTCTGAGGACACCGCTTCAAGTCAAGATGTAAACCTACCACCAGTTTTAACCAGGACTGCCTCACTGAGTACATAGCTACAAATTCATGGACCAGTAACGGGTCAAACCTATGGTATGCTGACAACCATTACAATTAGTTTACCAACTTGTCTGCCAGACTCATCAATAGCTTATTTTGTTCTGGGAATGTGAGAAGGGCACCAACAGTTGTCACCAATATGCCAATGCCAGTTTACACCAGAGCACCTAGTCTTTCTCTTGGATACCCATCTCAGCCTTGGCAAGTTATAAATATGCCTCATCCCAATTTTCAACTTTTACCACAGAAGCCAGCATTACATCAGCCATCAATGCACTTGTAGATGCCATCAACAATGCAGTTGCCTCTTGCACACCTACAGATGGCTATGACCTAGTAAATGGTGTGAACAACCTCAGCCGCACCAGTTGATCACCTAGCTTATTTAACACTTTAATGAGGTGCTGGTTCAGGGTACTAGGGTGTCCCTGTCCAAAACCAAGTTTATTCTTCACGCGAGAGAACGGGATTTATTAGAAGGGCCTTTAAAGTACCTTTCAAACATGACTTACTATCTTATCTTTAATTTGCCCGCTCCGATGTGTCTGAAGCAGTTTTGACTGCGGTTTACTGTATCATGACAGTATCCATTTTTGTTCAGGTAAAAAAAAGATTAATTTCCCTCTCAACCCGTTCAAAATCCCAGCATCCATCAACTATTCGTCCTCTGTTGTATTTTTTTGTCCAAACTCACTTTCGTCGATTTCCACCACTTTCCCTCCAACTCCAATCACTTCATTGTCCTGCAGTAATACTTGAACACACACTTCTCCACAAATTGCATACCAGTCCACAAGGGTATATGAACTTCCTATCCTCTGTTCACGCTGAACAAAACAATTTGGCAGTTTGAACACCCAATAATAATATGTCAGTTTTTATGATCTCAGAAATGCGAAGGTGTCATTTTGAAAACCAACTGCCTGTGTTCTTTCTAATACTTATTTTCTTGTGATACTTCTTCTGGAACATATCTATACTTTTTCGTCCGTTTTGTAATCCTTATCCAACCTCAAATTAAAGGTTCCTTTGAAGCAAAATGTACATAAACCAAAACAAACTCCAAGAAGTTCTCTAATTCGAAACCTATCACCAAGAGAGTCGAAATTTGAACATGATAACTTAAATCATCGTAAACAAAAGCCATCTGTCAAAAAATAATGAACTACATATGCTTTTGGCGTCTGCATTGTTTATATTTTGAACATTATACATATCATCATTGTGTATTCTGATTGGTTGAGGAGTATTATGATTGACGTTTGCTACCACGAAGATTCTATTGTGACCTAAATTTACAACAGGTAATCAACGCACCAAACACATCGTTAAACGTATCATTGCAAATCAATTTCACTTCTACAAACATGTAGTTCATTTAATTCGATTCTGTACAATATGAACTGGTTTATTAAGTCTAAAAACCTAATTAAACAAACCCGACTGCCAATTGATTTCTGTCTTATCATCTGAAAACTCTCGCGAGAATCTCTTTATGATTTGCAGATAGGCACGGCGCATTAGTTCCCAGACTTAAAAACTGGCATACTGCGCCCATCATTTTGGTTCATGGAAAGCAAAAAAGAAGGGCAAATGTTCCTTTCTCTGTGTTCAATCTCATACTTTTCCTTCACAGGACATTTTTTGATCCAACACCAGTTACGTTGAATGAAACATGCTGGACCGATGCGTTTGGAAGGTAATGTCATACAAAGAAATGCAGAAGGTGTCAGCCTCTGCTACCAACCACTCTCCAGTGCCCAGCTTCGTGTTCGTCTGTCACAACCTCTTCGACCTCGTGCGATATTCACATCTTAATGTCATAAACTAGACTTCCAGTTAAAAATGTCACACCTATCTGATGACATAATGTTATGTCGTCAGATAAGTGTGACATTTTAAATGGAAGTTTAATTTATGACATTTTAAATAGAAGTGTGATTTATGATATTTATATTTTTAAATGGAAGTTTAATTTATGATATTTAAAATAGAAGTGTGATTTATGATATTTATATTTTTAAATGGAAGTCTAATTTATGACATTTGGGTTCTAACAATCCTTGACAATCTGGAGTCAAATTGACGAAATTAATCCTGAAATTGCCAGATACGACCAATACAATATCTATGAACATTCTTGAGAATCATTCAAACGCCATGAAACATAAGTTCCAAAATTCCACCAGAGGTGATTAACGTCGCCTGCGGACGGTCAACACCACAACATGGCCAGATGGCTGTTACTCGACTCTTGACTCCCAGTTCGATGAAGGCTAGATCTAAATGGTAAGTTTGTGAATATACAAAACCCATGGTTTTGTAAAAATACAAAGCCCATGGTTTTATGGAGATAAGTTCACCATACGCGGTCTTTAGACTGCCAGTTGTGTCACAAAATCCTGGGTGTCGTTGCAAAACCCTGCGTTGTGTTACAAAACCTGGCATTTTGTAGTAAAACTCAGTGTTTTGTGCATGGAACAGCTTCAAGTAAATGGTCAGGAAACAGGAAATAAAATGCCATTTCTGATTGGTTGCTTTGTACCTATTTACAGCTTTAGGAGATGCAGGGCCTACCGTTTAATTTATGTGAATAACCCTGGGTTTTTGTGAATAATTGAACATTCCAAGCACAAAACCTTGAGATATCAGTACAAACCCATGTTGTTTGCTGATAAAACAAGTAACAGAAGCATGTTGAAATTCCTGATATAATAACTAACAAAACCCTGGGCTTTTTTTAGTAACTGAACATCGCAAGCACGAAACCCGGTGTTTTGCTGACACATATATGGGATTTCGTTACGATTCCTATGGTTTTGAGGGAAAAAATCTAAATAACAGAGCAAAAGACCGGGTTTCATGTACAAGCCAGGGACACTATTCATAAAGAAGCATTGAAAGGAATGTTTAAATTAAAATCATGTTTAGGAGCAAGTAGTGCGACCCCATGGCGCTATCTAAAACTATTTGACCAGCGGATAAAACCCATTGGTCATTATGGTGCTGAAAGTTGGGGTTATTTGAAATTAAAAGGCAGAATTACCCGGTAGAAAAATTGAATATTAGTTTTAGCAAATATATTCTAGATGTTAACAAGAGGACCACAAACACAGCAGTGAAAGGGGAATTGGGGAGATACCCCCTGGATATAAATATGATCCTATTAAGGCTAAAATATTTCACATATCTCATAGGCGCACCAAGCATACTACTCCAAGAGGTGCAAAAAGGCTGTAAAACTGCATGAAAGTGGTGAAGAGACGTTTATCAGTTTCATTGTCACGCACTCCAAAAAAATTAAATGTCAAATTGCGAGAACTGAACATTAAGCATCCAGAATATTAAAAACAGATTGAAAGAAAACTATGTGAAATATTGGAAAACACAAATACGAATAAATTTAAATTCAGAGGGCAAATTATGTACTTACAGGAAGATCAAAGCAAATTTTATATACAAAAATTACTTAAATCATGTCACAAGAAGAGATAACATAGTAGCACTCACCCAACTACGAGTGATTGCACACAAACATGAAATTGAGAAAGGTGGACACCTTAGACCAATCACTCCACGAGCAGATAGAATATGTGAACATTGCAAAAAATAAACAGGCATATGTTAGGAGATGAAAAAAAAACTTCATGCTTGGATTCCCTCTGCTCCAAGAAAAGAAATACACCATGGGAAACCACCAATGAATTATGTAATAACTTTAAAAGAATGGATCACAAAACCAAATATTACTACCTGTTGATGAGTGAACATGACATAGAAACGTGGCAAAATTTTGCTATGAAGATTTGAAAATGAAGGAAGAATACAGAACCACAACACTGCATCCATTACCACTAACCACTCGGTGACATATCAACTTATGTATTTATTTACAGGCAAGTATGACACAACATATGATAATTTATTTGTTTTATACTTTAGAGTTAGCTGTAGTCTCTTTTAATTATGTTTATTTTAAACCCATCGAACAACTTGATTTGCATACACGTAATATATGTTGTACCATGGAGGTAAAATACCTCCAATTTCTACAATGCTGAGTGTAACATGGTTGCCCACTTGGCCCCTAGAGAGAGTGAATGTGGAAATAAAAGCTTTGAAGCTTTTTGTACAAAAGCCACATTTTCATAACAAAACACTGGGTTTCGTATCAGGAAACCCAGGGTTTTGTGAATTATTGGACTTTCCTGCTCCCGTGCACTCTGAGTCTTCGTCAACCTGTTTTGTGGATTCTGGGCCATCGGAACAACCCTATAAATATGAATCGAGGACCCGGGGTGATGTCATAGCAGGTATGTCTTGTATGTTGACACAGTAGGGCATTTCCATAGACTGGCAATTTTTATGATGTATAATCGGATCCAGAAATGCTTGCTGTATCTACGATTCTCCGACATGATGTTGCGAAACTAAATATCAGAAGTCTCGCATTTGATTTGTGTATTTGTGATAGGGAAATTCTGGCTTGAGTGGTTAATATAGTGCTATGAGTGACTCTTATACAAACGTCACTTGCTTTAACGAGTATTCAGTTTCAACCAACTTCTAAACATATGCAGGTTTTCCAATTAGGCAAGTGTCACATCTATTAATTTGTAGTCTGAAGTGCTCGAGGGAATTAGATTTGATTTCCATCTTGCCTGTACGGCAAACTTGAAATTAGCTCAAAAGTGTTCTTTGTCTTGTTGAAGTTCAACCAAGATTGTGTTTTAAGGATTTGTATGGGAAGTGTAATTTTTCATTGAACCTTCATTCCAAATGTGAAAATATACAAACTGATACTTTTAATTTTACCACTTTTTGTATCAATGATTTTTATCTTTCGCCCATTTTCTATTTTTAACCTTTTTATGTTTCTACCAGTTTTTGTATTTCTTTCCTTTTCATTTTAGCTTTAGATTCATATTTCCATCCTTTATTTGTTTTGATTTTCTTTCATTCGTTCTTTCCTTCAATTTTCAACCATGCCTAAATCTTTTTGTTCTGTTTTAGTTTTCTTTCTTTTCACTTGCATGCGACATTAACACTTTTTCCAATCATTCAAAATTTTTTGCTATGGATACATTTTCAGGACGGTTTGTCAATTATGTTTTTGTACATTTTCTACTAGAAAAATTCAAATCTTTCATCTTTTCTGTAAATCCACTTTTCTTTTAAACAATTCTTTTGGCAATTAATACACAGCTTAATGTTTAAACCAGAGTCCTTTTTTTTGACTAATTCCAGTCTCATTATCTTTTTTGGGTAGTTTAGGTTCCACTTTTGAATATTCGATGATTAGTATATATTACTTGTATTTCCTTTCTTAAATGACTAACAAACTCTAAATTTTTAAATTTTGATTTATTTTATAATATTTGGCTTACAACTGAGCCCATTAGAATTATCTCCAAATAATTTTGACAGTAACCTTCCTGTTTCCTGAATCGTTTAACCTATCCGATACTGGTAGCGATTCCAGCTTCCCGTTTCCCAGAAAGGTCCACCTAGTTTCGCCTGAGTTCACAATCAAATTGTTCCAAAGTGTGACTTATCAGGCGTATTATCCTTTCTACACATCTGTTTTATGAACGTAAGTCATTTGACTGATTCATCTAATTTTCTTCTTGTATTTTACAATTTCACAATACCTCGATCGGCTAATTCCAGTGTATATCAAGGGTTTCATAATTCTTATAATTTTTTTCTCAGGTTGCGTATAATTTTTTTTCTCAGAAAGATCCCTTTTACGTCACTATTACAATAGCCAGCCAATTATTTTATCATCTGACCTCTTCCACCCTTCAATTATTTGCTGCTCTTCATCATGTGTGCACAATATATGTCCATCAAAGCAATTCTTTTATTTCCATTGAAGCATGGATAATACAGTTCTATGTTATTTTTATTTTTATAACTTAAATCTTTACCGCCTTCTTCATCTTTTCCGTCATCACATCTTCATTGAGTGTCTTCGTGAAGATTGTAAATATTTGTTTCTCTTTATCATCTCTTGACCAATTTTACCTACATTTCCCAAGCGTCAAAATAAATATTCAAGGGGAAATATAATTCCCATTATAATATTATTTCAATCCATTCTGAATCACAGCAACATTGCTCTGTGCTGTGCTTTCTGTCGCGATTGTCTCATCATCGACGATCCCATAAAATTAGATTTAAAATTATCCATCATATGTATATAATTATGAAATAAAATTATTTTTAACATTTCTTCATAAAAATTTTACCTAAAAATTTATTTCGTTAGAATAGCCTTTGCTTCTCCCCGATCACAGTGTCAATAAAATGATTAAACCAAATGCTAGACCACGCACTGAACAAAATATGTATGTATGTATGTATGTATGTATGTATGTATGTATGTATGTATGTGTATGTATGTATGTATGTATGTATGTATGTTGAAAAGTGAAAAATAGTATGTATGTATGTATGTATGTTGAAAAGTGAAAAATAGTATGTATGTATGTATGTTGGAAAGTGAAAAATATTTGTTAAACCATAACATTGCTGTATCGTTGCTGTAGTGTCAAGTTCGTAGGTCTTTATTTAGTATTTCTGGCTCAACGAGATCCATCTTTCCATCATGTGTGTCCATGGTCTCTCGAAGCCCTTGATCTAGTAGGCTTTTTACCACATGTGTGTAATTGTGTTTGT
This sequence comes from Hermodice carunculata, assembly GCA_964020975.1. NCBI lineage: Eukaryota > Metazoa > Annelida > Polychaeta > Eunicida > Amphinomidae > Hermodice > Hermodice carunculata. The sequence continues at coordinate 83,564,911 of OZ026622.1, forward strand.
GAATCCTTGTCATAGAGTTTTAGGTTGTCTGTTTGCTCTGGTGTTCTACACTCTCCCTTCATTATTATTAATTTTTTATTTACCTAATAAATATGTTACAAATATGTTCACACGTTGAACAAACAGGAAACAAAACCTGCAAGTTTCCTGTTTAGATTTGAAAACTAACATTGAAATAGAAATGCGCATTGAGGTATGGAAATTATTATTGCTAAGTACTGACGAAAACATAAATTGTACACGACTAAATTCCAAAACCAGTAATATTCTGATTCGTGAATTGATATTGAAGTATACGGAAATATCCACGTAAATGTGATCGAGAAATGCAGGACAATGTGCTTATATGTATACATGAACCTCGCAAAACTAGATACCAGAAAATTTTACTTTTATTAGACAGACAGACAGACAGACAGACAGACAGACCGATCGATCGATCGATCGATAGATAGATAGATAGATAGATAGATAGATAGATAGATAGATAGATAGATAGATAGATAGATAGATAGATAGATAGATAGATAGATAGATAGATAGATAGATAGATAGATAGATAGATAGATAGATAGATAATTTTATTGACATCAATATACAGAGGTCAGTTCAGACCTACTTGTCAGGTCAGTGATAAATAGTAAAATAGTCATATTATTACCTACACTGTAATATCGAATTACACATACCAAGGAATACCATAGAGTCACTCTATGATAGCTCTGTGGGTGTACACACACACACACACACACACACACACACACACACACACATACACATACAAAGTTAAAAAATCTATCACTGTGCAGTTTCAGCATTGAAAGGAGCACCACACTATGGGGGTATAATCAAAATCAGACCTACAGGTTCTAACCAACAGCTACACATTATCAGAAGTGTTACACATGGTATGCAGTTCAGTATCACACACCCAGGAATTCCAATTCCATTGACACACATCTGTGTACTAGTTTACAGCACCACATTAAATTATTAAATGGTCTTTACCTACAACACTACATTAAATCATAAAAAAATTGCACGACACAGATTTGTGTACTAGTTTACAGCACCACATTAAATTATTAAATAGTCTTTATCTACAACACTACATTAAATCATGCAACACATCTCAAAGTTCTAACACACAGCACAACAATTAGTCAAACATCAATTGCATTATGCAGGCGTACAAGGGAAATGCCACATTTTAGCATGTGATATGAATCCATGTATACTGCCGAGGACACACATATTTTTGATGGATTGACTTTTACTAATAATTGACATCAATGAAGCAGTCATGGACAAATTTCCCAAGAAGTAGAAGGAAAGAATGATCATTACATTGGATAATATATTTAAACTGCTCCATAATAGGTGCATCACATAAGTTGAGTAACAGTTGAGTTAATTCCCTGAGAAGTGACTCTCTTGCTGTGGAGTATCTGGAGCAAATTAGCAGGAAATGCATTATTCTCTACACTATTAGTATCAGATGTTGTGCAAAGCCTTTCCTTCACATCCACTGCAAGATTGGCATGTCTGCATGTCTCAGTGGCCAGATTGTGGGAGCTAAGCCTCAGTCTACTTAGAGCAGCCCTATAATGAGGGTCCTTTATCTGTGACAGGTAAGGCTCAGTGCAGAAAACTTCTCTAAAAATTTTGTAGGTTCACAATTTTGCCCCAGTATCAGATAGTTGAATACTTTGTATGTACTTATTTTTTTAAGTGTTTTGCATCATTTTCCAAATATTCTTCATAAAAGCTTCACTATTTAATACCTTTTTATCTTCCAAATATTAGCACATCCCGGCTCTTTAAGTTGATTTCTGACTATTGTGCACCAGTAACGTTCACCCACAGAGTCAAGATTAAATAAAGTAGGATAGGCCTGCTTGACAGGGGGATCATCCGTTAACTCTAATGTTGGTATCCAATATTTTATAGCTTTAATTTGATGCCTGAGTAGCAGTGGTAACCTGCCAGTCTCAGCTTAAATTGCAGCTGTAGACCTCTGGCTACGAATATTTAGGGTTGACTGTGAATTTTATATGAAATTTTTTTCCATGGATGCAGACAAGGATTCTCGTAAACCAGACCTCTTAGCCATATTCAAGTACAGGTATGAGTTGAGTATCAAAATCTTAGAATGCAATTGTTGGGCTTAATTCACCAATTGTTGGTCCACTTAATTTATAAACTTGGTAGAGGGCCCTGTTTGTCTGCTCCACAAGATAATCTGTATTACCTGCCAGATAGTCAAATTTAGAAGTATTGAACCAAACGCCTCATATTTATACCAGTCAGCACATTCTATTTCAGCAACATTATAATATAATTTATTATTACAATTACGCTTATCAAATAATAGGATTTTTGTTTTTGCCAGATTCACAATCATATGCCACTTTTTTGCAGAAGTCTAGCAATCCCTCTGGTTGTTTTTGAAGACCTTCAGCAGTATCTGAACAGAGAATTAGCAGAGAGAACACTAGTTAGCAAATAACAAATAGAACAAAAGTATATCACCAAGGACCACACTACTTGAATCATTTAAATATTTTCAAACATCACATAAAAATTCTATGAACAATTTTGGGCTTATCATGCCACCTTGCAGGATACCAGCGCTTTTCTTAATTGGGTCACTGAGTGTCGAGTCCCATGTCATTTCTCATGTGGGAATTTATTATTACAGGAGCAAATCTTCGAATTTGTAGCGATCAGTATACAATTGTGTAGTGTGGGGTTGTTCCGTGCATCCCTTGTGGTGAAACGACAAGTTAAACTTTTGTGCGGGAATTGATTCAATGCTTTTGTAGTTTTCTCAAGCGCTATTGGTCACTGCTGGTTGGGCGTGCATGCGAGTCGGGGACACGTTCCCTTTACACCATACCTCTTTTGTCACTGCCAGGGATTTCCTCTGCATTTTTTTTCTGTTTTATCCCCGTGGATGTCTCTTGTATGAGAACTACTTTCTGGGACCAGAATGTTCGACTTTGAACTTTGCCATGGAGAAATATAGTTCTCACTGCTCTATTTCAGAAAAAATAAATCAACAAATCAGTAAGGCATCGGCAGGATTCGAACCCGCACTAATTTCCACAAGTTGAAGCGACTGCTCTAACGTCTACACCGTCCAGTGTGACCTGGTCATTGAGGCCATCAATTCAACTACAGTCGCATTTGGCGTTGAAATAGTTAAAACTCTAGTGAGAGTGCACCCAGGGGAAAAAGCTCGGTTTTCAGACAAATTCGTTAAGAAAGATCCCCATTTTGGCGGAAATCAAGGTGATTTTTGTGCTGAAGGTTACAGATTGCGTCGTTTTCCGTAAAGGGGCTTTGTGCACTCGCAGTCATCAATCCTGATTTAAGATATTTTACAGCATATGTAACCATATGCTGGATATATATTAAATATGGAACGGTAGATAATGTGTAATGGACTATTATGACGGACAAAGCTCGACATCCAGCCTTCAGTGCAAGAGTTGAAGTTCAAAATTTCTAGCGAGAACACTTTTGACACGTTTTTCCCCGATTTTTCAACATTTTGCTTAAAATGTTAGTATTACCAATAAAGTAATGTGCCATTTTTGTGAAAAAAAGTGCAAGTGGGAGCTGCCATCACCCCCCCCCCCCCGTCCACACACTTCGCCCGCGAAAAACAACCTTGGGCAGTAACCCGCATCTCCCCCTCCGTCCCCCCCCCCCCCCGGGAGTGCAACCCGTATTCAGCACTTTCAGGTGAAAAAATTAATATTTTACATAACTGATTTTTGAGGTTGCAGTGTAGGCAAACGTGTAATAAAAAGAAAAAAATCCTTGACTTTTGCAGAAAGGTTTGGTGATCAAGAACCCATTGACCCAGAACAGCTTTTGAAACAGTCTACGCCATCTGCGATTCAACGCAAAGCTAACTGGGCATACGGAGTTTTCAAAGAGTGGGCATCATTCAGATGTATGCGGTATTCGGGCTCTGAAACCAATATTCCAAATTATGACAAGTTACTTCTGGCTAATGTAGAATTACTGCTGATGAAAGAATGTGACTTGGATATTGTTTTGGCGAACTTTGTTGCTCAGGCCAGAAAGAGCACCGGTGACCGATATCCCGGCAAAGCAATCTTCGAAATCGTCACTTCAATTCAAAAATACATGCAAATTAACGGGCGTCAACTCAAATTAATAGATTGCAAAAGTTTTCCACAGACATATCATTCACTGGACATAGAAATGAAGCAGTCGACACGATGTGGCCTTGGTATGACAACGAAACAAGCTAGTCCCATTTCAGTTGAGACTGAAAACATCTTGTGGGAGAAAAAAATACTTGGCACTGATAACGGCCCCACCCTCCTACGTACTGTGTTTTATATGATCGGTCTTCATTTTGGATTGAGGGCAGGCCAGGAGCATCGGGATCTGTGATCTCAGAATTTTCAGTTTTGTCAGGACTCTGCTGGCAAAAAATATATTCTGTATACAGCTTCTGTCAGTAAAACAAATCCTGGTGGAATCAAGGATAGAAAACTACAGAAACATACTGCCAGAGCATATGAAAACGACTGCCCCGAGAGATGCCCAGTGAAAATTTTACAACTGTATATTTCTAAATGCCCAACAGAAAGTCTCCAAAATGCATTCTAAATATTTGAAGCCTCTGCTTAAACCACAGGGCACTGTTTGGTTCTCAAAGGTTCCCCTTGGCCATAACGCCCTGTCTCAAATGATAGGCGGAATGATGAAAGAAGCTGGAATCGAAGGATTCTATTCAGATCACAGCTTACGGGCTACCACAGTTACAAGAATGTTCGACAACAACGTTGATACCAAACTTATCATGAATCAGACGGGGCACCGCAGTGATGCTGTAGCATCATATAAAAGAATAAGTGCCAACCAATTACAAAGTGTTTCTGGAATTTTGCATACATCAAATAAAGTGCCAAGAGTGCAGCGTGTTGATAAGAAGGACGCTGAAGTTGAAAACACCAAGCCTTGCACTGCCCATAACGTGAGCAATACGTCTGCTGGTTCCAAAGCTACGTTTGTGTTCAATGTTTCTGGCGGAAACATACACTTAAATTTTTCATAAAATGACCAGAATACATTTAAACAACAACAGCGAATAGATTTTTGATGAATTATTTGGATGTAACACTAAGTTGCAAAGTAAAAACATATTTACTTCGGTAATATGGCCTGATGAACATACGTTGCATTTTTTTCAGGTTTTGCGAGGGTCATCACCCTGCTGTCGTTATTGCTGACTCAGACATGTTCCAATAAATAACTGGTTAAAGAATTCCAGAACTTTGCTGATAGGAGCTTGGGCACGTTTGCGACACAGCGTTAATTATTCTAGAACAAGTCCAAACAAACATTCAAATGGCCAGGGTGTAGCATTTGACACTTGCTGTGCATGATAAATACGCTGTAGCTGGAATAATGTGTCATTCCAATTTCCATATCTTGTGAAAATATATTTTGATACGTGTATGCATGTCTTTACTTTTTTGTTTGTTTCCTTTTTTCTGTTGATTAAGTTTTTACAACACAAACGGTGATCATGTGCAAAGGAAAATAGCAGGTAGATATTTATGCAAATTAGGCAAATAGCAACCTGTAGTACCTCATTTCAATAAATAACAACCTGCGATTCCCTTTGTACATTCACCTGACCCCAATTGGTACCAGTTGATATGTTCAATACATCAGTTGCGAAAACAAACGAAACTGGCACAGTCATATACTATATCCCGATAACGCGTGGTATCGCCTACTCATATATACTCCAGTGTTGTCTGTGCGTGTAGTGGGGCTTTGACTTCGTACCGACAGGTATCATTGTCAAATTATCAAAAGAAGTAACATTGTGTATGACCGCAATTAGGAATCATTTCCGTAAATAGTGTAATGCAATTTCTAGAAACTGTGAAATAATTGTTTTTGGAGTATTAGCAATTCTCCGAGATTGTATCCAAAATCATAGATGTAAAAGCAAAACATATCGAGTGTTTTGATTTTTCTACAATGCACACAAATTTACCTATAGATAAAGTCCAAAGTTGTCTTTCAGAATTAATAAGCACAACGTTTAAGCATAATGGTAAACCATACATAAATATTAATTCATATACAAAGAAAGCATATTGGTCACACAATAAATATTCAAAAAGTAACGTTAAATCTTACACTGTTGAAACTTTGATAGATGCTATAAAATTTCTTTTGGATAATACTTTTGTTCAATGCGAAACATTGGTTTTTCAACAAATAAAAGGCCTTCCAATGGGTAGCAACTGCTCCCCGCAGATTTATATTTAACCTGGCTTGAATTTAAGTATATGGATAAATTGATGGAAAGGGACTTTCAAATGGCTACAAAATTATCAAACAACGCAAGATATATTGATGACATTGCTTGTGTAAAGGTGCAAAATTTCAGTGAAATTGCTAAAGAAATTTACCCAAAAGATATCCCTTTGGAGGGTAAAATTCAGATGGTTTCAGAGATGTGTTTCTGGACTTCGATAATCAGGTCACTAATGACAGGTTTTCTATTAATGTCTATCGCAGAATAAATGATTGTAACTTTGAAGTAGTTAACTATTCTTTCCCGGACAGTAATATTTCGGAAACTATTGAATATAAAACGTTTTTGTTACTGATTTTGAGATTTGCTCGTATTTGTTTTTTAATTTCAGGACTTTCCATCTAGAACCAAATTTATTTACAACAAACTTGAGGCAAGAGGATTCAAAGATGTACTTTTGATCAAATATTTCTAAAAATTGTGCTATAAATATCCCGAGATGGTTAGAAAGTTTGGCTTGAATAATTTTAGAGATTTTAGACTTGCCTGTTTTGCTACTTAATTTTATCTTTTGGCATCATTCTGTTTTAATGTTCACTTTTCAGACATTTTGGGCGAGCTTGTTTTCTTTTAGATTAAACCCATAGGGGCTATCGGAAGCAAGCAGCGGCCTACGACAGTTACAAGCTTGCCTAATTGTACTTGATATGTCGTCAAGAAACATTAAATTTTCATTGCATTCTATTGACTGAAATACAAATGACTTTCGTTCTTTTCTGAATTGCCCTATAATATTGCTGTTAATATCCAAATATTATTAGAAAGTTTGGCTACAATAATTTTACAGCTTTTAGGCTTGTCTGTTTTGCTACTTAATTTTGTCTTGTGGCATCATTCTGTTTTAATATTCACTTCCAGACATTTTAGGCTCACATGTTTTCTGTCAGGTTACCCCCCCCCCCCCCCCGGGGGAGGCTATCGGTAACAAGCAGCGGCCGACAACACTTACAAATTTGCCTAATTGTGCTTAAAACCGTGTTAACAAAATTGTTTTGAAAACATGTTTTTGGCATAAATGCTAATGACTTTCGTTCTTTTCTGACATGGCTAGATGCACATTTACTCAATATTCAAAATTTACTCGAAATTGACAGTACTTTCTCAAATGTCAGAAACCTGACACATTGCGTTGAAACATTGACTTGGGGGTGGCAGTGAAATAGAGCTTAATTGTTTGGAGACTTTCAAAATGAGGAGTAGGTGTCATCATGGAGTTTGTTTTACATTTTTGATGCAGGGTGTCCATTGTTGCAGCCCTTTTTATGATTTCCCTTGGTTTGCACAGGTGGTCTAGCTGCAACCGTTTATTTTACAATCACTGCGACTGAATATATTGCCCCAGTTTGTTTCTACTTCAGTTATACACTGGCAGGTGGTTGAACTAGGATAAGCTATCCAGCTAGAAAGGATACATACTGGTTCAGGGGGAAGTCAAATTAGTCAAATTGTTCTTATCTGAATCTGTACTGTACAAATTTAGTAATTATGTTTTGTTTGACAGGTATTCTTGTTTCATTATGAAGCTCTGCATTTATTAGCAAAACTTCATTTATCAGCTAATTCATCATATGCCACGTTCATATTTATTCATTATTATGTGGGTTGTCTTTGCTGAATATTTAGCTTAGACAAGGAGCTGCTACTCAGAGAGACATGTACAGGTAAAGGCTCCGAAACGTGTTCTGAGTAGCGACCCGCTGAAGACCCTTTAATTTATTTGGGCTGATAAATACAGCCTATGTCAAAATTTTACAGAGAAACGTGTGCAATATGGACAATAGTACTTCCATATGTATATAGGTTAGACACGGACAGGTTAACTTAGGGGCAGTAAAGAGTTCGGACTGCGGAATAGGGTAATTACTACTGGGAGGTGGTTGTGGACAAATAGACACAAATACAACTGGAGCAGAGTTAGGCATAAGGCCCGGTTATGAAACGCCATAAGGGAACTCGAAAGTTGTAAGTTTGATCAATTTGCGTAAAACGTTGAAGTTTTCAATTTTATTGTATTTTACTGAAGTTTTCATGCTCTAAATATTAAACATAATTTTTATTTGTATCTATAATGCAGGTGTCATTGGAGAAAGGAAACTAGGAAGTCATAGAACGTAGGCTTTGTGTAAGCTTTATATATGTGTGTGTGTGTGTGTGTGTGTGTGTGTGTGTGTATACATACATACATACATACATACATACATACATATATGTGCATTTTGCCGTTCAAGGGCTTGCTACAAGCAGTTCATATTCACGCTAAAACAATTGAAATATTATAAATTCAGGTTTCTTTTAAAACTCTTGCTCAGCGTCTTTCAAGCTTAAATGGTCGTAGCTGTGGCTTGATGTGTTTCACGCTGCAAGGCATAGGAAACCAGTGAAGTAATATTAAGGGTAATAAGTGTATCGTTCAATACAAAGTGTTGTAGGTGTATATATGTCAATTGGATCCTTCTTGAGGATGAAGTAAAATTAGTATTGTATAACTCATGCGGTATGACGCAGAGATAAATTTATAAGCGTAAAATTTGTACTTTATACGCGAAACAATTGTCGTAAAGTTATGAGCGTAAGATTTATATTTTACACGCAAAGTACTTGTCATAAATGGAAAGAGTTGAAGTATAAACTCGAACTGTTTGTTAGTGCATAAACTTCTTTTGCAGTTATGGCGTGTCCGGTATGTCCAGTATGTTCCGATGAAGGTGCCCGTCTGTAATCTGTCACGGGCGTCCTTGTTGTATTCGTGTTGTGGACAACCAAAAAATGTGTGTGGCCTATACTATCATCCATCGTCGTCGTAATATTTTTCGGTGTCCAACACAAAACGCCTGGTTTGGCGCTGGTGGTCGCTTTCGCTATTGAATCTCCGGGGGAGGGGGGGGGAGGGGGGGGAGGGGGGAGGAGGAGCTGCGTGGCGGTCACACAGTTCCATTAGGCTGGTTTGTTGTGGAACCTGTTCTGAGCGTGCCGGGGGTCGCCGGAGAGGATGCCAACCGATTCCGTGTGCTATGAACTTTACGTAATTCTGTGGATACCTGTGGTATATAATTTCGAAATAATATTTCGTTCCCACGAAATATTTATTTCATCTGGTCGTCCATCCCGCCGTCCATCCCTCCATGCGTCTGTTGTTAGACTTTCTACTTTTTCGTCTTCTTTTCGCCGCATGGAGTGTGTTGATTTTGCACATGAAGTTCCCCAGGTGGACCTCTACAAAGTTTGCAAAGAAGATGATGATGCAATAATATTTTATATTTTTTATGAATATTTTAATATATGTTTTGAAACAAAATGAAATTTCATCTCAAGAGCTACTCGGCCAATTGCTTTGATATTGCACATAGGGTCACCAGGGATTAACTAGTACTTATTTTGGCCACCAGTTGGCGCTGCGACTCTATCCTATTTTTTTAATGTATTTTTGTGTGTTCATGCTGTTTTCGTCCAAATGGAATTGATCCAAATTTTATCAGAATATAGTTGGCCTTCAGACACTAAAGGTTTGCGAAAATAATGTGGATATGTTAATCTTATCTCTAAGTTACGGGACATCAAACTTTGCGACTGTAAGTGAGTCCTGCCACTGTATATGTATATATGGCAATACAGTGCATATATTGAACTATTGTATTTACATTGCCGACTTCTAATAAAAAATAGCTGTATGTAATGTTTTGACTTTGCACATGAATGTTGCCCAGGTGGACCTCTACCAAGTTTGCAAAGGAGATGATGATGCAGTAAGTTTTCTTTTTTAATGATTTTTTTAAAATTCATTTTTTGAAAAAAAATTGCTTTGTCTCAAGAACTACCTGGCCAGTCGCTTTGATATCGCACATAGCATCACCTGGGGTTACTTAGTTCTTATTTTGGCCACCGGGTGGCGCTGCAATTTTTCCATTTTTTTTCTTGATTATTTGTGTGTTAAGGCTATTTTTGACTTCTTCTCCAGAACAGCTAAGCAGAAATGCTTTCAATTTTATCAGAATATAGTTGGACTTAAGAAAATAAAAGTTTGCAAAAATATTGTGGATATGTCAATTTTTGACAAAAGTTATGGGATATCAAACTTTACAAACGTGAGTGCTGACACTATATAAATAGTAATGCCAATACAGTGCATGTATTGCTCTATTGTATTTACAATTTCGACTTCTTCTCAAATACCGATGATTGAGTGTTACCACTGTATATGTATAGAGCTATACAGACTACAGTGCATGTATTGCAATATTGTAAAAGCAGATTCCAGTCAGCAGAGCACAGGATCATCATGATCCTCTTGTTTATCCTTTGCTAGTCAATTTGGCTATATTATTTTTTAAAATAAGCTCCAGATTAGCTGTACTTGGCAGGGCTTCCAGACGCTTGGACACTAAGCTTCTCTTGATTTTATATAATATAGTTCACATGGCAGTTTGATGTATAGACCTTTCCTTGTTTTTAGACTTTTTACAGGTGAATGTTTTTATTTTAAATACACGATTTTAATGGATGCACCATTGTTACTGACCCGACAATGTGTGCCCCTGTGTAAATAAATAAATAAATAAATAAATAAATAAATAAATAAATAAATAAATAAATAAATAAATAAATAAATAAATAAATAAATAAATAAATAAATAAATAAATAAATAAATAAATAAATAAATAAATAAATAAATAAATAAATAAATAAATAAATAAATAAATAAATAAATAAATAAATAAATAAATAAATAAATAAATAAATAAATAAATAAATAAATAAATAAATAAATAAATAAATAAATAAATAAATAAATAAATAAATAAATAAATAAATAAATTATTCTTCCTCACCTAGACTATTGTGATATTTTGGGGGATTCATAGTGTCCATCTGTGTTTTTCATCTTTTATCATGTACCATCCAGGGCCTGGCGTAAGATCAGTGTTATTACACTGAGCCAGTGACCCTAGTTAAAGAAGAATTCAATCAATCAATCAATCAATCAAAAAATAGATTCTTAGAGAATCTTACACGACTCAAAAATATTACCATTTTTGTCTTTGAACGATGGATTGTTGTTGATGGAGAAAATCACCAGTGACGCAGGCCACGAGTAATTTTTCCCACCAACAAGGATCCCGAGTGACAGAAAAATAGTTACTCACTCTCCAGCCATGTAAGATTTTGTTTATTCCATGTTCAACTGGGTATTCATCGCAAAAATATACTCTAGGCTTACTTTCAACGCCGATCTGGTGTGCTGTGTTTGTTTACGTTCGTATGACTAGTAGTTATACCACGTCAAGTGCGACGTGTAATCAAACATCCTTCGCGCACATTTTATTTGTCTGTATGTTCATGCACCACGTGACTAATGCAGGTGCGTCACAATTAAGCTAACTGTAACAATGTTTAGGTCATGCAGGCCAATGTTGGTATGTATAGTTGACTATTTATAGCAAACATCAGCAAGCTCTTACCATCAACACACATGTACATGTAAATACATGACATAACTCAAGGTTTAATCATCCAATCAGAAGACTACTCGGTATCTAGGTTTCACGCCAGTAATTCAACCTGTGGAAACACAGACGAACAGAGCTATCACCTTCTAGTTCACTCAATGGGTTACAAACATGTATGTTTTATACACCAAAATGTTCCCAAGAATTTTTTACATCAAATAAACACCAGAAAACATGGGCATGAATGGGAAATTTTTCAGCAAATTGCCATGGCAACCAGCTCTGTATAGTACTACTTGCAGTATCATTGCGCGCACACAGTGTTGACTCCAGCTGAATCACTGTGTATACTGGTGTCAGTGTACATACCTTTATAATATTCATGTCAGCTCAAAGTATACATTGTTTTCCACAATCAAGCCAAAATCTAACCTTTCTGGTAGCAAACGTTTTTTATGGTGTGCACCTGATAACACCACCCACTTCAATGACCTTAGCCTATAAAGTTGCCGAAACACCACAGAGACGATGGAGTTGGAATTGAAACTGGTCAAGGAGCGACATGCCCCATGACCGACTTTATTAACAATGGACATAAATTAATGATTGTCACTACATAAATTAAAGATTGTCAGTACACATGTGCTGGTCCCTCCAGCGCCCCTTAGCACTATTAAGGGGCCAGCACACAAGTACCAATATTTAGCAAATATATCTTCGGATGAATCGGCAAAGGTGAGGGGGATCAACCGCCACCCTCTCCTTTGCTGAAACCAAAGTGCATGCATTTTTCTAACATAAATGTTGAGACTATACTTGCAGGTGGCCGACAGGGGAAGGAGGTGGGTTATCAATCAGCCAGACAATGAGTGTACAACAAATTCTTGGCTACAACCCGGTTCTGAGCGAGAACTTCGCGTCCGATAACAGCGAGGGTTGAGAAGTAACTGATGAAGTTTGAAGATTCAAATTGGGTGGAAAGACGCTAATTGAAAGCGAGGCTGATCCTTCCCATGACCACCCAGGCAACCTTCCCAGAGGGTCTGCTCTGCAGGCCACCTGTTGGCCACCCCAAGTACTATGGCCTGATATACAGATTCCTAAGTGGGCTCCTACACAGCCCCACCTATTGGCCACTCTATTTATTATACCTCTCATGTTGCACCATAAATTGTGCTATGTGCATAGCATGTCTTTTATGGTGTGCACCTGATAACACCACCCACTTCAATGACCTTAGCCTATAAAGTTGCCGAAACACCACAGAGACGATGGAGTTGGAATTGAAACTGGTCAAGGAGCGACATGCCCCATGACCGACTTTATTAACAATGGACATAAATTAATGATTGTCACTACATAAATTAAAGATTGTCAGTACACATGTGCTGGTCCCTCCAGCGCCCCTTAGCACTATTAAGGGGCCAGCACACAAGTACCAATATTTAGCAAATATATCTTCGGGTGAATCGGCAAAGGTGAGGGGGATCAACCACCACACAGGCATACAACTTGGCTTGGCAAGACAAGGTGTGGGCCTGCCCCCCACCAGAGGCACAGGTGTATTGTTGTGTAAACATGTTATATACCTTTCAATTTAATGACACCGCTGAAAATAGAAACATAGTAGAATTGTATGCACCATCAAATCATATGTACAAAATGCTGAATGTCACCTTGGAAATGAGTGTCCGTTCAATAAATAAAAATGATTATTTTGTTGATAATGTGTCCTGTTTTGCTGCATATAAAAATTTTAATATCGTGTGTACCCTATTACTGGGTATCACACTGGAGCAGCTATCACTAAACCAGTCAAGTTATAGTCCGCATGGCAAGAGTCCGCTATCACATTGAAATGCCCCTTCGATGGGCAGCACAATCCAAAGCTGTCCTCTAATGGATTGTGAAAAAGACAAAATCACATGCGCTTGGCAATCTAATCCACACATGCCAGCTGACATGCCGCCAGACGGTTTCTATCCCATACTGAAACCCTGTATATACCAGTCACTGCACCAAGGTCAAGTTGTAACATGGAATTACTGATCCATACGTATGTTCAGTGACCACTTTAACTGACTGGCCTGTCATACGAGTGCGTTGTTTGGTGGTCCCTGGCCCTTGCAAGGAACCAATGCTACTTTCAATTTACACGTAAGCCACTGTAGCATATGTAATGTTCTTCACCAGCCACACAAATGTCCTGTAGGCTGCTAATAGAGATACCGTACACACACCTAATACTTTGCTTAGTCTAAACATAATATTTTGCCCCCGGCCCTTGCAGGGAACAAAAGGACAGTTGAAAACAGTTCAAAAGGAACTTACCAATGCAACAAATATGTAAATTAGCACCCAGCCCGTGCAAGGCACTTAACCCAAGAGAGATATCACTGGATAACTTATGACACATGATCACTTTTGTGACCTGGCTCGAATTATTTACCACTGTGTGGCGCTCAAATGATCTATGTGCAACATGTAGAGTAGTTCAGCCCGGCCCTTGCAGGACCAAACCTGCACATGTATGATGCATTCACTTGAAATTTAAGCGCCACGGTTGTAGAAACACGAGCAACCACACACAATTTACTATCCAATCTGTGGGCCTTGACCTGTCTAATTAGTTACCACTCTGATATACTTGCGAAACGCATCGGACTTCACCCGCCCTTTGAGTCGGATTTGGGAGTCTCAGGTACCCCATTCTGTGCATCCCACGAAGCTGCACCGATTCTGAAGCTGTGGCCTTTGTACATGTTACTGTCCAACTGACAAAAGTTTAAACAGACTCTTAATTGTGTATCAAAAATAGAACGAGAGACTGGCTTCTGATTTGAGGCTAGAAACAAATTACCGGGACTTGAACCCCTTTGCCACAAATAGGTTATCAGGAGACTCACAGGGCAATACTTGGTACCAGTGGCGCGAAACGCCACATAATGTGGACACCCTGAATAATTGTGTTTAAAATTACGGAAGCAAACTTTAATTTCTTTTGGTTTTTTGTTTGCCGCCATTAGTGTTATGTCACCAATCTGGATAACATTAGTTGTACTTAGACTATTGGATGATGCCAGTTCGCCTATGCGCGCATATGTGTAAAAGGCAAAGGAAAACATAGCCTTGAATAAATTTTGATTCACTAAACTCATGTTCTGTTCGGCTGCATGTAAGAGTCGGTGCAGCACTGGGGCAGTTATGGGTAGGCGCATGTCCATAGATGGGCGGAGACGATAGGCACCTGCCATCATTTTTTGAATAATGAAATGTTTTGTTGGGTCTTCCAAATTTCTAATTTGTGGAAATATGATATGGCAGACAAATATGTAGATATTGTCTTAGGTGCCAGTCTCTGGTTGAACAGGTAAGCCACAAACAAAGATACTTTAGTGAATGATAAAGGTATGGGATCTCCCAACTCAAAACGACGGCAAAAATCTACACATGATTCCCAAACCCTATGATACAGTGCAGCTGTTTGAGGCGCCAATGAAGAGTCTACCAGGCTTCTTATAGTGGAATGCAGTTGGCTGGAGTCAGTTCGTCTGGGATGGGTGTTTGCAAGCCTCAACTCTGTGGAGAGAGGAGGAGAAATTTATCAATTAACCCTCTTGAGAGGGCGTCGGCTTTACTGTTCGCTGAGCCCGGGACGTGTTTGGCACGAACCATAATGTTGAATTTTAGGCAAGCTGTGACTAATTTCCGGATGCCTTGCATTATCAACATGTCTGGTGAAGTTTGTTTGTTAATGATAGCCACAAGGGCCTCGTTATCAGTCATCAGTAATATGGAGTGGTTCCTGAGCCGATGCCCCCACAAATACATCGCTAACACTATTGGGAACAATTCCAGGAATGTTATGTTAAGAAAGGACCACGATTCAGGAAACACCCCATGAAAGTACCGAGACCGTAAAACTGCACCAAACCCATGTGATGCTGCTGCATCCGTAAATAGCTGTAGCTTTTCACTGGACAGCCATGTCTCATTAAGAAACATGTTTCTACCATTAAAATGACTTAGGAATTCCAGCCAACATTCCATGTCTGCCCGCGCTCCAGCATTTAGTGTCACAAAGTAGTAAGGTTTACGAATGCGTTTCATGAGGTGAATGAGGAGTCTCAAGAAGGCTCTACCCGGGAGTACTGCCACACAGGCAAAGGAAAGGGAGCCGATCAGAGATTGTAGTTCCCTTAGCCTTATCTTGCGTCTGCTTTTGGTAGTGTGCAGCACACCTGTGCATTTATCTATTTTATCTTCAGGGAGACGTAATTCCATATTGACTGAATCGAGCTCAATACCAAGAAAAATAATGGTCTGTGTCGGTCCTACGGTTTTCTCATGCGCTATGGGAATACCTATATCTTCACACAAAAAGATGAACTTTGCAAGAGATTGGCTGCATTTTTTCTTTGACCTGTGTGCTGTCCAGAAGTCGTCCAGGCAATGTACACACTCAGGGACCCCTGGCTTAGTTTTGATGACCCATTCTAGGGCTGTACTGAGGGCTTCAAATGTCTGGCACGAACTAGACGCCCCCATTGGGATGCATTTATCAAAATAATATTTTCCTTGCCACTTAAAACCTAGGAGACTGTAGTCCTCCGGTCTCACCGCAAGTTGTCTGAACGCCTGCAATATGTCGATTTTGGCCATTGTAATGTATCAACACTAACGACGAGGTGCCATCTTGAACTACAAGTGTGTATTTATTCAGACCCGGATGTAAGACTTGCAATTGATACAGTAGTACCACTGGTTGCCATCAGGGGGCAGCAGCAGCCAATACATGTTACCACAGGTTTCCATATACTGATGTAAATACATCACATCTCCCTTCTTTTGAACAAAAAAAACTGAATGAAGCCATTTATGTTTTAGTACTGGGTTTCCAGGTACAAGGAAAATCCCAGTTCATGTCTTTGGCTGGAAACAGTTCATATATTTGGCATTTATGCGGCAGTAGCACCAAACTTTAACATTGTAATTTAAATGCTGGTAGACTTCCAGGTACAAGGAAAGTCACAGTTCGAGTCTTCCGCTGGAGACTGTTCATATTTGGCATTTATGCGGCAGTAGCACCAAACTTTAACATTGTAATTTAAACACTAATAGACTACGAGAGAAAAAACCTAAGATAGAACAAAGTTAAACTAGAACCTGATAATATGCAAAGTAACTTTAAAGTCAGTCATTAAGCTTCTCTAACGAGTATTCCAGTCTATCTTGAATAAAGAAAAGACTTTCATTTTAAGCTTGAATGTTCACATAGTTCATAAAGTATCTGTTAAAACAAAATGTCAGGATGGGCAGCGATCCACCTACACCCATATGAACGTGTTTGCTTCACCGATAATTTTCATTGTAGTTTTGCACAAAATCTCTACAAGTCAAAATGTCATAATGGGCAGCGATCCGCCTACACCCATATGAACGTGTTTGCTTCACAGATAATTTGCATTGTAGTTTTGCACAAAATCTCTACAAGTCAAGTCTGTCTGGAGGTTTAATCACCCTCCCACTACGTGTCGTCTTTATAACCACAGTTGGTGGTCTGTCTCTGAGGTTTCCTTGGGTACCCTCTTGAGGTGTCTCAAGAATTTGCTCATTCAGAGGACTGTCCACTTGGTTTGGTGGGGTGTTGTTGGTCCACTCGGTTTCCATGGTAACGGGGGTTTCAATGGAGAAAGGCCTTTCATTGTTGGCCAAAAGATGTGCCCGATTTCTGCGATAAAGCTGTCCGCTTTTGGTCTGTACCATGTGGGAGCGATTACCTAGGTTTTTGTTAACCATGACCGGTCTCCAAACTTTTCCATCCCATATTCTTGCGGCTTCGCCTTCTTTAAGCTCACGGAGTGTCTTTGTACCATGTCTATCATGGAAGTGTTTTTGCACATCTTGGCGCTGTTTTAGTGCATTTTGAACTGCCATGGGTATTTCTGGTTTTAGCAGGGATTCCGCTGTGGGGATCAAAGTTTTTGTTCGTCTGTTTAATAGTAACTGACTTGGTGAGTTGCAAAGTTTCTCATCCAGTGGTGTGTTTCTGAATTCTAGCAATGCCAGAAAAGGGTCTGTTGACTTTGTTAGCAGTTGTTTGATGGTCTGCACTGTTCGTTCTACTTGTCCGTTTCATCTGGGGTATCTGGGACTAGAAGTAGTATGCTTGAAATTCCAGTCAACACTGAATTTCCTGAATTCTTGACTTGAAAAACATGGCCCATTGTCAGTGATTACATTGGCGATCCCTTGTACTGCAAATATAGATTTCAAAGCGGTAATCACGCTTTGGCTGGTTTGACTGTTCAGCTTTACTACATATGGGAATTTTGAGTAATAGTCCACACATAGCAAATAATCAACTCCATCCAGACTGAACAAATCAACACCCACAAACTCCCAGGCTCTGCTAGGCAGTGGTTGTGGTATCAGGGGTTCACGCTGATTTTTCCGCTGATATGTCAAACAGGTAGCACAACTGCTTATCATGTTTTCGATATCCCGATTCATTCCGGGCCAATACACCACATCACGGGCTCGCTGCTTTGTCTTGACTATACCCATGTGTGCGCTGTGCAGTTTTTGGAGTATTTCGGCCCTTAGTGCACTTGGAATCACAAGTCTCTGTCCTTTGAACAATATCCCATTGAGAACAGTGAGTTCATCCCTTTCATTCCAATATGGTGTACAGTTTATATCTACTTGGCTTTTGTCTGTTGGCCAACCATCAAGGATGTAACTGGTGAGTTTGGTCAAGGTAGGGTCTGTTTTTGTTGCCTGTTTGATGTGATCAAGTCCTGTAGTAGACACTGGTAGCGTACTGATTGTGTCTACCCACACTGTTTCTGCAGACAAGGATTTTTCTTCTTTGCCGGAGTCTTCCAGAAAAGCACGACTTAATGTGTCGGCTATCAGGAGATCTTTCCCTCGGGTGTACTGAACACGAATCTGTGGAAAACGTTGTAAACGTATGATCATACGCTAAAGGTCTCGCCGGTGCTTTGTATAAAGGTTTGGCCAAAATTGCCTGGATGGGTTTGTGGTCTGACTGTATGCGTGTGTCCCGGCCTACGATATATTCAGCAAATTTTTCACAACCATACACGATCGCCATCATTTCCTTCTCAATTTGAGCGTACAACTGCTGAGTAGGGGTCAATGCCTTTGATGCATAAGCAATTGGCCTGTTGCCCTGCAGGAGGCAGGCCCCTAAACCCTTTGAGGAACTATCAACTTGAAGTGTCAATTCTTTGTTTGGATCATAGAAGGCAAGCACTGGGGCTTTAGACAGAGCGCATTTCAGTTTTTTGAAGCTCTCTGCATGACAATTTTCCCAGACAAACACATTCTCTTTTTTCAACAGTTCACGCAGAGTGTCCGTCTCTTGGCTCATGTGAAGTATAAATTTGGCCAAGTAATTTATCATCCCAAGGAATCGCTGGACTCCAGCTTTATCCTCGGGCTCCAGCATATCAATTATAGCTTTCACCTTTTTGGGGTCGACCTTCAATCCATCTGCTGAAATAATGTGTCCTTGGTACACCACTTCCTTTCTTTTCACTTTGCACTTTCCATTGTTGAGCTTTAAATTTTTATCACGAGCCCTCTGAAGTGCTGTGCGAAGTCTACGATCATGCTCCTCTTCATTTGAGGCCCAAATCAAAATATCATCCATCATGACTTCCACGCCTTCTAGGCCTTCAAACACTTCTTCAATTTTGGCTTGGTACTTTTCTGGGGCTGATGCAATGCCCATGGGCATTTTCCGATATCTGTATCGGCCAAATGGAGTGTTAAAAGTGAGCAATTTTGATGAGTCTTCATCCAACTGTATCTGGTAGAAAGCTTTCTCAGCATCCAAGGTTGTGAATAGAGTAGCACCTGCCAACTTTGCTGCGATATCTTCCACCAATGGTAATGGGTGATACTCTCTTTTAATGGCCATGTTTAAATCACGTGGGTCGAGACATACACGTAAGGACCCATTGGGTTTTAGTACAGTGACCATGCTGTTAACCCAGTCTGACGTGTCATTTTCTTTGACTTTTGTGACAATACCTTTCTCTTCCATACTGTCTAACTCTATTTTGAGTTTGTCTTTCAAAGCATGAGGTACCCTTTGGGGAGGATGCACCACTGGGGGTATGCTGGGGTCAATTGTGATATGATATGTCCCTGGCAGGCACCCAATACCTTTGAAAACATCAGGGAATTCATCCAACATTTCTGTACTGTACACATTGTTTTGCTTTGTAATCTGGTCAATCAGTCTGGACACAAGACGCATTCTTTCACAGTCTGGTTTTCCAATAATGGTTGTTGCATCAAAATCCACTATTTGAAACTTTATCTTATATTTCGTACCATTCAGGTAACACAGCAGCAACTTTTCACCAAGAGGTCTAACTTCCTCACCTGTGAACGATTTCAAGGTAACCCTGGAACTGTCCAAAACCTGAGTTGAAATTTGGTCATAGTTTCTCTTCACCATGACATTGACCTGTGCACCTGTATCTAATTTGCAATTAAGGTCTACAAACTTGCCCAAATAAGTTCTTATGGCTAGTTTCGCTGACCAGTCTCTGCGGGAATCCTGGTGGGAATCAGAGTCCACCATAAATACCAAATAGTCATCATCATCACTTGTGTTTTCTGACTCGCTACTGGTGTTGTCACCATAACTGATGTCTACTTCCTCTACTTGGTGTACACTATTCCCATTTGCTCTACAAAGCTTGGCGTAATGATTTGGCCACTGGCATTTGTCAAATTACTCCAAACGCTGGACACTGTCTCGGTTTATGCTTACGACCACACTTATGACAACCATCTATTGGCTTCGTTTTGTTTCCACGGTGACGTCCGCTATTTTGTTTCCACCGTTGGTTTTCACGCTTGGGTAAACCCCGTGGAATTGCTTCATCATGGCGCCCCTTCCTTTGGTAAATGACTTCAACATTAGCACCTGTTGCCTCAGTAATTGTTTTTGCGTAGCACTTACTGTTTTCCGCAGCCTTGGCCATTGACACCGCAGTATTTAAATCCAACTTTGTTTTTGCCAGGAGTCTTTCTCTCAGTCCGTTGTCGGTAATACCTGCTATGATTCGGTCTTTAATGAGACTGTCCTTTAGAGTTCCAAATTCGCACGTGGAAGCCAGCGTTTGTATTGCCTTGATAAATTGGTCGACAGTTTCATGCTCCTGCTGTACACGCGTGTTGAATTTGTGCCTCTCCAAGGTCACATTCCTCTCTCCCACACAGTATTGTTCAAACTTTTTGAGAACTTTGTCTATACTTACTCTATGTGCATCATCCTCCCATGTGAAATTGTTGTAAACTTCCACTGCTTCTTCTCCGACCACATGGAGGAACGTGGCAACGCGCACTTTGCTGTCCATGGCATGACGGCCTGTGGCCAGTTCGTAATTGTCCCATACTTGTTTATATTTGCGCCAGGTGGTAGCCTTGTTACTGTCCAATTTCAAATCGGTTGGGGGTTTTAAATGTTCCATCTTGACGTGGATTCGGGCCCTTCTGACACCATGTAATGTATCAACACTAACGACGAGGTACCATCTTGAACTACAAGTGTGTATTTATTCAGACCAGGATGTAAGACTTGCAATTGATACAGTAGTACCACTGGTTACCATCAGGGGACAGCAGCAGCCAATACATGTTACCACAGGTTTCCATATACTGATGTAAATACATCACAGCCATAAAGGAATTTTTGCCTAGTCGTTTCAGTGATCTGACCGCGTCATCTATCCCTGCATATTGCACATACGCCTGTTCCCTGGGTATACCTTTGTTAATCGAAGTGGTATGTTCACTATTTCCGGAAAATGACAAATTGTGTAGCAAACGGAAATCACCATTTTTCTTTGGCATCAGGCCGATTGGACTCAAATACATGTTTTCAAAAGGTTTCATGTCAAACGGGCCGGCAAACCTGCCTGCGTCTAGCTCCTGTTGAATTTTTTCTGACACTATTTTGGGATGCATTTTAGCACTATTTGAGACAGGACAATTTTGACCTCTTCTTTCGCCTGTGAACCACAGCTGGAAGCCATACTTGAACCCATTCATTAAAAATTCTTTATCTTGCTCTGGATATCCTTGCAGCCAATATTCCAGTCTGTTAACCTTAACAGGCATAGGCAAATCATGACCTAGCTGCAGGTCTGTTGTGGGAAGGAGGGGACTGGCGGCGTTTGGACTGTTGATTTTGGTTGTCTCGGTTGGGACAGCGACTGACGGGGTGTTTGGCAGGGCACTTAAAGCAGTTGTGACTGTAGGAACAGGGACCACTGCAATTTTTGCCTTGGTGGTACGTGTAACAATATCCTCTTGGGATGTGGTTCTTCCTTTTTTGGCCACGGTTCCGAAAGGGCTGGTTTCCTGCCTGATTACCCTGCCTTTTCATGCCCCGCGAGGTCGCAAAATTCATGGTAATGATGTCAACTTCATCCCACCTAAGGTGTTCAGAAAATTTCATGCGACGAAAGGTTTCGTCGTAGTACCGCCAGTCTCCTCCTTCTTGGGCAACACCACGCACAAGATTGTTATATTTTAACAAATTGCTGGCTTCATTTGGTTCCTTGACCAATAAAACTGACATATATATGTGAAAGGCGTCAGTCCATTCATTCAACGATAATGCTCGCTGTTTGGACTGACGCCAGACGAGTTGTGGAGTTTCCTCTCCATTGTCAAATGTTCCCAGTTTGACGGATCTCTCATCTTTGTTGATGAGTGTGGCGAAATCTATATATTCCCCGTCCCAGATTTTTTGCCTGGTTTTCAAGGGGATCTGGGAATGAATAGGCCGGGCTACAGAATATTGTGAGGATTTGGGCCTGACAACGGGGATGCTATTTTGGGTGGCTTCAGTGGCAGGAACCTCCACAAACTCGTCCACAAATGATTCTACAGTGACAGACTGACTCTGCTGGTTAGTTACCCTATCAGGTGTGTGCACGGTATTTATAAACTCATTACCTATGTCCTGTGGCGAGGGTACTGGGCCTGTTTGTACAGCTGTGTCGCTACCTTTAGCCGCCATGGCTTCCAGAGCTAGCTGTACCCCCCGCTGAATGCCCTCGGCCACCAGTGTGGCTATATCCTGGCTATTAGCCACATTGCCGGCTGGCAGTGGTGCCATCTGCTGGGCTTCAGGCAAAGGAGCATCATTTTCTGTCAGTCTACGCAGACGTCGCGTGGTCCTTCTTGGCCTCTCAATAGGTGTTGCTGGTCTTGCTGCCCTTCTACCGCGACGTGGCATGTTGCTGAAAGTAAGTTGTAGAACCATGTAAAATGTCCTAAAATCTAGTGTGCGCACTACTGTGTGTGTAACCTGCTTTACCAAGACCAAGCCCCCTGTACAGGAGGGATAAAATGTGCATAAGAGCAAACTTCTATTGCATTGACATACAGTCGCTACACAGGGGCCGGCTTCTCCAAATCTTTTACTCACTGAATCATTACCCAGCTAAGTAATTACTCACTTTTTCTTGGTCCTGATTGGCCAGACACTGCCCATGAGCCAATAAAAATGCAGAACCTTGAGTCTGAGTAATTACTCAACCGAGAGAATGTTTTGGAGAAACCGGGCCCAGGCACCAATGCTCCATAATGCATGAGTTACAGTGTTATGCTCCATCATCATGTAATACCTTACAGTAACCTTGGAGGAATTATAGTAACTCACTCAGTCTGTAACCAAATAACTGGTAGTACATGTAACAACTGCCTGGTTATCACCTATATACATTCAGCTGTAGATGAACTGATACCATACACAAGTGTCACAGGCAAAAACGAAAAATAGACAGGCTTTTCCTTGCATATGTGGGATATAAAATGACAAAGGCAGAATTAAAACTGCTTCAACAAATTCAGGGGTAAAATGTGGCTTGCCCCTCACCACGTCTATCATGTGGTGTTGGTAAGATGCCAAAACATAGCCCCTTAGCAGCTGCCCAAGGGCACGGGAAAATGCAACGCGCCAGCCACTGCTTGCAGCTACTACAACTGATCCAACGGACGAGACCTGTTGTCATACTGTGAAGCAAAACCGTGGCGTGAAGGGCGAAGCGTGAACTATAAACAAGTTCAAAACCCACGTGCCATAAAAATGTCCACAGCAAGTGACCCCAGTGGCCTTATGAGGAAAACAATAAGTAATTAGCATGAGAAACTATTCAAGAGGACAGGACAGATACCCATGCTTTGTGTTAACCTCTCACAGTGCACCGCACGATGGCCGTCTGGTGTAAAATAACCTGAAAACAAAACCGGAAATGCAAATGGCGATAAACCGGAAGTACTTCCGCCAGCTTTGTACTTGGCCACCCCAAGTACTATGGCCTGATATACAGATTCCTAAGTGGGCTCCTACACAGCCCCACCTATTGGCCACTCTATTTATTATACCTCTCATGTTGCACCATAAATTGTGCTATGTGCATGGCATGTCTTTAATATACAGCCCCTTGCATCCCTAGGCCTGATATTTTATTGGCACTCTGCAATCATGTTACCTCAGCACAGGCATAATTACCCCCGTAGAACCTCTAGTCTATGAATTCGATTTTCTTCGTTACACCCTACTGCGCATGCTCACATGGGCAACGTCATTGCCGTTTTTATGCATCCCGGGAAGTTTTAACAGTTTTATTTACACTAACTCTCAAACTTACCAGGCTTTATGGAAATTATGTCAACAATTCATGTCCGTTCAGAAAACGTCGATACAGTGTGATAAATGATAACGATTTACAAACTCGCATTGTTGACACATCGCTGGAACCTGGGCCTAAACACGCTTCTTGGGCTGCAAATGGGTTTCCACGGAATAGAAAAAACCTTAGAGCTGTGAGGGTAACCGAAAATGAACATCGCAATGTATGTAACATTTGTTGCGCATGTTGTGTCTTAACTTAATAATGTTGGCAGACAATGCATTCACCAGGTAGCTTCTGGAGGCCTTCCAGATCACAACTCTACTAGTATATCCCTCAGGGGCCCCAGAACGCCATGTTGCCAATCCCTGATGCCAGCTCAGATTTGGTGTTGTCGCTCGAGATTCCAACAATTATTCTCCGTACCCACTACGTCTCTGCCACAGGTTACAGCACTATTTCAGTGGGGATATAGAAATCTTGGGCACAGTACTTAAATTTGTGGAACTGTGTCTAACAGAAAGAGTTAAAGGCTATAAGATAGATGGGTTCGTTCAGCGGCTCAAGGCACTAGGCCTTCCCACTCAAGAATGGTTTAGTAAATGGCCACTAGAGGGACCTAGCGACTAGGTACCACTGCCTGATCCACTGAAATCATTATTAATACTTTCTAACGCTGGTGCTCACATCAATCCCTACTATGTAATTCAAACAATCAAACAAGTTCGTTCAACCAATGAAGACATCACACAATACAGAAAATCATTTAATATCCATGGTAATACACAGCAAGTGATTCAATATGCAAGGCAATATCCACTAAATGTAAAACTAATCGCAGTTCAAAATTAGACACAGTTTAGATTAAATCCTTACAGTGTCAGATGTCAAAAAAAAACATTCAAACAACAGACTCAAATTTTAGACCCACAATCATTTTTTTAAAAAACCAGCTTTTCAAGATCAAAATCATCCAATTTGGTCATTTTGACAAGAATCAGCAAAAATATGTGATACCAAAACAAAATGCAGCTTAGAACAAATCCGAAGTGATTTCTAGTTATAAGTCACGTGATTTAGGACGGCGGCAATCTTCAAAGCGAATCTCCATACAGGCAACGTATGTTGGTACCAAATG
This sequence comes from Hermodice carunculata, assembly GCA_964020975.1. Taxonomy (NCBI): domain Eukaryota; kingdom Metazoa; phylum Annelida; class Polychaeta; order Eunicida; family Amphinomidae; genus Hermodice; species Hermodice carunculata. The sequence continues at coordinate 83,590,565 of OZ026622.1, forward strand.
AAGAACTTACACGATTTTTTTTCTTGTAATGACAAGATTTTTTATCTGGTAATTGCAAGATAGTGTCAGATAAAAAAGTGAAGTTACGCTGACAACGCCGGGCTTCCGTAGTATTTCAACTTTTTTTCTTGTTATAACGAGAAAAAATATCTTATTATTTCAACTTTTCTAGTTATAACAATAAGTTTCTATAACAAGAAAAAATCTTGTTATTACAACTTTGTTCATGTTATAACAAGAAAAAAATCTTGTAATTACAACTTTTTTTTCGTCTTACAACTTTTTTCTTCTTAAAACAACAAAAATCTTGTTATTACAACTTGTTATTTCAACTTTTTTCTTTTTTATAACAAGAAAAAAATATTTGTTATTTCCCCGCGGGGGAGTTTGTTTGTTTTTTGTTGTTTTTTGTTTTTGTTTTTGTTTTTGTTGTTCCTGTTTTAACGAGAAAAAATCTTGTTATTCCAACTTTGTAATCTGCTATAACAAGAAAAAATTTTGTTATTACAACTTTTTTCTTATTCTTACAATAAAAAATCTTATTTCAACTTTTTTCTTGTTCTAACTAGACAAAAACCTTGTTATTTCAACTTTTTCTTGTTATTGCAAGAAAACATCTTGTTGCTTCAACTTTTTCTTGTTTTAAGTAGAAAAAACTTACAATTATTTTTTCTTGTTATTTCACCTTTTTGTCCTGTTATTACAAGAAAAAATTTCATTATGTAACTTTTTCTCTTGTTATAACTTATTACATGCAAATGATCACTTCTTTGTATATTCAGTTCAGGACGTGCTGGCTTTATTATTTGACTTTTGCTTTTGGAAACGTTGAAAAGATATGACATTTGCCTGGTAGCACACATTGTAATTCTCTCCTCATATTACAAAACTACGTCCACGTCCTATTTAAAAACAGAGAAAAAATAAGAGAACTAGAGAAGTGCCCAAAGGACACGGGTACACCCACCTGTAATGGTCCCCATGAGCATTGGAAAGACTAGCCTGTGATTTGTGTAAGACTTGCAACATATTGTAAAATCTTTACATGGATAATAATTATATACACATAACTTTTCACATATTGATTGATATTCCTATCAAATTCCATGGCTATACCTGAAATACATAATGTGGTACACATGGCACAAGTTTGACAAAAACCAATACTCATTTTCCAGCAATTGTCCTTTTCACTAAGTAAATTAATTAATGATTATTAACAGCGGATAGAGAGCACAAGATTCAAACAGAACACCAGAGGTACATTACCACATATTGATTAATGTTGATATCAAGTTTCATTGCTGTATCTCAAACAATTTGTGATATACACACGACATAGGTTTGACAGGAGCCAACATTTTCACTGGAGAGACATTTTCACTAAGTTCATCAATGAAATATGAACAGAAGTTAACTGACCCAAAAGACAAACAAAACCTCAGGTGCACATAAACATATATTGATGAATTATTCTATTAGGTCTGATACCTTCATATAAAAAAAAACTTCTTGAGATATGCGCGACAAAAATCTGACAAGTCCAAAGTCGAATCAACATTTTCACTAATTAGTGATTAATTATCAGAGGGTAATTAATCCAAGAGACAGACTAAACCCCAGGTTCATACCTTCATATATTGAGAACTGTTCCCACAATGTTTCGTGGCTGCACCTCAGATATTTTTTGTTTTTTAGATACGTGCGACAAAAAATCTTACAATTTTAATGTCGGACGGACAGACGGACGGACAACATCAAATTTCTGTGCCCCCCCTTCATGGAGTAAATCGACTTATGAAACATTTCGTATAAGGAATAATAATATTTTGTCCTCGTTATAACAAGATAAAACAAGAGGGCTGTGTGAACAGCCCATGCTCAGCTGATCTTGACATTCATCACACTTGCAGCACTATGAACTTGGGAAAGGATCACGGTCACCCATGTTCTGAGTAAGTCTTACCTTTATACAAGAACACTAACACGTGCAACATCAATGTTCAAGTAGTTCCCAAGTTATAATGAAGAGTAAAATTCATGTATGTTGCACTGTGACCCCAAAAACGAGGTCAAGGTCATTCATGTACTGTCTAAGCACGACCTTCATACAGACACATTAACATGTGCAGCATCATGGTACTGACTCAAAACAGATCTCTTGTTATCAAGAAAACAGCAAATTTCGTGTCAGTTGTCCTGTGAATAAGCATTACACTACCCATTGACTTACACAGTAATCAATAGCAAAGCTGCATTGACTGACAAGTACCCGAATTGAAAATCCTGAAAAATCTGGAATACAAAGCAGTGCCCCCTAGTAAACAACTTTGTTTGACCCTTCCACAAGAACATATCCATCACATTTCAGCTTAATCTGAGTGACCGTTCTAAGAACAAGTGAAAAATAGCAAAACCATACCAAAAATTCATAAAAAAAACCTAGACAAAAATTGCAGGGCCACCTGGTGAACAAATTGGGAACTAGGTGTCCCTGGGAGTGTCTATGAACGATATCAAAGCAATTGGGTGAGCAGTTTCAGAGAAGAGTTTTTAAGGTTTGCCCCCAAAAAGAACAAAAAAAAATTCATTAAAAAAAAAAAAAAATCGATAGAGCGTGACCATTTGAACAAACTTGGTAGAGATCCACCCAAGGCACATACCCACCAAGTTTGAAATAAATCTGTTCAAAATTATTTAAGTTATAACCATTACAAGAAATTCCCATGTTAAACTTTCCTATTAGAACTTCAGTAAAGAATTTTGAAACAAAAAATCATAAAAAATCCAAAATTCATTGGAACATGAACAAACCTGGTAGAAACCCACCCAAGGTACATCCCCACCAAGCTTGAAGTAAATCTGGATGACTGTTTTGGAGAATGGAGAAGAAGTCGAAAATGTAAATGAGCATTAGAATGCCCATTGACTTACACGGTAATCAATAGAAAAGGTGCATTTACCGAAAAGTAGCCGAATTTGAAAAAATCATTAAACATCAGGAATCCACAGCATTCCAACACAGTGAACGACATTGTTTGACCCTTCCACAAAGAACATATCCACCACGTTTAAGCTTAATCTGAGTGACGGTTCTGGCGAAGATGGAGATAACACAAAACAAATCATACAAAATTAGAAAAAATTTGCAGGGCCACCTGGTGAACAAATTAAGAACAAGGAGTCCCTAAGTGTCTTCCTGTGTGATGTCAAAGCAATTGGAAAAGTGGTTTCGAAGAAGATTTTTTAAGATTTGTCCAAAAAAGGATAAAAAAATTCATTTAAAATAAAAAATCACTGGAGCATAACCATTTGAACAAACCTGGTAGAAACCCACCCAAGGTACATTGCCACCAAGTTTGAAGTTAATCTGGATGACGGTTTTGGAGAAGAAGTCGAAAATGTGAATTAGCATTAGAATGCTCATTGACTTCCATAGTAATCAATAGGAAAGCTGCATTGACCGATAAGTACCCAAATTGAAAAAAATCGTTAAAAATCAGGAATCCACGGCATTCCCACATAATGAACAACTTTGTTTGACCCTTCCACAAGGAACATATCCACCAAAATTCAGCTTAATCTGAGTGACGGTTCTGGAGAAAAGTCGAAAATAGCTATAACACACAAAAATTCATAAAAAAATTAGAAAAAAATTGCAGTGCCATCTGGTGAACAAATTAAGAACTAGGAGTCCAAGGAGGTGTTTCCGTGTGACATGAAAGCAATTGGGTAAGCGGTCTCAGAGAAGAAGATTTTTTAAGATTTGCCCAAAAAAGAACAAAAAACTCATTAAAAATCCAAAAATTACTGGATCGTGACCATTTGAACAAACTTGGCAAACACCTACCCAAGGCACATCCCTACCAAGTTTGAAGTGGATCTGGCCAACTGTTTTTGAGGAGAAGTCGAAAATGTGAATTAGCATTAGAATGCTCATTGACTTCCATAGTAATCAATAGGAAAGCTGCATTGACCGATAAGTACCCAAATTGAAAAAAATCGTTAAAAATCAGGAATCCACGGCATTCCCACATAATGAACAACTTTGTTTGACCCTTCCACAAGGAACATATCCACCAAAATTCAGCTTAATCTGAGTGACGGTTCTGGAGAAAAGTCGAAAATAGCTATAACACACAAAAATTCATAAAAAATTAGAAAAAAATTGCAGTGCCATCTGGTGAACAAATTAAGAACTAGGAGTCCCAGGAGGTGTTTCCGTGTGACATGAAAGCAATTGGGTAAGCGGTCTCAGAGAAGAAGATTTTTTAAGATTTGCCCAAAAAAGAACAAAAAACTCATTAAAAATCCAAAAATTACTGGATCGTGACCATTTGAACAAACTTGGCAAACACCTACCCAAGGCACATCCCTACCAAGTTTGAAGTGGATCTGGCCAACTGTTTTTGAGGAGAAGTCGAAAATGTGAATTGTGGACGGACAGACGGACGACGCAAGACAGACCCTCACAAAAGCTCAGCTGACTGATAAGTCAGCTGAGCTAAAAAGTTTAAATAAGAAAAAATCTGGTCAAAACACGATAGAAAAGTTGAAGTAACAGTATTTTTTAGTTATTACAGGATAAAAAGTTGAAATAAAAAGATTTTGTCTTCTTATAACAAGAAAAAAAAATAAAATAAATTTTTTCTTGTTATAACAAGAAAAAAGTTAAAATAACAAGATATTTTGTTGTAATAACAAGAAAAAAGTCAATAAAGATATTTTTCTCGTTATGAGAACAAAAAAAGAGAGATTACGTAGACACCGATGAACTTCCATATAAATCTCACTGGAAAACAGCGTAAGGCTGTATTTTCATTCCTAACATGTGCATTTATTTATATTTCCTAAAACAGACATAATAGCACTGTCATTTTTGTTCGTCTGATTAACATCCTGCTTTCTCTACCGTTGGTCTGTAAACCTTTCCATTGGACTGAACAACAGGCCATTCATCGAAACGCAATGTTCTTTAAAAACTTTCACATCCCAGCATTACTTCCATGCCCCCAAAAAGTACACGGGCACACACTCAGTCTGCAACAAACGTGCCAGACGTCATGCATGAGCCCTGTGCAGCTCTGACGTACATACTGGTAAATATTTTATATAAACTAACACTTGCCTGGCCCAGATCTTGAGCACATTGTGTTTATCAATTGTGCGGGGTCGTTTGTACGTGGCAGTCAATTGAAATACACGGGCAAAACAAACCAACACTCCTGATTTTACACAAAAGGCGATACGCAATCCTGAAAAATATATAGTAATATTTACAGTCCTGAAGTTAGTCTTTTTTAGCCTTTTTCTTGGACTTCTCTGGTTTATGTGATAGTCAAGCCTTCATCTGCATATTTTATGATGTCACCAGAGAAATGACGGGTAGGCCTTTGCGTCTTCTCAGTTTTGCTTTTTCCTGACCGTTTAAATGAAATTGTTGATTGAAAACTGCAAAACCTTGCAGTTCATGTCCAGCTTACTAGTGAGTGAGTGATCAGGCACAAACTTATAACATGCAATCATAGCACTTATGTGGGGGTGTCTTTCAATTAAAGTCTAATGCTGCCATGTGTGCCTGTCATATTCTAATCTAACTCTGTCCAATTTTATGATAAAGTTTGGCGGCATTTCTTTGTAGGAAATATTGACTAAACGGTAACTGACAATGGTATAGTCCACACAGTCACAGCACTTCAGGATACATTGTGTTTTGGGACCTTCATCGTCTCAGGGCCACTTCCCACTCTCCGGGCAAGTTTAGCTGCGGTAACTGAACAATCACTACTTACTAAGTATATCTGCTTTTCCGTCCTGCCTACTCAGTAACATATGGAAAACTATGCTGTTTTCCCACTGAAACATTTAAGTGTTGGTCCACCTGTATTTTTTCAGTCTTTCTCGTCCATATTACTACTGTAATTTTTTCATTCTGTCACCTTTACAGGTGCGCCTCTTAAATATACAAGTCCAGTCTTGGGATCAATTGTATCTTTATTGGACGTCTATCATGGAGAAAGTACACCCTTCCCCTTTAGTGTTCCAAGCTCTCTCTCTCTCTCTCTCTCTCTCTCTCTCTCTCTCTCTCTCTCTCTCTCTCTCTCTCTCTCTCTCTCTCTCTCTCTCTCTCTCTCTCTCTCTCCTCTCTCTTCTCTCTCTCTCTCTCTCTCGGTATTATCTGCTACCTCGTAGTTTTGTTTACCTCATACCCAAGGTAACAAGTGGTTTCCAGGACTAGTCAACCGATCCCTTTCTAGCAATTCCGCGCATCAAAGTCACATATTTTATTATTATTTCTCATGCAATTAGCCTGATTCACTTAGCTGCCGATAGATGGCACTGTTGATAATGAGTTTCAGAGCTGTAACAGGCGAGACGTAAAACGAAAGAATTTCATAGCGCTTCGACGTGGTACTGATAGCGGAAGGGTGGAAAAACCTAACAGTGAAGTGATTTATGACTACTTGCAGGCCACCATTCAAGTTATAGCTCTTCTGTCGACATCTGTACCTTTATATATGCTCTCTTACTGATAATCTTTTTTCTTAAAATGTGGTTTTAAGCTGCACAGTAGCGAGAAAGTCGAAACGTATTATCAGCTGCAGACTAACAACTGGTAAGCGGGTTGCAGATTTTCTGCCACTTCTTAAAAATTTATAATGATTTCTCTGCGACAGTTTTCCGCTCCTACAAAATTGACGTCCTCGTCAATAACAAATTTATAACAATTTCTCTGTGACAATTCTCTACTTTCGCTTGTTTTTGTTTTCCTCGTTGATATCACCAATCATATTTTTCTGATACATAAGACAATATAAAAATAGCATGATCAGTATATTTGCTTCAGCTTTTCAAGTATAATCACAGTGTCTACATATAGACCACCAACATGGTGAACTGAGTATATTATACATATCTACCTATATCATACATATCTGCTTGCCAGCAATGAACACAAGCTGAAAACAGACTCGCACCCCGACATTCCAAACGTCAAATCCTGTAGAGGCTGCTATATCCATGCTGAAAGGTTAACCGTGAATTTGTGTCCGTTACTGGGCTGTGGCCTCCCACTGTGGCCCATGGCTGCAAACAGTGAGTGGCTGCTGTCAGTCTGAGACGGGGATGAAGTCCCTCCAGGATAAGTTACACTATGTAAAACTTGCTTTAACCATTTTATCTTTACCAAAATTCCAAACCATGTACATCAGAAAGGTGTGCACCCAAAAGTTTTATTCTGTTTTTCTTTTTTAATGCAGTTAAACACTCTTTTATCATTGTTTTACTTGTTTCTCTCGGGCCTGTCCGTAAGTATCCATCAACAGTGATTTTTGGCACAGTAGAGGCAATAGGATATACACATAACATTATTGTGGGCATGATGTATCTTCATGCTGGACTAAAGGCATCACATACTTCTTTTCAGAAAATCCACAAATATCCCAAAGTAGTGTGGAGCGTGTCTTAAGGAACAAGAAAATGCAACAGATGCTTGTCACAGATCAAATTTGCCTGTTTAATGTTTGTGAGCCTGGTAATGTAGGTCTGTATTCATAAAACCACGAATTTTGCGTTTTGGTCACGTTTATGGGAAGGTGTGTCTGAAGAGTAAACACCACTTTAGTGGTGTCTCCTCTTGTAGTTCTGCATTAATGCTGACCTTATGTGGCAGCTATTCATTACAGATACACACCACGGGTGTGCTCTACCTCAACAACGTCAGTAGCAATCCCCTAGATCACCAAGTCTACAATTGATGTCTGCGGTTGAAGAAAGCTGACTTCCATTTTGATGTCTTTTCTACTTTTGGGCAATATATCCCGCATCTGTCTGACTGGGACACTTGAAGACATAAAGACAATATCCCTCAGAATAACCATGCCATGATATATTATTTCCATCATTGGTGTTCCATTTACCAGTCCGTGTAAATGAAGTCAGGCAAGAGTTTATGCCAAGCTTGTTGAGATTGTCTGGTTCTAATGCCCTTTTTAAATAGGGGTTACTATCCAACATGCCCAGCAGATAATTCGGAATGTAATTATGAAAATTAAATATATTGTGAGTGTAGCCGAATACTTTCACAGATACTGATGGTAATGGAGTAAACTGCTATAATATTATACTGCATGCTTTATCTGTTGCTGCGATAAAGTACCGTTATTATAAACTGTATTGTTTTACCGTGGCTACCACTGTTTCTGTTATTGTTTATTTGCGCACAACTCATGGTTCCGTGATGTTTTGAGATAGCGAAATTGTAGGTTACCGCCAAAAGGAAATGCATGGAGAGCCTGCCAACAACTCAAGCGTAAATTGACAAGGAAACGACGGAAAATATAAGAGTAATACACGACTCCCCTCAACTATCTTGCGTTCCAGCTAATGGAATATTTGAGGATAAAGATACACTGCAAACATGTGGATGTTGAGACTTGCGGTGTCTGGATTACAGAATAAAAGCTTTGCACAGCCTAATTTACAGTTCAGTATTCTGCACAATTTAACCTGGGACGCAACGAGGATGTCTTCAGATGCGTCTAAGATTTCTTGATTTCAATAAATCGATTTTAAGATATCAAGATTCCACTAAGATTTTTAAAATATAAAATTCCAATTCTTGATAATCAAGAAATGGAAGGAATATTGATATAAACAAGAAGACTACGATATACCATGATTATGTGAATTTTCGAGAGGAAGACGTAGTTAAGAGTCTTAAGTGGCAAACCATTGCAGTGCGGCAGGGGTTTCATACACCGATTTTAATGTACCAGTGTGTTCATGGGGTGGCACCACATTTATGTGATCAAGTAAATCTAGTCAGGGACGTGTTACCGAACGCGACAAACATACGGATTTAATGTCATGGTGCCATTCCCACGAAAAGAAAGTTTTAAAGGGTCATATTTATATAATCGTGCCACAATGTGGAATAGTCTTCCAAAAGTTTTAAACGACATTGAAAACATAGACGATTTTAAGGTAAGATATAGCGAATGTTATTTTTAAATCTGGTTATCTCAAATGTTTTATCATGATTGTAACTTTGCTATTTATTATATTGTCACTTATTACGTTTTATTGAAAGTTCATACAGCATAGAAGAACAGTTTGTGACTGAACGGGTTACCTTGGGTAAATATATTTTGATAAAATAGATAAAATTGTGATGTGTTCAACTGACTTTGGTGCACAGACTTTGTTTAAAACTATCTTTGCACTGTAAGCCTTCACTCATATAGCTCAGCAGTAATCATGAGTTAAATGAAAAGTGGCAGGGCCCACTGCTACGAATTAAGATATAAGCTAATTTGCCATTGGTCAGTCAAGGTCACCGAATGTCAAAGCTAACACCACCAAAGGACACCCCATAGGTACTTTCCTATTAGTGTTTAATAGTAACCATGTGCGTCGGATTTACCATTACCGAGACATACATTGTAGGTCAGTTGAACTCTCCATAGTCATTCAAAGCTAAATTTAACGACACCAAAAGAAGACCAATAAATTGTTACTTTCCTACCAGTGTGTCATAGAAACCATGGGCCTATGCTCCACTATTAGTGACATACAAGCGAACATGTCAGCCAAAGGAACAAGGTCAAAATTAACAATACCAAAATAAACCCAGTAGGTACTTTCCTATGAGTGTATAATAGTAAGCATGGGCTTGGGATCCACCATTTCCTCAATAAGCCAGTATGTCGGATATGCTGCTATCCCTATTGTAGCAACGTTAACATGCACAAAACCCATATCGATTTTTCATGACTGATAATTGCTTAAAAATCCGGAAATGACATCTGCTCCATGTATTGAAAAAAATTGTGGAGATCGAGTTTGGATACATTCCCAATAACTAGGAAGATATCCCAACACATAGTTTGGGAGATGAAGTCAAAAAAGGAAAAGCACATAAAAATTCATATAAAACTGAACAAGAATCACAGCACCACCTGATGAACAAATTGAGGTCTAGAGTCACCAGAAGTGTCCTCATACAATTTCAAAGCTATTGGCTGGGCGGTGTCAGAGAATCAGAGATCTTTTTAAATGTTTTACAAACAAGCAAACCAAATACAAAACAGATACGAAAAGGTTAAAAATCTAAAAACTACTAGAGTGTGCCATTTGAACAAACTTGATAGACCGGCACAAGATACACCCCAACCAAGTTTGAAGTGAATCTGGCTGACAGTTTTTGAGAAGAAAATAATACAAGTGCGAATTACCATTGCAACCCCCATTGATTTACATTGTAATCAATAGGCCTGTATGCATTAACTGACAAGTTTCCGAATTGAACGAAAAAAATCACCAAAAAATCAGACATCCAAGATATAAACACCTCGTGAAACACTTTGTTTTATCCTTCCATTAACTACATTTTCACCCAGTTTTATCACAATCTGCATGATGGTTTTGGAGAAGTCGAACCAAGCAAAACATGCATAAAAAAACTCATTTAAAAAATCATAGCCCCAATTGGTGAACAATTTATGGTTGATTGGTGCCCAGAAGTGACCATGTGCAATTCTTAGCTGTGCAGTATCGGAGAGGAAGATTAATTTTGGCCAACTTGAAGGAATGAACAAAAACTGCATTAAAAATTCAAAAGCCATTTGAGCCTGACTGATTAAACAATCTTTGTAGACACCAACCCACGGGAGATCTCCATAAATATTAAAGTGGATCTGGCTAACGGTTTTGACACTACACATACTGTACTGCTGCTATATCCTTGTACAGTAGTGGACCTACAGTTAAAGACAAAGTTTGATATCCCGTAATTTCGTTAAAACATAAATAATCCCATTATTTTCGAAAACTTTCATCATTCTTTAGTAAGACCCTATTTTCAAAAAATTCCATACAATTTATTATCCTCCACCGAAGGCGAAAATAGCCTTAACACGCAAAATTTCATGGCAAACATAGGAAACGTGAAAATTGCAGGGTCACATGGTGGCCAAAATGTAAACTACATGACCCTAGGTGATCCTGTATGCAATAGGTCGAATAGTTCTTGCGGAGAAGAAATTTTGGGAATTTTTTTTTTAATGAAAAAAATTCCGCCTATATTTATGTGTCAACATGAGACACGTGTCTCGAGCTATATTTATTAGCACGATGTAATGGCGAAAGGATACATGCAATTTCATCAGGAATCATACGTAATAAAATCACACTGACAGACGAACAAGATTTTCTGGGAAACTAGAAAAGAAGGTTTGCTACAAAGCAAATGTGTCTGTGAGGCTCCAGAACTTAAACATAAATTTATACCCTGCAACTTTTGTTTGTTGTTTATGCGCCTTCAGCACAAGCATTTAAATTTAATTGGCAATGGCACCTCTACCTATAAAAGCTTTAAAGATATTCAACATTAGTACTTTTCAAGTGCCCTAAAGAGCATAAATTAACATTCTACAACTTTCATTTATCGTTCACTGGATGTGCCTACAGCACAAACCTATAAATTGAAGTTGGAAGGGTGCCTCCTCCTATAGTAGTTTTGAAGATATTAAACATTTAAACCTTTCAAGTTGCTCCTAATTAGCATGAATTAAAATTGTATAGCTATTGTTTGTGGTTCATTGAATGCCCCTGCAGCACAAACCTATAAATTGAATTTAGAATAACATCCTTACCTACAATGCAATATTCAACATTTAAACTTTTCTAGTGCCCTAAATAGCATAAATTAAAATTATACAACTTTTTGTATGTGGTTCATTGGATACGCGCCAACAGTACAGAACTACAACTTGAAGTTGGAATGTCACCGTTTCCTTTGATATTTTTGAAGAAAAGAAATTCAAGATTTATAATTTCAAATGGCCCTAATTTGCATGATTTTTAATGTTCACTCTTCTTAATAAGCTGGTAAGACTCTATGTATTGGGTAAAACCATGTTAATTTACGATTTGCTAGGTATAATAATGTCCAAATGAAATGCCAAACAAATTGCTGGTAAAAAAGAAAGAAAGAAAGAAAGAATTCCGGGAAAAACAAAATATCTGTGTTGAAACACATACATAAAAACCTATCAAAGTAGTAGACTATGTCATATTAAAAAATGCCTGCTTTTTATTGGTTGAATGGTAGTGTCTGACGGTCACACCAGCTAGATGCTTTGCATTACCTATGCATGAATACACTATGACAGTTATATCATTACAACGTTGTTATTATTGGCATTGCTCATGTTATTTTGCTTAATGTATTTTTAAAGGGCATTTATTGTTGATCATTTTAGACCGTTTGACCAGCTATGCATGTCTTAATTCTTTTAGCGCCAACTGCAACTAAATTCGAACTACATAACAAAGACAGCTCTGTCTTATAATATAGGTGCTGAATTCGTGCCTCCATAGAAGAAAAAGGTCAGGTCTGAAAATTATGTCATCTGGAGAATTTTCGAACTAGACCGCATTGCACCATGAAACATACTGAATATGGCTTATTATGTGGTATGACTTACGATGTAGCTGATATTTTATAATATTTTACTGTTTGGAATATCATTGACTCTGTACTTAGTTTTCCTTACTTTCTGTATTCTCTGTGGTTAATTCAACTTGGAAATTAGAATAATGAGAATTTGAACCTTTTTTTTAAACCTATATTGCATTACTGAACTGACTACTAAAGAAGGTCCGCCATAGGCAAAAACTCTAAAAAGCACATAATTTCCCATTATGATGAGACCATAGGTCAAATGTCTCCAAGAAAGAAGGTACGAACAGAAAGGGGACTGCAGTATGGCAGAGAGGAAAAGAAAAAAAATTAGACATTTAAAGGATTAGAGCTCAGCAAAAAAGAAATGCCAAATTCTGTCACATAAAAGACCCGGACAACTGTAACCTTTTGTCAGGTAATGGTTACATTTATTTATACGTGCAACGTTTTATTGTCAGAGAGACAGAGAGCCCATTCCACTGCTTTATTATAATCCTACTCCCAGCTTAGTCTTACTCACCGAGGAAGTTTTCATAGGTATAGCGTAGCTCAAGAGAACTTAGTGTCGCCATTTGTCACTTAACAGTTCCATATTCTCCGTTTATTATATTGATAGTCAAATTTTTGTGGTAACCCAGATCATAACTGGCGAAAAAATAGCGTGTCCGAATATGTCCAGACTTTAGACAATGTGGTAAGTTGCGCGTATTTTCAGCGTAGAACGAGTAAATGTATATGCTGCTTGGTGTTCAGTAGATGTATGGCTTCTGCTAGGGATTGAAATTACATGCGCATGCGTGATGTGGCGAGCGCAAAATGACAAGCTTGTGGCAAAATTTGCAATAACCATATTTTTGAAAGTCTTGCTACTTGAGATCTTTTGTTTCCAATCTCCTTGTTGCACATTGATGTGAATGTAAGTGACCTGCACGGTCAGACCTTGAAAAATATATCAAGAATTACACCATTCAGATCGTCAACAGTTTAGCCATGCAACAAAGTATTTAAAGAAACAGTCACCATTTTTTAATTTAAATGCCGTTCAACTTTAATGAGTGATACAAATACTGAACAACTGTAAAGCAAAATGTTTTGTTGATTTTAACATTTTATTTATGATACAGATGCTTCACTCCTCTGTTTTGAAGGTATTTCCTATCTATGGTACAAAATTGAATATACCTTGATCTTATGCAGATATAATCTATGTTTGCAAGCACTTTAGGGATTTAGAAATCATTCTGAAACTCGTCAAAATTTCCATGACTTTTTGTGGCGTCGTCCTTTTACCAAAGTTGGAGGCAACCCGTTGTTTTATCAATACAAGTGGCTCCTGCTGTGCCCAGGTAACAAATTAAACGGACATCAAATGAGACAATGTGTAAACGGGAGGGACACCCATTTTAAACATGTTTCAACAAATGTCCAAGTTAAGGTGTAACCTAAGGTGTAACAAACAAATATATATTTTCTCGTAATTACGAGTTTTTTTCTTGCAATTAGGAGTTTCTTTTCGTAATTACGAGTTTTCGGACTATCGAAAGTCAACTTGCCAAATCTGCAACAATGTATTACCAGCGCGCCAACAGAGATATAAATGAGAAATCCGTACGGTATTGATGATTAAGTCTGCAGACTAAACTAAAGAGACTTTGTCTTTTTTCGCCATTATTGAAAATGTTAAAATTTGGTTCTCTCAATTGTTCATAAAGTCATTCATGCCAAATGTTCAAAATGTGATAAAAACAAATAAATTTATTTTGAATTGTTTTGTTTCATAGCACTAAGTTTACATTACAAGTAAGGTCAACATGCTTCACAAGTTTGCAGGTCAAGCTGATTGAAACAAGGCTCATGCTTTTAAGTGTATCAAAAAAAACTTTATGTCATCACATCAATGATGATTTCTTTTTGGTTTTGAATTATAAAACATGTATGAAATAGTGTAAATGCTAACTGCAGTAATTTAATGTTAGAAATTATTCAGTATAATATTTGATACATATTGGTTTTGTGTTATTGCAAAGTAAATATCAAAACCAGTGATTTTACCAGCAACCATTTTGCCTGTAGCTGTCCAAATAAGCCCTGAAATGAATTTTGGACCCTCATATTAGCCACTTCAACTTAACCACCTTTTGGTTGCTAATGGGCACAATTTATGCGATTTAGAAGAATTGAACAGTATTCCAAAATAAGAATGATTTATGATAATGTGACATTACAGGTATTAGTTAACGTTATGACATCACAGAGCATGAAGAACACATATGATAATATTGAAAAATCACCAGCTTTCATAAGTCTAAAGTACTTTCGTTTTACTTTCACACTTAACTTAAGAGTGACCTTCTATCACAAATGCAATGCCAGAAAGTAGTTCCCAACCCGCTAAATAGTAGAGATTTATGTATTACACCTAGTTTCTTTTCAAACGCTTCTAAAGTTCATCAATAGTTTTCAATGCATATCCCGATGTACTCAGTTTGACAAGCAAATGTCAGGTCTATACACATTTATAAAATTAATTAAAAATCTATAAGTTATAGAATCACCACATATACAACAAATGTTACTATGGGCACCTATCATAAACAATTCCTTAGATGTACTAGAGAATCTGACCAATAATCTTGGAGTCAACGCATTGAAAGACACATCGGGATTTCAAAAGTTTTAAAGCATGGTATCGGGGATTTATGGCACAATACATGTAAACTGTGTCTACATCAATAACATTGTACTACGGCAAATGGCAGCATCATTTCATTGCAAGGGGTGTAGTTCATTTCCCTTGATGCTACATCTTTATAAGTCTCAGTTTGAACTAATGGCCATTGTAACTTTTATGTTTAAAACATGCACATAAGAACATAAACGCTGTGGCTAGATGAGTAAAGGGTGTGAAATATGTTAATGAACGCACTGGCAATTTACATTTCATTTTTATGGCCTTGTGTTACATATACAGACGATGAAACAGCTCACATTGCAAGATTCATTTCGCATGTCTTACAGCAAAACCCCGAGAGCAGAATTGAATGGTATGGTCGACTTCTCGTTTTTATCCTTTCCGTATGTACCTACAGTAATTAAGTTTGAAGTAAGATATACCCCATATTTAATACTACAATATCAAATTTATTTGAACAGTGATGTGGGGGAAATCGTTCAACTCCGTTATGGGGACTTTGATAAGTACCAATAAACAATAGTTTATATTATCAGACTGTATTCTCTCCATATGCAATGAAAACTATGTGATTCATCTTCTTGTACTCTTCATTGAGGATACTGTGCACATTGTTGCTTGGTAAATACGCTGTCTTTCCATCAGCACTGCAGTTCTGTAGCAACTATCCCAGACTGAAAAAAGTTAAACTTGCAACGCTGTGATTTGGGGGGGGGGTTTGACTATTAACATTCCAATAAGTACTTCCATATGTATATAGGTTAGACAGGGACAGGTTAGCTTATGGAGAGCAAAGAGTTAGGGCTGCGGAATAGGGTAATGACTACTAGGACGTGGTTCTGGGCAAAAAGACACAAATACTATTCCCCAGCGACACAACTCTACCGTTACTTTTGATGTTTTCCCGAATGAGTATTGCTATTGTCTGCGTTACGCATAAGCAGCGTGGTATTTTCTTTTTTTTTTCTCTCCTCTCTCTCTTTCTTCCCTTTTATTGTAGATGTGAAGCTGTTTATTTATATATATTATATATATTTTTTTTAAATTACGGTGGTCACCTGCCAACGTTAGAACTGTGCCATTTCCTCGAGACGGAAGAGATCCGTTTGTGTCAAATTGTTCATTGTTGGAATTATGAAAAATTTCCCCTAATGTAGACAATCACTGTAAAAATTTGTCTCTTGTCAGTGATGCAACTTATCCATTCAGTTTCAAACTGAAAGTGTCCATCCCCAAGTATTGCACCTTCATGCTGCACGTTACTAGCCTGACAGTGATATAACCTACTGTATATATTGTTTTACGCTACTCCCTGTTTGTTCCAAGTGTCAATCAACCCAGACAACTGAAGAAACAAAAGGTATTTTTGTGTGTAAAGGTTCTGGCACACTAAAACGCTGTTCAACATGGACAGTACCACGTTCTACATGTACTTCGGCTGTGTCAGCCATTATTATGTGCCTACTTTTATCTTTTGTTATTGACTGATTATTTGTGTGTGTGTGTGTGTGTGTGTGTGTGTGTGTGTGTGTGTGTGTGCTTACATTGCCCTACGTGACGTCGAATATCTTTATACTAGTGTTAGATTCATATGTACCAAATGTTTGATTCATTAACCGATGTTAGTTACATTGTTGCTGTCTTGAAATCGTAACCAACGGTCACATGTCACATGTACTGTTTGCTAAAGTGTTGTCATTTTAGCAACATTCACAACGCACAGAATGCATATACAGACAAACCGTCCAGTTACATTTTCATCCTATTATGTACTCATGCTTATTGTATTTCTGTTTTCTGTGTTTATTCTTTAGCTTCTTTTTTCATGTGGTTAATTTGACTTGGGTTTTTGTGTTGCGAGTTTTCTGTCAACACATATTCTGTTGTATGTTGGCGCATTGGCGTTTACTTCTATCTCACCATTTTCCCTGCATTTGTTTAACGGAAATTTATGGTGTTACATTTTTTGTCAAGTTGCTCCATGCATTTCGTGTGCTTCAGCATTGGAGCAGTCAGTATATATATCCCGGCCGTTACTTATTTCATGCCCTGTTTCCACGACTTCTATTCTGAACATTGTGCTATCATGTATATTTCAATGACCGTGATGGAATCCTTCATATATTACAGATTATAATTTGCCGCAAAATATATGCTATTGTGCTCAACGTGTTTTGAGGTGTTGTGGATACTCAGGTTAAAAGTCGTATCGCGTGTCATTACTAATGTATTCTAGTTGGTATGCAATCATTTATATCACATTGTTTACTCTGATGACTTATTTGTTCCGTATTTGATTGTTACTTCGAACAATGAAGTAACGAAGCTCTGGCGAATTGCTCAGCATATGTTCCCTACCATTTATTTGGTCAGGTATATCTCTATTGCGGTACAGTTTACTAATTTGAACCTTTCAGACAAAAGAGAATCTCTCTACTGGTTTATATAATGTTCAAGGTTCTACATAGACAACAACTGAAGTTCGTAAATATATCTTTCACTTGTCTTCTCCTGATACTCTTAGCAGGAGATATTCATAAAAACCCAGGCTCTGGACAGCATTCTAAAGACTTTTCATTTTGCCATTTAGATATACCAAGTCTGTCACCAGATGCATCCGTACAGACATCGTCCCGGAATTTGACATAATTTCTCAATCGGAAACTTTTCTTTCGCCGAATTCTTTAGCAAGCAAACTAGATATACCTGACTATTATGACATTATTCGAAAAGATCGTCTTAATGGGGTAGGCGGTGGTGTTGCACTGTATTTATCCAAACCTTACACGTCACTCGACGACTGGATCTTGCGTTACCTGATCTGGAGATTTTATGGTGTTAGATTAGACTTCATAACACTAAATTTTTATTTGCTGTCGTGTATAGGCCATCCAATTCCCCGGTTTCTTTTTGGAGTAAATTTCAGGAAAGTTTCGACCTGGCGAAAGGCATAGGTATCCATCATATTATCTTAACGGGAGATTTAAATTGCGATTTTTAAACGCCATCAACCCATAAGCTTGATCCATTTGCCAGTACTAATCTCCTTACCATACATATAAATGAGCCCACACGCATTACCGACCATTCAGCTATATGTTTAGATCAGATCCTATCTAACATTCTCAACTAGGCACTTGAGAGCTATGTGCTTCCTCCAATTTCAAACTGTGGCCATAGTGTTGTAGGTGCTAACCTACTGTTTCGGAAAAAGAGAGATCAAACATTCAAAACACGCATTTGGGACTATGGTGAAGTAGACTTTGAGGTCTTCAGAACATACCTATGAAGTGTGGACTGGAATTCATGTTTTGCTTCTGAAGATATTGATTTGTGTTATGATTCCTGGTCAGCGTTGTTTATGGAAAAAGTCAGACCACATGATTTACCGTGGTACATCTCCAGCCTACGTTCACTTAAACGTCAGGTTAAAAGAAAATACGAAACTGCTTAACGTCAAAATTTCAATACCCACGCATAGACCTCTTTCTGTCAAGTTCGAAATCATTATCAACAACGGCTTCAGAATGCTTAAGACGAGTACAATACTAAGCTTCGTGAGGACCTCAGCAACCATTCGAAGAAAACCATAAGTTGGTGGCGCACAGTTAAATATTTTGAACCGAAATCAAGCTTCAACTATTCTCTCTCTCATACATGATGATAAAAGCACATTTCTGATTCCTTGTCCAAAGCTGAAATTTTTAATTCGTACTTTATAGAACAATGTAACGTTGATTCTTCAACGGCTAATTGTACCCGAACAGACTGATTCTGCTCTATCTACTCTTGACTCTCACTGTAATGGAGACAGAAGTTCTTGAAGTGCTTTTAAGTCTTGACACAACTAAAGCTTGTGGTCCTGATGGTATAAGTGCAAAACTGCTCAAAGAGGCCGCACCTGTTATCTCCCGCCTAACTTGGTAGATTATTTAACTTTTCACTTTCTGACAGACAATTCCCTTCTGCTTGGAAAAGAGCAAACGTTTCTCCACATCATAAGAAAGGCCCAGAGAATTCATGCAATAATTACAGGCCTGTGTCTTTACTCAGTTGTGTTGGAAAAGTACTAGGAAAGATAGTTTTTAAGCATGTATTTAACTTTTTTTTCGTGACAATATTGTTTTCTGCTCGTCAGTCTGGTTTCATACCTGGCGACTCGACGGTCAATCAGTTGCTCCTCCTCTATCATGAACTATGTTTAGCCTTGGATCAACGAAAGGAAGTACGAGTCATTTCCTTGGACATTAGTAAAGCTTTTGACAAGGTGTGGCATTCTGGCCCTTTGTACAAATTAATGAAGCCGGTATTGAGGGAGATCTTCACGATTGGTTTTCGGATTATTTAAAGAATCGTTACCAATGCGTAGTTATTCAAGGCCAATCCTCCAGTTGGGGTAAAATGTGTGCTGGACTGCTTCAAGGTTCCGCGCTTGGGCCTCTTATATTTCTTATTTACATCAACGATATTGTGGATCTTGTTCGTTGTAACATCAAATTGTTTGCTGATGAAACCTCTCTGTACTTGAACATTGATAATCCCTTTACTGCCGCTGAAATTATGAATTCGGATCTTGCTGATATTGATCAGTGGTCCAAAGATTGGCTTGTGGCTTTTTATGCTCTAAAACTAACTCCATGCTCATCTCTCGTAACACAAACCAAACTAACCATCCACCTGTTCATTTTCAAGGTCATATATTGCTATATATTACCCATCACAAACACCTTGGATTTATGATGGTCCGATCAAATTACTAAAATGTCTAACAAATCTAGCAAACTGATTAACATTAAGAAAAACTTGAAAATAAGATTGGACAGAAATACACTCGAAACTAAATATATTAGTTTTGTCAGGCCGATTCTCGAATATGGTAGTCAACTGTGGAGTGCCCGTACGGTTTTGGACGAGGAAAGGCTGGAAAACGTTCAATTAAATGCAACTCGATTCGTTACTGGTACAATGCACGGAGTGAGCAATGCTAAGCTATACGAGGAAACTGGATGGTCAACTCTTGCCAAACGTAGAGAAATATCAAAGTTGACGCTAATGTACAAACTTGTTAACAAGCTCGTTCCTGACTCATTGTGCCCAATTCTTACTACTTCTACTGCGGGTAACCAAACCTGTCATGCTCGTCAGCAATTTAATCTTCTTCATTTTCGTGCTCGTGCTGAACTCTTTGATAATTCATTTTTCCCTCGACTATTAGGCTGTGGAATCAGTTACCTCCGGAAATTAGAAATTCAGCGTCAACCAAAATATTGAAATCAAATATTATGAAGCCAGTGGTCAGAGCTATCAAATTTCCTGAATTATACAATTTTGGTGACCGATTACTCGCAGATCAACACACCCGCCTTCGCCTGGGTGCAAGTCAATTCAATTCTCACTTGTTTTTAAGTTCGGCATTAAAGACACACCTTTATGTGATTGAGGTATATCCAGTGAAGATGTTTGTCATTACTTTTTTATTTGTCCTATTGATGCTGTTCAACAATCAGTTCTCCATGCTACGATTTCTTTGTATGCTCCTTTCACATTACAGACAGTTTTATACGACTGCTCTGAATGTTCTCTTGAAGTAAATATTGTGATTTTTTTTAGCAGTACTAGAGATTATTTCCGAAACTGGCCACTTCAAACCAGCAGGCATAGGTTAAATGTATCGAAAAACGAACACATATCGGATTCTGCTACATTGCTGGCTTATGATACACACTTGCAGACCTAATATCGTAATAAATAACATAGCCCCACTATCTGTCACGTCCCTGTGTTTGTCATCTTATTATTTGTCTAATGCGTATTTCTATCCAGTATATGTTGTCTTTTCTCACAAGAGGAATTCGAATAGGGCTTTGCCCATTTTCTCAATTGCTGAAGTAATTATATAGTATGTTAATTTTGATGTATTTGATCATTAAATAGCGTTTAAAAAAGAATCTAATTTTAACTCAAATCAAAATCAATACTTATTTTATTAGAATATTTGCAGGATAAAACCACTGTATACGTTTTGGAACATGTACGCCTGGCGGGTCCACCAGTGTTTAAAACAGAAAAAAACTTTGAACATCGGTGGTGTGTTCTTTAACACAACAGTATTTCAACAGAATTGACAAGAGAATTATTTGTATTTACAAACTGCAATATTCTGATTTCCGGTTTGGTTTTCTTAACTCCTATCTATAATTATATTCTAAATTACCTCTTGTGGCAGTGAAACGTCTTAAAACTCTATACTAAACTAAAAGCAAATACGTTTTTTTCCGCGTGGACAGTGACACTTTATTAATGTAATTTCCACATAATCATTTGAAGTTGTAAGACGTTTTCTTGTTACCAGACTTATAAATACAGCATAATTTACTGAAACCAAATCAGTTTTTCCACATGCACAATGACAATAAATTAATGTATTTTTTTATACAATTGAGCTTCACGAACTGGGAAGTTTGCAATGGAACCTTGTTATACAACTGCAAAAACATGCCCGGGCCATGAGTAAGTGAAGAAAAGTGCACATTGCTCTTACTTGTTAGTGCAGGGAAAAGTGCACTAGAAGTGCATGCATTTCTATCGAGTGCAGGTTCTAGGCTACATATGTTTTGTAGGGAAGTGCACTGGAAGTGCAGATGCAAATATGTAAATGAAGCTGGAAGTGCACTGAAATGCTCTCCACTTCCTGGACGAAGCTGAAACCGAATAGAATTATACTGAACTTCCTGCCCGTACATTGAAACTACTGTACATGGAAAAACGATGATAGTATGATCATTAATTTAGAAGTAGGGACGCTCTGGGTAAACTCGGACTCTTAATACTTGAACAGTAATTTTAATTAACATTTTAATAATAATAACATTTACATGTGTTCCTGTCTTTATGTAACATCAGGCCGCGATATTTGTCTTGATCGCAATGAAAGACTTTTTCGAATCAGTAACTGCGACGGAATTGATTAAGCATTCAGTATGTGTAAGATAGGTGGTGATCTTATTCCTGTTTTTATCAATTTACACCACTTATAATTACAGAACTGAATGCATGGGATCTATGCAACCCACAATAGGATATTTGAAACATTTCTACACACATTTAGGATATCAGCTTAGGACTAACATAGGTCATTAATATATCTGGCCGGCTTGTCCTGAATTTTGATGTTCGAGATAAAATGAAAAATAAAAAAACTTGGGCACACCTGAATGCCACAGGAAGGGTATTATTTTGTATCAATTCTAAATTCCGTTCAATTCACAAGCAAACTTCCAAGGTGCTGTCATGAAAAAGACCCAGCTGCTTTAATGTATTAAATACATACCACAAAGAGAAGCCTATGAAACAAGCCAAACGTTTTAACATATCAAAATAAATTAGCATTTTAAACATTTTGCATAAATGTCTTTATGGAGCGAACCAGGTCTTAATAATTTTCATAATAACAAAAACAAAGACAAAATCGCATCATTTAAGTATGCAGACGTAATTATTAATACCGCAACAATTTCGCATTTGTGACCCTGTTGGCACGCTTTTAATATTATTGTCGTAAATTTGGCAAGTTGACCTTTGATAGTGGGAAACCTCGCAATTGCGAGATTTTAACTCGTACCTTCGAGAAGCAGCTGGTTATTACGAGAAAAAAGCTTGGAATTACGAGAAAAAGCTCGTAATTTCAAATCTTAAAACGCTCGTAATCAGGAGGAAAAAACTCGTAGTTATGTAATTGTAAGAAAAACTCGTAATTACGAGAAAAAACTCGTAATAACAACTTTTAAAAAATGGTCGTATCATTGGGCTTCCGTAGTACCCCGCCGACCCTACTGAAAAGCCCTAAATAAATTTTGTGACACACAGAAAAAAAGTTTCAAGCTACCCTTCCCTAATAAAAATTGATCGACCCTGAGAGATTTTATCGAGAAAGTGGCTATCATGTGCCGTTAATTTGAAGTAAAGTCAACTCAAACAGCATTTTATTTCAACTTGTCTTGATGGTTAACATGCGCCGGGGAAACAGCAAACCTGCATAGCCAGGGTTGTTCGTTGAAACAGCATGATAGCCCCAGCATAGCTGCATACTGCATAGCCAGGTTGTTTGGGAATCGTTAGTGTCATATTTCGCTAGGTTCCAGGCGTCCGTTCTCTGAGTTGCCAAGACAAACCGCCGTTAAAGTATTTTTTTTAAACATGACCTACAATCTTAACTTTAATCTGCCTGCTCGGTTGTGTCTGCACCAGTTATTATCGTTTAATAGATACATATCCAAATGCAACACGATACCCTGGCAAATTATGCACGTATTGTTGAGCACCATTTTGAACATAGCGCAATACATTGTGGGACATTTAATATATTTGCAAAATACATACGTTTGATTTAATATAATATAAGCCTCCCATTACTATCCTCACATAAAAGCCATTGAGTGCAGAATCCACAATTTTCAAAATGGCAGCCAAGTTCATGTGGGTTAGTGCCGATTGGATACTTTTGAAGAGGCACTATTCAAAATATATATGTGATTAGTGTTCAAGGAAGGTTAATTTGTCAATTGAATGTAATGTGCAATATATAATGGGACTTTTCCACTGTGAGCATTAGCGAAAAATGCAAATACAATACCTTGAAGTCACCAGTTGTTGGTGGCGGTGGGCCCCAGATTACACGATTACCACAGAAGTGAATACACCTAGCGAGTAAAGTTAGAACTCCAGCTGTAGGTCGCTTCCCGTTCAGTTCATTTGTTTAAGTTGTGAGACCAACAGATTTGAGTGAAAATATCCACCGTAAAAACACATTTTTAGCTTTAAAATTGCAATTAATTGATTGATAATGGCAGGTTTGAAAGATTTGGGCCTTTTTATTGCTTGTTTTCTTCATCGTGACCGGGTCATTCTGCTGAAGCATTGCATGGCACGAGTGAATTAATCAGTAACACGTAAGCGTTTTTGCCCTCCTTGTGGTCAATTTATGTGATGTCAACATAAAAAGCCATCAGGATTTGTTTACAAAGTAAGTACGCAACATCATATCAACTTTTTGTCCCACAAAAATGTTTGAGTATTGGATTAGAGGCTCCTATTCCAAGTCAAGATCCGTCTCTGCACCCATGCAAAGTACTATGGCACTCGTGTCATCGACTGATCCAACAAAATATGTGCTCTAATAGGTAATATATGGGCGATTATGAGCCATATATTCTACACAATACACGATAGACATAAATGTTTCTTGTCATGGAGGTTGGATGTTGAACACTAACGTTACAATGCAAAAATAAGGTAGTTGTGCTAGCCTCTTGTCGCGGGTGCCATTGGAATGCATGTTGTGGTCATCGTCAGTGGTCAACGATTAACCCACAGTTCAAGTCATAGGTCACAAGTGACATTACTGCCCATGGGTGAGGAAATCGTCTTTATATTATATCTGACACTGAAGTCGCTCCCATCCTATGAATTAAGTAGCAGCACTGACCAGAGGGGCCCAGAGCTCCTGCAGGGTCAAAGATGGAGCTTAGTGGATAAGGTTGCCCAGATTGTGGATACAGGTCCGAAACTACCGGCGGGTGTTTTTTTTTTGTATTGGTAATAACTACAGGAAAAGCGTACAATTTGTTGCCAGCATTGTGAATGTTCATAATGAATTTTACGTATAGGACAGGATTACACCATACGTTCAAACTGCAATTTATTTTTCAAACATATAAAACTTTGAGATCCGCAAGTATGGGACAATGATGCAAAAAAAAAAAAAAAAGAATGTACAGAAGCCCCCTTTGTAGTTCACTTTTTTTAACGGCCAGCAAGAATTGTGCCGGTCTTTTGTGAGAACTTAAGTAATGTTCCCACATGAACTAAAACATAGTATGAATTACTCGAAATTGTAGAGGATAGGTCCGTAACGGAGCCCCAGAGGGGACAATGTTCGCATCTTGCTTATATTACTTTCATAAAGAGCTGGCCACAAAAAGAAAAAGAAAAAAACTTTCTTTGACGATCAATTTAAATTTATCAAAAGCCTGTCTTGTAGACCAACAAATATTGTACTCTTAAGTTGATCAACGCATTGTCAAAATGAGATGGTCAAGTATTTTGTCCAGCCTGCTTTGAAAATGGCGTATTGGTTTCTTACATATTTCATCGTATTACACGTTGCATTGATAAACATGTATGGCTACTGCCAATCGTCATAAAAAAATGTTCGTTTGAAAATTCTCAATACAGAAACAGGAAAAGGCCACTACAACAACAACAGCGTGAACACATATTGACGTCTGTTGATCTTGGAACTTTTGCTACTTCAAATGCAACATGTATGTCCCCGCCGAGAATGATATCAACATTTTGAAGCCAGCCTTTTATATGTCCTACATATTTAAATAAATTTAAAAAATACCTGTCCTTTGAAATTGAAAATTTTATTCCATTTTATTGTTGGCTTTGTGTGTGTGTGTGTGTGTGTGTGTGTGTGTGTGTGTGTGTGTGTTTTGTTTTTGTTTCTTGAAATTAAATTCCAAGTGTTCACTCAGTTCTGGGCACCACTGCGCGCGTGATAGGGGCTCCTTCTTGCCCGTAGTAAATAACTGACCGAAAAAGAATCCGTTCATTACAGCCTATGGACCTAAGTCGGCCTGTTGTGTGCAGCAGATGTAGGCCAACGTACGATAGATATAAATGTAAATATGTATGAACAAGGAGACAGCCTGCATTTACTCCATTGACCTCCGTGGGCATACCCAATGCACGGCGGTTTCAGGACCGGTCTCTGTTTGTTCATTTTATAGTTACATACATGACGTCCTAGTGCGTCGAAGGTTGTGAACTTGCACAGCATGTGGTGCGCCCTTTTTAAGTTATGTTTATCAAATTATTTCTTCCTGGAATTGTCATGACCTCGGGTGTCTACCATTTTGTTCCGGAAGAATTCCCATCGAGTGAAATCTTTTTTAATCAGGATTCGTCAGAGAACAAATATTTCTGATGAATGGGTAAGTGCATGCTTAACAGAGATCAAAATTGCATGTCCAGGGCAGTATTTTAAACTATTGCTTTTTGTTTTGATAGTCTGAAATTGAATATCGACACGCCAAATATTTGGAGAGAGTTTCGTCCTAAAATCCAGCAAAAACAAACAGTTGGCATTATGAAATTTTAAAAACTATTCCTGATAAATACATTGGAGTAGATACTGTGTAAAGTTGATACGCATTGGGCAACATTTGTCTCGTAGTATTTCCAAAAACAACATTGTGTTCATTGAAAATTATTATTCAGGACGGGCTTATGCCGTTTGTTACATGACTTTACAAAACCAGTATACCGTGGCCCATGTCACAGCGTCGATCTTCGAACTGTAGGCCTGCTGCAAGATTTTTTCGTGTTTTCTCTTGTAGAATGCCTTGTAAAATGTGCAATTTACGACCACCATTGCTACCATTCTTAAATATACTACATTATACTACATGACATGTTATCCAGATACGATAGAAACACAGCATTATGTACCCTGCAGTATTTTACGCAAATAGCAGCAACACAATCTGACTTGTGTAGAATAACGACTGTTATAGGAAGCATACATGTTTTTAGAAAGTTTTATTGACCAGACACAGTCTCCCTAGTTATCGTTTTCCATAGAGCCTTCTGTAATTAAAATTTTTTGCAGATTATCCCGCGAATCGTATTTCAATATTTCTATCGATACAGCTGTCACATTTGTAGAACGCTTCTGCCGACACGAGCTCAAGAAGAAATGTCTTTCATTTTAGATTTTACGCTCAAACACAATAAAGAAAAACGCAAAAAATACCCAATATATATTCCTTGCCTTTTAACCACGATTGTAAAAGTTCATTTTGTTATATTTCGAAAAGAAAAGCTGGGCGCTGACGGTGCTGAGGCCATCTGCATGCAGTCATTTCTTTCTTGAATCAGGGCGACCTCTGTGAAAGAAAACACACATGCTACTGAGAACAGAGAGTTTCTGACGCCTCTTTGTGACACATTACCAATCCCCTTAACAACCTACAACATTTTATAATGTACTAAAGGACGTTTTACCATTTTCGTATGTGACTTGTGACAACACAAATGGGCTTCGGGGAGATGAAAATGACATTTTCTGCCATACGTCCATAAGGTACTGCGTGGTTCTGTTTTGCCCAGGAAATGATAGAGAGACTAGTGTTCATTTAGGGTCAATCTAATTTGCGTTCCTTCCAGTTGGCCCTGTGGCCCCTGTGGGCCCTGTTCTCCCGCTAGGGCCAGCATAGCCTGTGTATCCTGTAGCTCCTTGGGGCCCTGGCTTCCCACCTGGCAACCCTGTAGCTCCTGTGGCTCCGGTAGGACCACGTTGGTTTGAAAATGGTCCTCTTCTCCCATAAGATCCTGTCCAACCTGTTGCTCCAGTTTTACCCATCATACCAGGGACACCACGTGGGCCTGGAGGGCCACTTAAACCTATTGGCCCTGTTGGACCACGTGATCCAGCAGGACCAGGTGGGCCCGGTTCTCCACTTGGGCCAGCTGATCCGGCTGGACCTGTTGCCCCTGTGTAACCATCACGTGGACCTCGTTCTCCTTGTGGACCCATAGGACCCGGTAATCCACCACCTGGTCCAGCTGGTCCAGGAAAACCAGGAATTCCAGTTTCACCAATCTCTCCACGTTCACCTGGAGCACCAGGGAAACCAGCCATACCCCTTGGACCTGGTCCACCTGGGTTTCCTGCTGGGCCAGTAAACCCAGTAGGTCCTGGATACCCTCTGGCACCTGAGGCTCCTGTGCGTCCTTGTGGACCGTAAGAACCATATGGCCCAGTTGCACCCGTGGCACCTGCGGGTCCAGGAGGCCCTCTGCTTAGACCAGGTGAACCATCCCTGCCTCTGTACCCTGCTAGGCCTGGGACCCCAGTTGCACCAGTTCTTCCGTGAAACCCTGTACTTCCTCGTTCACCTTGTTTTCCAATTGGTCCAGCTGGTCCCCTTGGCCCTGGCTGTCCTGTTGATCCTTGCACACCTGTTAATCCTGGTGATCCTGGTGGTCCACCTGCGTCTCCTGCTGGTCCTGGCCTACCTCGAGCTCCTCTTGGACCGGTGGGACCATTCCCAAATGCATGTCTTCCTGGTTCCCCATCTGGTCCTCTTGGTCCTTGTGGTCCTGCTGGACCAGTTGGTCCGATTGGGCCAGTGCTACCAGCGAAGCCTGGTGCACCCCGGCGACCAACTTTTCCATAAGCACCCGTTCGTCCTGAGGGACCAGTTGCACCTGTGCTCCCACTATATCCAGTGCTACCAGTGGCTCCCATGGGTCCTGGGGGACCATAATCTGGTCCTATATCCCCTGTATATCCTGTAGCACCCGTCCTGCCTGAAGGACCTCCAGCCGAACCAGCTGGGCCAGTTGCTCCATTATTACCCACTCTACCTGTAAATCCAGTTGCTCCAACTGGTCCAGCATCTCCAAATGGTCCTTGCACCCCAGCTGCACCTGGGAATCCCCGAGGGCCGGCTGGACCCCTTGGCCCTGGGCTTCCAGTTGGACCCCTCATTCCTGTCGACCCTGCCATGCCAGAGCTCCCAGGTACACCAGATGGACCAGGAGGACCAGGGGGACCAGCTGGTCCACTCTTAGAATTTGGCAGCCCTGTAAATAGAAAAATGTATGTATGAACATGTGTAACAGTCCGTATATAAAGTACCAATCTGATAAGAATAATGAAAGTGAAAGTAACACCAGAACTCTGACACCTGATGATGAGACCATAGTTTAAACAGATAGTTCTATTTGTCTATTGTAGACTTCTCTGTGAAAGGTGGTCAAGGTTAAAGTTGTCTTTAATATAGTGTATCCTTATGAACGACATACAATTGACAGCCTCTTACCATTCCTTTTGAGGGAATCAATTTTCTGCCTGAGTTGGTTCAACCTTTGCTGTTTTTGAACAATCTGATCAAGCATATAGGTCTGCATGGCAGTGGTGTCCCTCCACAGATTAACCAGTTCTTGTCGATTGTTTTCCACAGACTGCATCGCATAAGTCAAGGATAGTTCCTGCAACAAAAGTATATGATATTTTACAGGCACAGAAAAAGATTTTATTTTCTAGAATATTTAGATGTTCATATCCCATGGCTAAATCAGTCTCCTACCCGGTACAGTTCCCCTGAGAGCTTGTATACTCCCGAGACCCGAAGGGTCGAAGGGCGATACAGCTCAAGGGCGAACTGTACAGCGTAGGAGACTGATTTAGCCATGGGAGGATATTTGTATCCTAAATGTATCTACCATAATTAGACGAAAAAGGCAAAAGCAACCTTTCCTGGGATTATGTGAGATGCTACATGCCAAATCAGTAGTCAAAACGTGCAGTATCTAGTTCATAATTTTGTGTGAAAAAGGCCCACCTCGCCTTCAAGAAGAAATAGGCCCATACTACTCTGCTGTCCGGTCGTGCATCTTGTGCGGCACGTACCCTTGCAAGGTGAGCGACGCCATGGTGAATAACGTCTCGGTACGCCGCAGCAAGGGATATACTGACTTTCGATGTTACTTTAATGGGGAGATTGTATTTCCCTTGGGAAGATATGAAGGGGTCAGCCAAAAGTGGACGTGAATTTTCACACTGAAAGTTGATACTTTAACTCTTTTATTGCCAATTTAGACAAAAGTCGACGTGCTCTAAATTAGCATAACGATACTAGATTCATATATTCTTTCTAAGTTGACCCAGTACCAGCATGCCTACAGTTAGATTGACCACAAGAATGACCCAGCTCTACAATTAATATTCTTCGACGCTCTTTGACAGCTTAAGGCACCCAATGCACGCCTATGGTAGTTCAGTTAAAACCTGGCACTGAAAGAGTTCAGACAAAATCAGTGGAACTTCTACTACAGGACTAAAAATTCAGTATGAGGGCAGTTTTAGTACTGCATTTAGGATATTTGTCAGTATGCCTACAAAAGATTATTCACAGATGCGTCCTGACATGGATATTCCCCTAGGAATGTAAGCATGCAGTTACCACAACTGTACGGGCAGTGTTAAAATGGTATGCTTCTGTTAAAGCGTTATGCTAAATTTACATTTCAAACGGTTGTGCATTTTAAACTGATTATTTCACACACGTGAAAGAGATTTACACATATGTGAAATAACTGTAAGAAAAGAAGATATTCATGAAATGAATGATCCCTAGCACAAAGTGGACATCAACCCAGAAAAACCAAACAATAGCAAAATGGCTTTGAATTCAATCAGCTGTCTTTGACACTTTTTTGACACTCTGTTACGAGATGATATATATATTTATGGCATTCTAATATTTCTGATGGGGAGACCATGGTCGTCTAAGCTAATGTATACCAGTGATATTCATCACGATTTACCTACTGTATAACCTTTTACTCTATAGTAATTCAAAAGTAGCGGTCCACCAAACTTGGCCATATTGTGACCATGACTTTTAATTCTGTGAACCTGTGAACCTCTCAATTGGACAATTATTGTTGGATTTGGTGTTTTGTTTTTTTTTTTGTTTTGTTTTTTTATTTTCAGATACATCAGCGTATCAGTTGCTATAAAAAAATCACCGTAGCATGATATGTATACATGTAGTGAGTTTTGTGTCTCTCTGTCCCATATGATACCTAATTTTCGGTAATTTGATATATCTACAAATCACTTAATATCGCCCAACTACATGCAGTGAGAATCAAAGATAGGGTATTGAAAGCAACATATAAACCAGAATTTTCAAATTACAAACATCGTGCTATTTATTGCATTTCATAAAGGAATCAAAATTTCTCCTCAGAAATATTTATTTTAAGTTGAAAATGTAATTCCAATCAAACTAAGGTGTTTGAGTTTTTCAGTCGCTTCACTGACAATGCCCTGACACGGGACAATTGTTTTATGTGAAATAGATTTACACACATATGTAAATATTTTACAGATATATCGAAAAAAAATACACATACGTGTTAATTTCAGGTCTTCAATCCTTCAAATATATGTGTAAAATGATAATTACATGTGTGCGTAAAACTTACTTATTTTAAATATTGCAAAAAAATTTAGTCACACATGTAATTCTGTTACACCAATGTCTATAAAGAATCAATACACATATGTGTAAACCTATTTCACACTGTCAGGGGCGTAAATTGCATTGAGATAGCCAAGGCCACTGCCTAGGCTAAAGTTTGTCTTTAAAAAAGGAGCGAAAAATGGTCACGATGGGAAAAAAACTGGTAATTGTTGTAATAGGCTCCACCTTTGAATCCTCTTGTTCTCACGTGGCAACCCGTTTTGATTTGGCAGCAAGCCTGTTCAAAGAACGTTTCGCAACACTTAGATTAGGCCTAGGACTGCAAGGGAGAACAACACACGCCGCAACAACTTGAAAACTAGCGGATCTCTTCCTGGCTCCCATCACGCGAGCAGCCCTATCGTCAAAATTAACTTGAAACCACGAAGAGAGAGAGGCGCGAAGTTTGGATTGTCCGGGCGCAGCTGATTGGAATTCGCTAAACTGTACAAAATGTAAGTTTCTTAACGAACTTAAAGCCTATTTACATTATCTGTAGATTTCAGTTTATCTAAAACAACTGATGTATCAAAATAGTCTTCCAGAACCTTGTGCGAATTTGAGGAATTTTGAGACAGAGTTGCATCTGGGCATAGAAAAATCATGCTTGCATTTGACACAAATGAGTAAGTATTAGTTTGATGCTGGTCACAGAGCAATCAGGCTTTGTATTGGCAACAATGACCAAGTGTAGTTCGTTGCGGACAGATATAAATGTCCTGATTAGCACCATGGCTACATGTTCTATGGATATGGTCCATAATGCACCATATCCATAGAAAATGCCATATAGCAGATCCCCGAAGTCATCGTTACAGCCACTTCGGACAAAAATATATAATTTATGTTACTTAGCAGTGCTCTATCGGTGATCCACATATAGTCAATCATGCACATTTTGAAACAAATGCAAGAACTGACATGCCAAAGCAAATGTTACATTTGTTTGCCTTGTTATTTAGAGACGAAAAGGAGATTTTGTACGAATTCAGGTTCGGATATCGGTGTGCCGAATATCTCTAATGTGCTGTGAATAGTCAAATATTTTGTTGTTTTTGTTTAGTGTCGTAACAACACAGCATTCATAAATTATAGAACAATATAACAACCAAATTTCACCATCGTTAACAATAAGCCAATACCAATCATACGCCACTGAATTTGCCGACACAAATTTTATTACAAATAACATCGTACAGAAAAAATTGTTTAGGTGACATGCAGGTACCGTTTATCGGAAAATAAGAATTCCCACCCCGTTTCGCTTTTTGGCGTATTTTAAGCTTTTACATATCATAAATGTTGCTTTCATTCCACAACAGATCGCCATTCTTTGTTTTATTTTTCAAACGTTTCTCGTCTTGGGAGGGGGACCCTTTACCCCCATCCATCCCTTTCACACCCTTGCCTAAATTATGTCTCAATTTACGGCCCTAACTATGGCATAGTCATTCATTTTACATTCGTGAAAAACATTTACACGTGCGTAACTCATTGAACCGTATGTGTAAACGAATTACAGACATATTAAAATTATCACGCTTAGGCGTAAAAATTACCTCATCGTATATAAAATATGTGTAAAAGAATTTCACGTAACTAAAATTATTTTGCAAAATTATGCATATGTGTAATAAAACACACATACTTAATTCATTCCATATATTTGCAATTATGCATGAATTATTAAAACAGCTTGCCATAATTTGTTGGACGCATTAAATTAACCAATAGGAAAGCCCCTATTTATTGCGTGCAATGATTACATTCGTTCAACCAAATAAATGCAATTACTAAATACGCTCAATGAGATACTTTGTGCAAGAAACATATCAACTTCGAGCACTAAATCGAACTTTTTTACAGTTGATTTAATTATTTAATGTGCACAATTAACTGCAAGTTAAGACATGTCTGGCCAAGCATACGACATTGTCATTGCCGTTTGCCATGTCTTTCATTTTTGTTTCTGCTCCGCTTGAACAAGGTGTGCGCCACAAAGCAGCCAATAAATGCCATTGGCTGAAAACTGTTGATAATTAATACTCCATTTTGCAAACGCATTGCTCGACAGGTCTGGACTAACTGCAAACCAGTTGCGGACTGGGTTCAACAACCTGTTAGGTTCAAAGGCAGTGGATCGATCCACGTATTTGGAGCATGACGCGTGGCGGTGCTTCGACCAATAGCATAAATAGAAACGATCTAGTCATATGACAATGTATGTTAAATATTACCGTTTGCATGAAATTTGCACATCACAAAGGGAACTTTAAGTGGCTGCAGTTCTTGATGTTTGGTTTACGATTTTTTTTTCAACATATAGTTATTTTGTTTTCATGTACGCAAAACAACGCGTGTAATTTAAAGGCCAATAAGTGTTTGCCTGCATGACGTTTCATGATATTCAATGAAAGACTGAACCCGTTATGTTATTAATGAAGGCTATCCGTGTAGCAAAGCGAGAGACTATGTAACATTCCTGGGATAACATCATTGTAATATTAATGTTGAGTGTTGAAGTTGAAGCGCCTAGATTCTTTCCTTTCTTTTGGCACCACTGACCAGTTCCAGAACAGCCTATCACTATTTGCCACTCCCACCCTCACCCACCCTTTTTTTTTTTTTTGAACATGTGCAACTCTCAGACTGTACAAAGATGACGTGTTACATATAAACTGCAAGAAAGTGATCTCAGTTTGTGCAACACGAGTGTCTGTGTGTGTGTGTGTGTGTGTGTGTGTGTGTGTGAGAGAGAGAGAGAGAGAGAGAGAGAGAGAGAGAGAGAGAGAGAGAGAGAGAGAGAGAGAGAGAGAGAGAGAGAGAGAGAGAGAGAGTCTAGTATACTCGAATAACGACAGATAAGCAATGAAAGAGGTGATTTCACAGAGCGTGCCTCTTATCAAAAGTCCGGAAGAATGCTTTTTCCTTACCAGTCGTTGTGTGTTGCTGACTTGGTCTACACCAGTTTGTAAGAGCCCCGGTTGGATCTGGCCGCAGACGACCGCAATGCCCGCGGAGATGAGGGCCAGCCGTAGCGGCACCAATACCCTCTCCGAAACCATGGTTCAGTTAGTTGGCCAGCTGTTGCGTCTTTTTGTGTTAACGTTTTCAACAGTGTTGGACGCAACGGAAAGTGCACGGGTAATGTATGATAGGTTCTGGATATTCTGAGACACTTATACGTGCGAAAAATGTCTTGACCATATATGGGCGAACTTCCTTTGGAAGAGTCCATTGCCTCAAAAAATGGCGATCGTCAGATACACTCATGTACAAAAAGAGAAAAAACAAACAATCAAGGATGAAAATTAAAAGATATGTTTCGCATTACCGATGAGCATAACATCATGTATGATAATTAAGTATATTTGAAACATATAGGTGCCATGATTTGAAATTATTTCAAACGAAACACCCTGTCCGAATATGCAATGGTCTGTGAAAATATGTATTTTTTTTCTGCACCTGAGTCACGAACTACAACAAAGTCCAATGTCTGCCTATTCAAATTTGTGAAAAGTGTGTAAATATTTTTAAAGATTACCACTTTCTGGAAGAGAAAATAGGTAAATCACGAATCGTGAGAGTGCAGAACTGTAAAGGGTCTGATTGTTTCATGGTGCTAGCTTCATTCCACAATATATATTTGCTGAAACTGGCTTTTTTAAATTTTGAGCTTCATGTGGCAAACAACTACTGAAGGTATTCACTTATTTGACATGGTGATCAGACTAATGCATATTATTCATTCATTCATTCAGTTATTATCCACCTCCACCCCCTTATATCTGCATCATCTAATTATTCAAAGTTTCTTACACTCGTTTGTGGCATGTAAATAACTTTCAGGACATTATATATCAAGTATATGAAAATTTTGGTCGAGTTCGATATTGATGGCGTCATCTACAGTATGTAATATTTAGGCCAAAAAGCGAACATATTGAGAATGGTATTTCTAGTGAATCATCAATCTTAGTAGGGATGTCAATCGGGCAAAAAAACAAAAACTCGTCGGAAAATTTCTGGGCGCCACCTATCCTATTACTATACAGACATGGACCAAAATGTGTTGAAAACACGTTAAACTCAATACATGTTGTGAAAGAGTAAGGCTAATAATGCTAAATGTACCACAAATAGTGTATCATTTGTTGCAGTTTTATGTTACATGATCCGGATGACCTTAACTTAGGCCTACTTTCTCAAGGTCACAGAGGGAATACATTTCTGGAAATTATTTTCTTTTTGTTATAACCATTACATCTGAACTTGTGGATATGCATGTCATTACGGAGATATAGAGACGTACATATACTGAATTAGGTCTATCACCTGTTAAGCCATGATGGCGGTACTGATGGTATTCAGTGGACCTAGCGTCACAGGTATAAAAAGTAGGCCTTCATTTAATTCATTATTTGATTATGAGTGGAGCTGGAACTTTTAAATTTACACCAAATATGCGTTTGTCCCATGGTCAAATTTTCAATGACCTTGACGTAATTTTCAAGGCAATTAACAACGTAGTTAAGGACGCTTAATTCCATACTTTGAGAAATAAGAAGGCTAAAAACACCAAATGTACTACAAATGTGTATCATATATGGAAGTTCAATATTGCATTATGCAGGCTACCTTCACCTACTTTCTCAAGGTCTCAGAAGAATACATTTCAGGAAAATATTTTTTCTTCATTACGTCTAAACTTGTGCTCATGTATCAATATACCATTACAGGAATATTATGCAGACAAAAGTCGATGACCTGTGGCCGTTATGGTGGTGCCACTGGTGGTATTGATTAGAAGTGGCATCATAGGTATTAATAGTACATAAAAGCGGTTATTTTGATCATAAATTGAGATGAAGCATTTAAATTTATACCGATTATGTGTTAGACCAATAATCCAATTTTGAAAAATTTGGGGGCAACCCTGACCTATTTTTCAAGGACGGAGTAAAACTTCAGGACATTAATTTTACATGTTGAGAAATAAGAAGGCTAGCAATACCAAATGTGCAACAAATATGTATCATGTATAGAAGTTCAATATAGCATAACATGGGTGACCTCACCTAATATCTCAAGGTCACGGAGGGGATGCATATCAGGAAATAACTTTATTGTGATGCCCATGATATAATAAATTGACTCGGAACTGCTAATTCAAATAATTTTAGGCCAAGGGTCAAATTTTGCAATATATTGTGTGACCTTGACCTATTTTTCAAGGTCATAAAGCATTAAAGAAAAGGATACTAAATTCAATATGTTGATGATAAAAAATAAGGGGAACCATACCAAATTTCCCAAAAATGAGTGTTCACGGGGAAGTGTTTTGTGACATTATATGGATGACATTGCCTAATTTCTCAGGGTCATGGAAGGAATGCATTTAAGGAAATGAATTTTGGGTGATAGTCATAAGATTTTATGTTATCAGAGCACTAGGGGCAAGGGCCTCTTGTTTTATGTTGGCATTATCTCCCGATATAGGTCAAAGCCATCTTTCATAAATTTAGGTCACACAATTTACATATTCAGTAAAGAATGAGTATTTGTTAAAAAGTTTACAATAACCACAAGATAGGTTGCTAATATGGTCAGGTCATGTTTACGTGTAGGCTTAGGCTTACGAGCATTAAATAAACTATTAAGTCATTCCATACGAGTCCCTGATTTTTTCCGTATATTTACCTAGATTTAAGACGACAGTTGCATATTTAAAGTCTTCATGAAAGGAACTTTCATTCAAGTACCAACATGCCTATAGTCTTAAGTCAGTGGTTGTGGCACTGCCTGGCAAGTCATGCTGCAGCTGCCGCAAGGGCAGCTGCAGCATGACTTGCCAGGCAGTGCCACAACCACTGACCAAGGCCTGTCACTATAGTATGGAATGAGTTAATCTGGGACTACGTACCAAGCCTACATAATGTGTAAGGATGCTGCATCTTGGAATTCCTTCAAGTCCAGTATGTCGCGTGTGTGGGCCTTATGCACGTATCCTGTATAGGCCTAAGCTTATGGTTTAGTGTACAGTACAGTACACCCCCCAGTGCTGAAAACCATACCGTCAATGCAGTCAATGTTACGCCGGTGCTGCGCGATGGAAACCTCACCTGTGAAAGCGAGCTAGCTTTCACGCCATCTCTCAAGCCATGATTCAGCCTCGCTCTTCTGTCTTGAGCGCGAGATAATTATCACGCGTGAAAAGTACCTCGCTTCCTGAGCTTACCCACTTGTGGTTCTCACTGCCATTTTTGCGTTGTTGCCCGTACCAATACCATGGACCTACTATCGTAGGTCCATGCCCTTAGGCCTGTGCAACATTATGCGGTATTTTTTCCTTTTAGCCTTTTTTTTTCTTTTTTGTAAGGTTAACATTTGCTTGTCTATAATAATTATCACTATATATTTGATTAATTTTATCATTTTTGACCCCTGTCATGGGTCTAATAATCGCCCTGCCTTCAGGCGCACATTTACTAATTTTTCGTTTGGGTACATGTACCAGTGTTAAATACTATCGTGCGGCTCTGGTTCCGCGAAAAAGTTTCACGGTCAATATCTTTAAAGTCATGAAAGATATATAGGCCTACAGGCTACTTGTCATTTTTAGTTCTTCATATATGTTATCGATAAAGGCACACTTCGAAAGTAATGAACAGTACTGTAGTTATAGCATGTTAAACTATGCTGACAAGGTAACCAGCAATTGAAAATCTCTGGAAAACAGAAGCTTCAAAATCTATATGAATGTTTTGATATCGCGACTAGATGCATGAACATAGCTGGCTGGTACCATTTGTCAGCGGTTCATCTTTGTCGACACGCGTACAGACTTTGCAAATCTTCTTTTCTAGTTTCTGTTTTCGTTTCGATGGATTTTTATTTTACCTTCAACAGAGGATTCAGTACAATGTTCTTAAGTATGACTGTCATAAGAGAAACGGGAATATATATGAGAACACTACGTCTTCGCACTAAGATACGTTAACCATCGTCTCTTGAGCAGACAAAGCCTGTTGTTACTTTCTCACTCCACTTGTGCGGGGTAGGCGAATGCTTGGAACTTCGTTTATTCAGCAAACACATGGAGCCATCTGACCGTTGCTTTAAGGCCCCTGGACGAAAGAATCGTGATTTGTGAAGGTTATTCTTAGGACGACTTCCTCTGGGTCGTGATCGCCGAGCATCCAAAGCACGGTGTAGGACAGACAAAAAGTAGGGCAAATACCTTCAAAGACGTGCGAAGAAACCTGAAGAAAAAAAATTAAAAGTCGTCCATCCGCGGCATGGAGAGCACAGTTCAGTGCGTCTACCACACTGCCAAAATGCAGGAAAGGAACAGCAAACTTGCCGCCTTTAATGCAATACCTTAAAATTTTGTTTGTTACCGACACTTGTCAGCGATCGCCTGATGTAACATGTGTTGTTGGATGTATGGCCAGAGTCCGGGCTTTGGCTATTGCTGTTGCTAACTGGCATTCTGAGAGATAATTCATCATGTTTCACAATTTTCGGAACCATACAAACCTCACATTGGAGGGAGGGACTCCATATGGTGGCAAGCGCATTGCAAAGGGCAATATTATGGTGATCAAATAAGTACAGACAATCCTCGTATTTTCGCCGGATATTGCAAAAAAGCCGGTTGAAGATAAATCTTGTGAGCCAAATGAGTCTCACTGGTCCATATCCATTTGAAATGAAAACAGAAATGCTAGCCAGTTGTTTATGAATTTTATTCTCATACTGTCAACTGCATTAAGATGTTGCCATTTTTTAATGTAAGAAACTATATACTCTTTTGGTTAGGGTGCTAGAAATATACTCTATGTACTACTGTAAATTACTTCATTTTTGCATTTTTAATTTTCCACGTCTTTTTGGTATTTTTGACATTTCAACGTAGTTCTAATTCCAGTAGTTTGGACATACTTCTTATTCAAACAATGTTAAAATACTATTTCACTGTGTTTAGATTTTCATAGTTTTGTGCTATCAGCGAAATAAAAATACAGTGAAATGTCAAATGACCTTGATCTTTGACCTTTAGAGGTCACATGTAAATTACAAAAATGTGCAGTATTACAAATTTATTTATTGAATTTGGATTGGTTACCTGTACCTATAATAGTTTTGAAGATATTCAAGATTTAAATTTTCAAATGGCCCTAATTTGCATAATTTTCAAAACCCTTGAACTTCTTTACAAAAACTGAAGACTTCATGATTGTGTTCTAGTATAATCATACCAAGTTTTGAGTTTGTACGTGCAATACTTTTCAAATAAAATGTCGGACAAATTTGCCTGTAAAGAAGAAAGAAAGAAAGAAAGACGAAAGAAAGAAAGA
Organism: Hermodice carunculata; assembly: GCA_964020975.1. NCBI lineage: Eukaryota > Metazoa > Annelida > Polychaeta > Eunicida > Amphinomidae > Hermodice > Hermodice carunculata. The sequence continues at coordinate 83,630,189 of OZ026622.1, forward strand.
AAGAAAGAAAGAAAGAAAGAAAGAAAGAAAGAAAGAAAGAAAGAAAGAAAGAAAGAAAGAAAGAAAGAAAGAAAGAAAGAAAGAAAGAAAGAAAGAAAGAATATGTCTGTGTTGACACACAGGCATAAATATATAATCAAATTCGAATGTGAATTTTTTGTTCACGTGCACGTTGTAGACATTTTTAAGGTCAGATGACTCCAGAAATTTTGCGTACGTGGTCAGTATACTGTCTTCCTGAGGAAGATGAACCTGGTTGTGACAGCGATTATATAGCTCCTTACTTAAATTACACCTAGCCATCATGGTTCTCTGGTTAAGATATATTTTCTAGTTATGATTCATAAAATGAATTTCATGCAGTGGTCATCGTAGTTTAGTTACCTTTAAATCAGCCGTTAACGTATATGTGGTGATCATAATGGCCGTTTAATCATCTTACAATCAGTAGCGCTACAATTTCAAATGATTTGTTGACAAAATACGAATTGATTAACACCCTGATTCATTTTACGTGGCGACATACAGAAAACGACTATGTATATTTGATCATTTCTGCGTTGAACAAAGAAACCATAAAGCAAAACATGTTTGTATAGCAGACAACAGGAAAAGCCTTTCGAAAATTGTTACGTTTACATGTATTATATGTATAGTGCGGGGAACATTATATCGAATGAAATTTTAATTTCTTGAAATTCCAAATTTGCATTGAAACAGGACCCTTCACATGGTTTACTTTCATAATTTTTGCAGCAAACGAAATAGAAAATTTAAGCTATAATATGTGATTTCCGATTACGCCACCAGGAATTTGACACAACGTATTCGTTAAATATAGGCACACACACACACACACACACACACACACACACACACACACACACACACATAGATCCTTGGGGAAAACCAGTTCTAATAGGTAATGGGTTGGAGCAGGCATCATCAAGTTGGATATATTGGGTACTCTTGGACAAATAGCCTATGAACCAGTTTAGAGGGGTCTCGGAAACGCTTATAATATTTCAATTTTTGTAAAGAATTTCGTGATCCAGAGTATCGAAAGCTTTTGACAGATCTAACCATATAGATACGGGTATTTCACCTGAATCAAGAATCTTAAATATTCTACCAATTAATATCAATGTTGCAGATTCGGTACTATGAAGTTTTTTAAAGCCATGTTGACTTTTGTAGAAAATGTTAAACATTATATAAAATGATCACAAAGTTGGCGATATACACCCTTTTCAAAAACTTTGGAAAGGGTGAGAAGAAGGGAAATGGGCCTGTAGTGATTCAAAACTTTCCCATCGTCTTTTTTATGGATTGGTATCACTTTCTGTTTTTAAGTGTATCTGGAAATATGCCGGTGTTAAGAGATTGGTTAATAATAAGGGCTAATGGTTTCGCTAAAGAAGATCTAATATTCTTTATTGGTTTAATTCAAAGTTGATCATGTGCAGCGCTAGTTTTAGGTTTTTTGAAGTTGCTTATAATTGTTTCTGTCTCTGCCCGAGAAGTAATATTAAAAGTGAAAATGTTTTCCCGTTGAGTATTAAGCCATGTGCTAAAATGAGGTATATTTCTGTGTTCGTTTTTAGAAGCCAAATTTGGGCCAATACCTGTAAAAAAAAAACCGAGTTGAATCTTTCAGCTATTTCACTTCTGCTAGATTCCTTTATGTTTTCGATGAGGAAAACAGATGGATTTTTTTATGTCCGTTTATTTACATTGAGAATAGTTCTTATAACATCCCAAGTCTTTCTGTGTCATTTTTGGAATTTTCAAATTGGGAATGAAAGTGATTTTGTTTTTGTTGTTGGATTGATCTGTCAAGTAGTTTTTTCTAAGTTTTAAGATTTTGCTTAAAAGTTACAAATTGGTGAGAATGGGGGTGGGGTTACCTTTCAGTCGTTCATATAGATCATCACGAAACTTTATTGATTTAAGAATGCCGTTTGTCATCCAAGGAGACATTTCATGTTTATACTTATTAAATCTTACAGTTTTGGTGGGGAGATGTTTATCTTTACAGTGAGGCATTGCATTTTCAAGCTGATAATGGTTATGATTAAGATCGTGGTGTAATTCGTTGTCAATGGTTTGCATAATGTCAGTGTTATTTTTGTTCATGCACGAAAGTCTGAATGCACACAGGATCTCTAGTTTCAATTTAAACATATTTGGGAGAAACTTGTAGAATTAGCTTTTGGTCCAAACATGCAAAATAAGGCAAGTGATCAGACAAATTTGTAAAAATAATGCCCGATAGACAAACCTTGTTACTTCGTGACAGACTACAAAATACATTATCGATTAAATTTGCGTTTCGTTCAGAAAAACGAGTTGGTAAAGTTATTTTTGGAAAGAAATTATTATTCATCATTTCATTGAGAAAATCTGAGTATTTTTCTCTCATATTTGCCTTTAAAAGGTCTATATCAAAATCACCAAGAATTAGTTTGTCAGATCGCTCCTGAGCTAAAGTTGTCAAGATAGGTGACAAGTCACTTAAGAAAATAAAATGTCGTCATTTCTGTCTCGGGGAGGCCTATATGTGTTACAAATAGTGATTTTTATGTTTCAAACCATTTCCAGAAATATCAATAAACTGGCCTTCCCTTAAGTTATTTGAAGTATAAAAATCTCTTACCACATATTGAAAATTTTGATGCAAATAGATTATTAGACCGCCATGTGAGCTGCAGGTGGCACCAAGAGGAGTGGGGATACAGTTATTTAACTGATAAAGACTCATGTCAGGGTTCATGCCTTCCAGCCAAGATTCTGGTGAACAGATGGCACTAAGTTCAATGTTTTCCATCTGTAATTGATCAACTAATGGTTTAAGCTTTTCAAATTTTGCATTCAAGCACTGAACATTTAATCCTAATACCAAAAAAAAATGTGAAAAGGGTTTAATGTAATCAATAAGATTGTTAGTGTCAATATAGGGCGAATCTGAAGCAATTAAAACGGCACGTTTTAAGATCGTCAGGATTGTCGATTAATTAAATTACTGAGATTAGTTTTCAATTTAGATTTCTCATTCCTCCCGCCATGTAAAATATTTTACGACCATATGTCTACTATGAAAAAATGTAAAGTTATGCAAAATTATTGCTCATAGGGTGATAAGAGCAGTGTTTAAATTACTCCATCATTGACGTTGAATATACGTTGATCTAGCTTTTATCTAACTCATAATGAGCAGTTCTAGCACCAGAAAGTTTGCGAGTTGATTTATATACCCCTGTATAAAATTGTCTATTGGATGAATGAATGAATGACTTTATTAACTGCACCATATACATACATGGTTTTCTGTCAGTCAAAACACATAAATATATACATGAATCACAATACGATACAATACAACATAATATAATACAAAACAATACATCACATCACGACACTAGACTACATTCCACTTCATTCTTCAGAAAAAGAAAAAAAAAGAAAAAAAGAACACTCTTCACTACATCGCCGCCCTGCCGCCCTACAACGCGGTGCGGTGGGCTGGCCGGCGTTGGCCCCTAAGGGTCGCCTGCAAAACAAAAACTGCAAGTGGATGTTGGGGATATTTATGCTATTTAGAAAATATATATCATCAAAATTGACCTCTAACTTTAGTCACTTGGTCGAAAAATGTCCCAGTATGTTTGATTATATCGGCATCGGATGAAACACTGGGCGTATGTGAACACAGGTGTCGTGCAATGCAATTAACATTGTTTACTGTAAAGTTACGGAGGGTACATAAATTACCGGCGGGATGATATCGAGCATTTTTTTAACAAAATATTTTCTTTTCACTGCCCCCCCCCCTCCCCTTAGGAACCCACTGCCTCCCCCATCTGAAACATTCTTCGAAGCCCCCACCCCTAAAAACATGAATTTTTCCTCACCACTGAAAGTGAAAGGACTGTACCTTGTTATTGTTTTCATCAATCTGCTAGAATTACGCATGATGAAGCATTTCGCTCTGTAATATAAGAATATATAACCAATTCCGTCATACTTTAATGTCTATTAGTGTCGATTGACACATGTACTTGTGAGGGCATACAGTAAAAAGTGATACTTTTCTACCAAAAAATAATTACTTTATCTTAAATTAAAAGTTCAAGCAATCTTATCAGTTCTCAAACCAGAGCTTTATTTCACAGCTATCCATATTTAATAATGTATATTTGGGACTTTAGATTAATGCATCATTAAATTTTGCGAATACTAGATGACACAGTCAAAAACATGTACTGTGATGTGCTGAGTATTGTAATGGGTTATATACATGTATACATATGAATATAATAAATATGGAATGTTATTACTTTTAATGGCATCTTAGTAGTTTTTATGAAAACTTAATTTCTCATGCCAGAGTGCATGGACGGCTTTTCCAAATGTTTGTTCGATAAAAAGTATGTGCTTGTGAAAACAATAAATGGTGTCTGCCTTTATTTTAAGAGTCACGGCTAGTAGCGTGTATCCAGACAAGCAACCTTTCGAAATTTTTACCTAAATCTAGGAATTTTGTAAAACCTTTGGCTGAAAAACGATTCTCATTTTGTCCCAGGAGTAAAAATCTGATGAAAGAGCGGGGGTGGCATATTGCTTTGACTACAACCACTCATCCTTCCGTAGATGGTAAATCTGCAGACACTGTTGATATATTAAGCTTTAACTGCCAAGGCCTTAAGCATGCCTTCCCTTGCGTGATAGATCATGTTGTTAAGAGTGACATTGTTTGCTTGAGCGAAACCTGGATCAGGCTTGGCGAGGTCAACATTGTTAAGCAGGCGATCGAGTATGACTCGTCTTTATCTAATTATGTCTTCCCCTGCAACGGGGGGACATATTGTTTTTGCGTCCGTTTCTTTTGTTTTTTCTTGTTCTTGTTCTTGTTTTTCTTCTTCTTCTTCTTCTTCTTCTTCTTCTTCTTCTTCTTCTTCTTCTTCTTCTTCTTCTTCTTCTTCTTCTTCTTCAACACATTGTTGCGTGCGTTTCGGACGCGATAACTCAAGAAAGATTTGACTTGGGAAGTTGAAATTTTTTGTGAAGATGTTCCTATACAAAACCTTGTTTAGGATTGCAGATGGATGACCTTGACATATTTTTCAAGGCCACATGGGCATATCATCTAAAATTGACGCGGACGCGACAACTCTGCAAGGATTTGACTTAAGAGGTTGAAATTTTGCATGATTATGTACCATAATATGAACTATGTTTGGATTGTTGATGGGTGACCTTGACCTATTTCAAGGTCACATGGCCACTTTTTAAAAATCTTTGCAGATATACTCTCGAAAAATTTGATTTAAAGAGGTTGACATTTTGTGTGATTATGTTTCTATGTAAGACTTTTGTAAGACCTTGCTTATGACTGCAGATGTATGACCTTGACCTATTTTTCAAGGTCACGTGGGCATTTCGTCTAAAATCAATGTGGACGTGATACTCAAGAAAGATTTGACTTGGAAAGTTGAAATTTTATGTGAAGATGTTCCATATATGATCTTGCTTGGGATTGCAGATCGGTGACCTTGACATATTTTTCAAGGCCACATGGGCATAACATCTAATATTGACACGAATGCAACAACTCTGCAAGGATTTGACTTAGGAGGTTGAAATTTTGCATGTTTATGTACCATAATACCAACTAGGTTTGGATAGTAGATGGGTGACCTTGACGTATTTTCAAGGTCACATGGCCACATTTTAAAAATCATTGCAGATGCACTGGAGAAAAATTTGATTTAAAGAGGTTGACATTTTGTGTGAATATGTTTCTATGTAAGACTTTTGTAAGACCTTGTTTGTGACTGCAGGTGCATGACCTTGACCTATTTTTCAAGGTCACGTGGGCATTTCGTCAAAAATCAACGTGGACGTTATAACTCAAGAAAGATTTGACTTGGGAAGTTGGCATGGGCATTTCGTCTAAAATCCATGCGTACATGATAACTCCACAAGGACTTGACATAGGAGGCAGAAATTCTGCATGATTGTTTACCATAATACGAACTAGGTTGGGAGTATAGATGGGTGACCTAGAGTGTACCTTCACCATATCTGTAGATCATTGGAATCGGTATGCCTATTTATACAAATAAGGGTGACAATAGTAAGGGCGCACAGGGAGACATTTGATTTTCTGTCAGCCTGTTCTAGTTAATGTGTGTGTATCAACACACACTTTTCTGTTTTTCTAGGAATTATGTCTGTGTGCCAACACAGACATACTGTTTTTCTAGGAATTCTTTCTTTCTTTCTTTCTTTCTTTCTTTCTTCTTTCTTTCTTTACAAGCAAATTTGTCCGACATTTCATTTGAAAAGTATTATACATAGAAACTTCAAATTTGGCATGATTATACTTCCGTACATGAAACCTGGCCTTTTTGTAAAGAGGTACAACGGTTTTGAAAATTATGCAAATTAGGGTCATTTGAAAATTTAATTCTTGAATATCTCCAAAAATATTAAAGGTACAGGTAATTAATCCAACTTTGATTAATATGTTGGTAACACTGCATATTTTTGTAATTTACATGTGACCTTAAAGTTCAAAGGTCAATGTCATTTTCACATTTGAAATTTTCATCTAGCCATAAGTCGGTCAATTTTCATCCAATTTCAACCCTGTTGGACCTAACCTGTAGGTATTGCAACACTGCATATTTTTGTAATTTACATGTAATGCCTAAAGATTAAAGGTCAAGCTCGTTCAGGCCTTTTTTAAATCTAGCCATAACCGTAATGGAATGTGAAGTACCAAAGGCTTTGAAGATTGTATCAGTCAAGATTCTGGGGCCGGCTTTGGTAATTAAAGTGTGTGTGTCAGCACACACTTTTCTGTTTTTCTAGGAATTCTTTATTTCTTTCTTTCTTTCTTCTTTCTTTCTTTCTTTCTTTCTTTCTTTCTTTCTTTCTTTCTTTCTTTACAGGCAAATTTGTCCGACATTTCATTTGAAAAGTATAACACGTAGAAACTCCAAACTTGGCACAATTATACTTCTATTGATAAAGTCTGGCCTTTTTATTATGAGAGGTCATGCTTTTCAAAATTATGCAAATGAGGGCTAATTAAAGTTTTAAATCTTCAATATGTTATATACTATACAGTGCATTCCAACTTGAGCTCTGGGGGCCGTCTCATTAGTTGTTACCACAGTGCTAGTGAGCCAAACAGTCTATCACTGACCTCTTTGCCCTGCCACTAAACCCGACTGCTATAATTAGTGGTGTTTGTCAACAGGTCCACATGGGTGCTGCTGTCGACATTTATATGGGTTTTATTTTCACTTTTGTAGCGTCAAATAATTGGATTTTTTACAAAATAATCTGGCTAAAGGGACACCATTTTACTGTGGAGCTGGCCCTACTATGTGTCTGCCACCCCACCAAACACACATGACCAGTGACAGTGAATGATTGGTATCAAATGGCCAGCTTATTCCAAAGTCCTGGCAAGTGTAACCTAATCAAAATAAACCCTACCCTTTCCGCCTTAAGTTTATGTGTATTTTATTACCCCAATAGATTTCACTCATAATCCAGAGCATTTATCAACATCGTAAGACCTGTGGGACATTTTTACAGGGGTGATTTAGACAAAGCAAGGAGCCGAGAAGAGGCAACTGGAAACTGTGCCTTGCGTTTCGACCTGTCTAGGTCTCATCAGGCACTGGCAGGGATTTCAAAATGTTCCATATATATATACATGTAGTTAGGGGTAACAAATGCGATGCTAAATTTTTACAGGGGTGTCACATCTCAAGTAAACTGCAAACAAGCCATAATCCTGGTATATATTTTACAAGATATGACATCAAAATGACCCTTTGAAAATGCGGCATCCCTTGACTCATTCAGGACAGAAGTCTTCATTTAATGTCAGTAAAATTTGTATCAAAGGGATATACTGAGTATTCTTATCTTTTAAATTAGGGGGTTCTGATTTAAAATTTCTGACAATCATGATAAAATATAATATCTGCACATGATTTGTGATATTCTGACCTTTTTTATTCGTTTCACACATTGTATTAGCAATGCAAATTTGAAAGAATTAGCAAAGAGCATATCCTTTGGGTTCATCACTGAATGAGTTAATTTTGTCATTTAAACATTGGCTGCATTGATTGAATAGCTATGTCTGTTTGGTAATTTAATTATAAGTTAATGTTTTCTTTCTGGACACCAGTCAGTTCAGTGGCTCTCTAAGAAAACATATTGGGCTACATTATTTATATACAATTACACAGTCCAGGAAATGCTCTGAGAGATTCCCGCTCAAGCAGTCTATCATTAAAGTTTGTGTGTGTCAACACACACTTTTCTTTTCTTTCTTTCTTTCTTTCTTTCTTTCTTTCTTTCTTTCTTTCTTTCTTTCTTTCTTTCTTTCTTTCTTTCTTTCTTTCTGAATTTGAAAATTTCAATCTTGAATATCTTCAACAGTATAATAGAGATGTCATTCCAGCTTCTACTAGGGGGTTGTTGACCATTGGCACCTGATCACCTAATGAATTAAAAATAAAAGTTGAAGCAATTTAAATTATGTTAAAAAGCACCATTAGAAATTTTAAATCTTGAATAACTTCACAGCTATAATAGATAGAGATGCCATTCCAACTTCTACTCCTGTTTTGTGGAATAGTTGTACATTGCCATACCAATATGCTTTGAAGACACACACACTGATTTGCTATGCAGCAAATCATCTTTCCTAGTTGATACTTTTAGCCCAGATAAGAGAGCCTGGGTTTGATGTCAGGCTACGGGCAGCATGCTTGTCTGTATGTGTGCCCCTAAATTGCACACAGAATGCCGTGTGTGACTGCTTTTGCCATGTTTGCACAAGACAGACAAGACGTAACTTAGAAAATTGGAACAACACATAATTAATTAATAGGATAAGACATTACAGATTCAACTGAAAGCCACAGGAAGCTGTAGTTTTCCTTGCAGTGAGGTTTCAAGGTTAGGAATCGTACAAGCCACAGGCAGCCAGGTCAGTGTTCAATGTAAACAAAGCATGCACAAATATGAATCGACTCACGTCTACAAGTTGTATCATGCTTGGAAGATGACTTCGTTCATGAGAATGAAATGGAAAAAAATGATGACATAGTCTGTGGTAGTTTGTACATCAGTACATACTGTCAAAAATATTGTCTTTCTTTCTTTCTTTCTTTCTTTCTTTCTTTCTTTCTTTCTTTCTTTCTTTCTCTTCTTTTTTCTTTTTTATGTCTGCCAACACAGACATATTGCTTTTCTTTCTTTCTTTCTTTCTTTCTTTCTTTCTTTCTTTCTTTCTTTCTTTCTCTCTCTCTCTCTCTGTCTGTCTGTCTGTCTGTCTGTCTTTCTTTCTTTCTTTCTTTCTTTCTTTCTTTCCAGACAAATTTGTCCGACATTTCATTTAAAAAGTATTCCACATACAAACTTCAAACTTGGCACAATTATACTTCTATGGATAAAGTCTGGCCTTTTTATAATGAGAGGTCATGCTTTTCAAAATTATGCAAATGAGGGCTAATTAAAGTTTAAAATCTTCAATATCTTATATACTATAGTAGATGTGGTTCCAAGTGTATAGGAGTTCGATCATAGGAAGGTAAAGGTCATCTCAAATATCAAGGTCATGTCAAGGTCAAAGGTCAATTGTAGGCCAAAATTTCATTTTGAGGTCAAGGTTCACTTCAGGTAGAGGTCACCTCAAGGTCAAAGGTCATTTCAAGGTCAAAGGCCACTTCCGATAGTTGCTTTCTATTAGCCATAACTTGGTCAATTTTTATCCAATTTTGCTCATGTTGGGCTCAAATTGTAGCTATTGTAACCCTGCCCATTTTTGAAATCTACATGTGACCTCTAAAGTTCAAAGGTCAAGGTCATGTGGACCTTTGAAAGTTTCATCAAGTCAAAACTTGGCCAATCTCCATCCAATTCTAATCATGTTGGACTCAAATTGTAGTTATTACTACACTGGACATTTTCATAAGAACATGTATCCTCAAAAAGGCAAAGGTCAAGGTCATTTGGCCCTTCGAAAGTTTCATCTTGCCATAACTTGGTCAATTTTACTCCGATTTTGTTCATGTTTGGTTTAAATTGTGGGTATTGTAACACTGTGCAATTTACATGTGACCTGTAAAGGTCAAAGGTCAAGGTCATGTGGACTGGGAAATTTGCATGCAGCCATAAGCTTAATGGAATATGAAGTACCAAAGGATAAAATTTGTAGCATTCAATATTTACAACTTTTGAAGGCACACAGACAGATTTGCTTTCAAGCAAATCTTCTTTTCCAGTTTCCTTCTTTCTTTCTTTCTTCTTTCTTCTTTACCAGCAAATTTGTCCGACACTTTTCTCGGACACTATTATACATAGAAACTCCAAACTTGGCATGATTGTACCTCCATACAAGTAGTTTGGCCGTTGTATACACAGAAATGAAGATGTTTAAAATTATGTAAATTAGGGGCATTTGAAATTTTAAATCTTGAATATCTTCTAAAGTATAATAGATAGAGATGTCATTCCAACTTTAAAACAAAAGTTGTAGCCATTTATATTATGCTAATTAGCAGAGTTCGAAATTTTAAAACTTGATTATCTTCAAAACTATTATAGATAGAGATATCATTCTAACTTCTAATAGGGGTTTTTAATCATTACGCATCTAATGAATCTAAAGCAAAAGTTGTAACAATTTAAATTATGCTAATTAGCAGCATATGGAATTTTAAAACTTAAATATCTTCAAAACTATCATAGATAGAGAGGTGATCTCAATTTCTACTAGGGGGTTGTTGACCATTGTGCATGTAATGGATCTAAAACAAAAGTTGTTGCAATTTAAATTATGCTCATTAGCAGGATTTGAAATTTTCAATATGGAATATCTTCAACACTATAATAGATAGAGATGTCATTCCAGCTTCTACTAGGGGGCTGTTGACCATTGCGCACCTAATGAATTAAAAATAAAAAAGTTATAGCAATTTAAATTATGCTGAATAGCACCATTAGAAATTTTAAATCATAAATAACTTCAAAGTTATAATAGATAGAGATGCCAGTCCAACTTCTACACCTGTGTTACGGAATAGTTGTACATTGCCATACCAATATGCTTTGAAGACACACACTGATTTCCTATGCAGCAAATCATCTTTCCTAGTTTCAATATTTGTTCTTTCCTAAAATCGGGAATGAATGACGACCATCATGATCATTCTGGTCGCCCATATGGTGGCGTGGGCATCATTATCAAAGAAAAAAATTTCTTAATATTCATTCAATGAATTAAATATTCAAAGTGATCGTGTTCTTGCTGTCGGGATACAAAACAAACAGGGGAAATTTGTTAAGATTGTCATCAGGTGTTACTTTCCTTATTTTGATAAATCAAATCGTAAGTAAACGAGTATTTTACATTGAGACTCTTGATGCTATCGGTGGGCATGTATATGAATATGGGTCCAAGTGCTCCTTTATAATATGTGGTGAGTATAACGCTCAAATTCCAAAGCAAGCCAGGTTGCACCGTAATTGGCACAAATCTAAGGGGTATAATAGCCATGATCGTATATTATATGATTTTCTTGTTTCTTATAGCATGTACTTGCTGATTTTATGTTTGACCAAACAACTCCATATACATATTTTTGTCATAAACGGAATGTTTATTCATGGCTGGATCACTTCACTGTTTTTAAACATGATGTATGTAATGTAATAGAATGTAAAATTTTACCTCTGGATCAAGACAATACAAGTGATCATTTACCAATGTTATTGAGAGTAAGGACTGACATCAGCGACTCCGGTGAGCTACAAAGTCATAAAATTATGCATTATGCCAAGCCTAATTGGGGTAATCGAAAAGCTAATGCAGAATATAAAAAGATTTTATCACAAAAATTAATGGATATTCCTTGTATTTCCTTATCATCATTTATAGAAAATGATAATGATTCTGTACTGAATGGACAGATTGAGTCAATTAATAACGCTATTCACCATGCAGCCAATGAGGCTAAAGTTATTTCCGCCAAAGTTTATGTGCCTAAGCCTTATTGGTGCCCTGGTTTATCTTATTACCGAGACAAAAAGAGGTTTTGGTGGTTTGTCTTGACTAGTGCAGGCAAACCCAGACAAAGTCCCTCACATGACTGCATGAAGTTTGCTAAAAAACACTTTCCGAAGGGAATCACGTCGGTTCGTCCAGGCGTGTGTAAACAAAATATATTCGAAACTGAATTCTATGTTTCAGCAACGAAACACGAAGTTTTTCTGGAAATCTTTAAACAGGCACACGTGTTTAAAAAAAAAAGTGTCTTCTTCACTTACAGCTACTCAATGAAGTGATTTTTATAAAAACATCATGGGTCCAGATGCTAATTTTGAACTAACCAGTGACCAGCAGAGCATCTGTAATTTTGTAAATGGAAAAGTATATGAGCCAAAGGATACTGTGGGTGATTTTGATATTACTCCTGACAATATAGATGTTATGATTCGTTCTTTGAATAATAATTGTGCCCCCCCCCCCCGATATGATGGTATCACCACCGAGCATCTAATGTGGGGTAACTCAGAAATTTTAAGGCATCATCTAGCTCATATATATAGAATCTTACATGGCAGTGAGTGAGTTACGATTTTTCTCTCACGAGGGATCGTTGTTGGTGGGGAAAATCACGAGTGACCGCAGGTCACGAGTGTTTTTCCCCACCAACAACGATCCCGAGTGAGAGAAAAATCGTCACTCACTCACTGCCATGTAAGATTTTATTTATTCTATGTTTAATCGAGTATTTACCGCAAAAATTGTCGCTCTTGTTGCTTAGGTGTCGCCATTTTGAAGCGGAGACTTTTCACTTGGAAATGTCAAATCTGGTGTGCCGTGTTTGTTGACGTTCATCGCAGTTATTCAACGTCACCCGTGACGTATAATTAAGCATAGCTCGCGGACGTTTGATTTTGTCTAAATGTCAATGCATTACGTCACTGACGCAGGCGCGTCACGATTCACTTGTAACAATGTTTAGGTCATGTGACCTACCGTGAGTTACTATTTCTGGATTTCACTCCAGAAAATGATAACTCACTGCCAAACATAGAATAAATATACCTGTATGCTAAATTTAAGAATAATACCCGATGTGCTTTAGCTCGGTATAATTGTCCCTTTTCTTAAGGAACCTTTCCTTGACCCAAACAATGTAAATAACTATAGACCAATAACAGTAAGCTCAGTTCACTCTAAGTTAATTGAAATGTGTCTTGTGCCGCAAGACGGTGTAAGTGATACACAATTTGGGTACAGGAAGACAAGAAGCACTGAATTTGGATGTGTTTATTTAGATGATATTATTTCTGTTTTTAATGAGTCGGGGTCTCCAGTTTTCGTGTGTGGACTTGATGTTAACAAATGCTTCGACAGTGTGTGGCATGACGGCCTTTTTGTACAAATTATGGTCTCGGATATCCACTAATCGCTGGATTTTTATAGTTACATGGTACCGTAGTCTAAGGGCGAAGGTTAAATGGAACAATCAGATGAGTGAAGCATTAAAGTTACTGTTGGAACGAGACAAGGGAGCATTCACTCTCCTAAGCTCTTCAATATATTTATTGGCGATTTGCTGCAACTACAGAATTCAATCTCAGACCTTAAAATTGGTAACCAGTTGCATAATAGTTTTGCATATGCAGACGACATAACACTGGTTGCATCTAATCCAGTGCAATTACAATTATTAATTGAAATTTGTTATTCATATGCAGTGAAATGGCGCTTTTCATTAAATATTAAAAAATCCGTATGTTTGAAATCTGGTAAGATGCGTTTTATCGGGGAGGCTGTATGGTTTCTGCGAGATGTAGCCTTACAGAATGTCAATGAAGTTGAATATTGGGTGTAACTTATAAAAGTAAAATGAAAGCCGATTCTCATGTCGCAAAAAGAGTGACTAAAGAGCGCCCTTCAATATACCGTTATAGTGGCGCAACGGTTAATTACCATGGACTGGCATAAAATACTAAAGCGTACATATGTAAAACAATCCTGGAGGTACTGGGATGCATGGAATCACTAAAACCAATCATTTTAGGCGCGCCCACACTTCCGTATGGGACGGAATGTATACATTTATGGTCATCAGATTTGAAAGAACTGGAATCTTCCCAAGCAACTATTATCAAGGGTCTAGTGGGCTTTGGTAAGAGATCTCACTCTACAGCCATTTTAGAAGCCTTGAATGTTTCCAAAGTTAGTGACATTATAAAACGTAATGTTTCTTCGCTTGGTTATCGGATATTCAAGATACATTCCCCGGTAAGAGATCTATCACCTTTTCTTTTATCTAAGTTTCTAGCTACAAGGAAAACTGTAAAGGGCACATTGAAACCGCATTGTTTCTTTTAATTTATGCCCTGTTTCGATGTTATTGGGCGATGCCCCAATCAGTATGAATATGTGGGCCGACAGAACGCCAACTGAGGGTATTACAGACTCAATTAGATTTTTATTATTTTATTTGTGTCTTTTTGCCTAGAACCACTTCCTAGTAGTCATTACCCTATTCCGCAGTCCTAACTCTTTACTCTCCATAAACTAACCTGTCCCTGTCTAACCTATATACATATGGAAGTACTATTGTCCATATTGCAAACGTAACTCTGTAAAATTTTGACATCGGCTGTATTAGCTCAAACAAATTAAAGGGTCTTCAGCGGGGACCTACTCAACATGTTTGGAGCCTTAACACTAAGACATGTTTTAATTATACAAAGAAAATCGACAGTTAGATTCCATGATATCAGGTAGCGTATTTCGTGATATCAGGTAGCCTATTTCATGATATCAGGTAGCCTATTCCGTGATATCAATGATACGGGAGATGCATATTCATGTTCCACCAAAATCTGAGAGGCAACGGTGATGATCAGCTACCATGATACGGCGTACTGATGGAAGACCAATGTTTCTGCTAATAGTCATGGTCATAAAGAACATTTATTGGAAACATGCAACGTATCTTTATTTATTAACCCAGCCCTGCATCTATAACATGCAAGCTGCATTTTAATTACAAACGAAGCTCTTACCCAAGGCCCGGGTATCTGAGTAACTTACTTGATGATGGACAGATTTTTCCGAACACTTACAGGCCAAGGCCTACAGCTAACAAGGATATCCCGTTTAAAGTAAGATAAGATGACGTTCGCGCGCAGTCCCCACAGGCCTATTGTCTGTTAAAGTGTCATAAATTACCGATTTAGCATACAGTAAGCTCACAAAAGCCCATTTCTGAAATTTCATATGACGCTTTGTCTCGACAAATAAGAAATCTGTCAAGATGCAATGGTGCCAGTACAAAACACAGAACGACACATTGAAAGAAAAAATATGTAAGTTCTGGTGAAAGTGCTTTTTTCATGATACGAGATCACTAAATATGACGCTGGAACGTGAGAGAATGTGTAGGTCCACAGAGGCGGGCCAAGATGGAGGTCCATGGGGTTTCAACCTACCGCGTCACTTGCAGCAAAGTGTCATTCAGATTTTGACTTGGGGAAAAAAAGGTGAAAAATTGCTTCGGAACTAGTCGCCAGTCTGACATTGGCCATCAGTGCCTGTGTCTATCATACACAGTTTCCGGAATATCAAATATAACAGTGGTATAATAGTGCGCCTAGGCTATGTTTAATGTGCAGGCCTACTGTTACCCATGCAGCCCTTCGTTTACCACTGAAACGTAATATTGGAGGTGATTATCTTCATAAGGTGTTACCAAATTACCTCTTTTAGTGTGACTCACCAGCCACTTTGCATTTTCGTGTATGTAACGTATGGGGAAAATTCATTCGGCAGGAAACCAAAATATAAAAGTGTCTTGTATAATGACATTCAGTAGTAACATGTGAACAATGCATGCTGGGGAACTCACAGGATACATGTATACTTAGAATGCGCGAACTGTCATATCTGAGCGCCTGGTTTTAACAAATATTCTGGAAGAGCACTTCTGAGGACCTATAGAGATTATTTTTTTCAACAGGTAACGCGGCAATTTGTTTACTTTTCTTTAAACGATTTTTATGTGTTGAAGCTCTCTTCGCCTTCTTCTCCAAAACCGTCGCACAGATTATGGTAACACTTGATGGAAGGGTCAAACAAAATTGCTTCCAAAGTGGTGGCATTGGTTATCTCTGATTTAAACACATTTTGCTATTTGGGAACTTGTCGGTCAATGCACACATTCCTGTTGATTACCATGTAAGTCTATGGGGATTGTAGTGGTGATTGCATTTTGTTCTTCAACTTCTCAAAAAGTGTAAGATTGATTTACTTCAAAAGTGGTAGGGATTTACCTTGGGTGGATCTTTTAAACTTTTTTCAAGTGGTCATGCACCATTGAGTTTGGTACGTGGGTGACCTTGACCTCATTCCTAAGACCACAGGGGCACTTGCTGAAAAAGGTGGCCTTGTCCTAATTCCAAAAGTCATATGACCACTTCGCTTTGCGCATGCAACGTCAGCTGAGCACAGATATCTCGTTATAATAGATCTAATAAAACATGTTCTCCAAGATGCGATGACATTACATATGACCACAGCTCCTTGAAGGTAAGCTGTCAGAAAAAATCAACCAATGTTTAGAATAAATAAATAAATTAATAAATAAATGCATAAATGAATAAATAAATGCATAAATAAATAAATAAATAAATAAATGAATGAATGAATGAATGAATGAATGAATGAATAAATAAATAAATAAATAAATAAATAAATAAATAAATAAATAAATAAATAAATAAATTCATCGGTATATACGGAATTTATAGCTATTGTCAGTGTTAATAGGTCATTGAAGCAGCCACATAACCGATATTGTTGTGCAGCACAGTTTTGGTAAATATGATATTTTGGTGGGCATTCAGTTATCAAGAATGCGGAGTACAGCCACACCACATGAAGGCTGTGCTAAATACATGTATCCCATGAACAGCATCGTAATGGTAAATATTAAATGACCTCCTGAAGTGCAGGTTTATGCTGCAGATCCAGTCCGACTGGTATAAACACAGACCACTCGGGTGGAACATTATAGGTCAGTGGAATCAGAGGGAGTTCAATTTTGTGTGGCCAGATCAGGACATTGAGGTGGCATCGTAAACTGACTGGCAGGGTACTAAGGGCCAGCATAAAGCCAAACGAGATGGGATTTATTCTACCAAGCAATTATTGCATGTAAATTATACTGTTCATATTAAGCACGCGACTAGGCCCTCCCTGGTCAAAGTATGAATGAGTCAATAGCTTCCCTTGGCGTGGGGTGGGCACAGTGATGGAAGCTATTGACCTTGGGCGTGCAATCATGAATGATCTCTCTTACAAATAGCAACAAGCGAGTGTTCTAGGAAGTAAAAATCTTCAGGCAGACGACAATTTATATTTGGGCGCTTTATCGCGGTTTGAGTGGGAAAAGGTCAGACTAAAACTAGTGTTATTAGGCCCCATGCAGAGACATGTGCATCTCAGTTTGTGCTAGTTGACCTTATTTGGTATTAGCGTTCATGTACAGAGACGCTCTAGTTGTAGGCAGTTCAGGCACTGGAGGACAGAGAGCCATTTGCTCACAGACCATGAACAAATATCTGTTGTGCCTGTCCAGGTCACACTTATGGGTCTCACAAATATTGTACGTTGAAAAACGAAGGCTTTTGAAAGGTTGTCAAGGTGCAATTATTTTCAGTGGTCGTCATGGTATGTTTTGTAGAGCTGATCTCTGGTATGGTCTCATGATCAAGGACTATGGGCAAATTAGCATTGATTCCAGTGTCACAGACTGGTGCACAATCAACAGCGAGCCGTATTTCCGTTACCAGAATCACTTAACAAGTGCAGTTCTGTATATCTACAGCATTTTGGTTTGTCAAAGAAAATTTGCAGATTTTACCGGGTATTTTGAGTGTATCAAGAGCACTTTTATTTGAAATAGAGTTAATGGTCTAGCATCCTCTTATAAAAGATTTGTTACATGCGCAATTTTGAATGCATTTGTTTTGCAGGATAGTGGATAAATTCCAAATATCTGAAAGAAAAGAAGAAATTGCTAACCCTGGATAAAGCATTTTGGCCACTCAAAACTGCAACGTCTGTCCACCATAACTGATAACTAATTTTTTCCAGAGAACAAGTAACCTATGACACAAAAGGTGTAAATAACATGTCCGGGGACGAGGCTGAAAGAAGCGGAATTTAATGACCAGGGCTGTGAGATGGGAGAATTACCAACTAGCCTGGCATATCGCCCGGAGCAATTAAAAATTTTGACAGCAAAATATGCATATTGATTGTGGCTTGACGAGTACAGGGTTAATAGACATTTCAGTTCACTGACTGTACAGATAAAGTAGCAATTCGAAATAATGTGAATAGCCTGTGCAACGACATTTCAACATGATGATTTGAGTACTCGTTATTTCTTTTCTAGGTATACAGGTTTGGGGGGGTGGAGGGGTGGAGTGTTTTGTTTTTTGTTTGTTTGTTTTTGTTTGTTTTGTGTGTGTGTGTGTGTGTGTGTGTGTCAGGTATGTGGAGAATATATCATGATCTAGAACCAATTACCCAATGTCTATTTTGCAGGCAATAAACAGCAGGGGGTTTATAATGGACCAATATTTTCTTTACAGTTAGTTATGATCAATAGTTAATACAAAGCAGCAAGGCAGGGCCGGATCGTGGGTAATTGAGTGTACAGGGTTATGAAATGAATTGTAATCAGTGTGCATATTGTCACATTTTATCAGGTCGGCATGACTCAGCATGGTATGATTTGTATTGTCCCTGGTACCAGCTAAATATGTTGCTTTCTATTTACAGCATGTGGTGCAGGTATTAAAATTGCGTCAAAAATGGTCAAGATTAGTTTTATTCACTGGGCACTGTTGTAATCAGATATACTCTTTCACCATTTGGAATCAGCAGTGCTTTTAAGCGACTGTACTACCATGTTATCTCTATTAAAATATCTAAACTAGTACTCATGTTCAAAATTGTCCATGGGATAGCTCCAGCATATCTCTGTAAACTATTACCAGGAACAGTTTCAGCCAGAACCAAACAGATACAAAAAGTTGATGCAAAAAGGAGGACACTTTACAACTGTTTCTTCCTATCGACTATTCGTGAGTGGAATTCTCTGTCTCGATCGGTCAGGAGTCTTGACAGTTTAGATGAGTTTAAACGGGAGCTAAATCGATCCAAACCTAAACGTAATGAATTATATTATTTTGGAGATAGGAAAGTTGCTATCATTCACACGAGAATGCACATGGGCTGTACCCAGCTGAACGGTGATCTGTACAAAATTGGAATTCTAGAGTCGCCATCTGTTCATGTGGAGCGCACACCGAAAGTGTTTATCACTTCTTTTTTTAAAATAAATATTATCTTCTTATGAGGAATGAGCTGCAAACCAAAATATAGTACCCTTTAGTAACTTTAACTTGAAATCTGTGCTCTTTGGCGTTGAAAAGATAGGAATTACTAAAAATCAAAACGAAGACATCTTATGAGCAGTTCATAATTACATAAAGTTTAGTGGAAACTCTAACTTTGTATTTGGTAGCTGGTAACCATAGAAAAATGACAATTGTATACACTATTATGCTCACACATCGTACCATCTTTCTTCCGAATCCCCTACATTGTTGTCCTGTAAGTCCTCCTCTGGTGAATTGGTGTTCGAAATCTCTACGTTGTCTCGTTTTGTATGTACACGTACAAGAGGCCTTCATATAGGCTAGTGAGCCTGTTCCCCAATAAAATATGTTTAAACCAAAATATTTTGGCAATTGAAAACCTTTTGTCAATTTCTTTGCAAGCTTGTGTTGAGTAACGTTTAATTTAATGGGAAGATTCAAATTAAAGTCACTGGTAATTTGATCATGTTAACACTGTGTAGTTCGGCTGCAAGGGTCTGGATTTCACAGCGATTTTATGAAAGAAAATAGGACAATATAAAAGACATGATGTTATATCGTTTGCAATTCATCGAGACACTGATGAAGCAGTCGAAATGTACCTGACGAGTTCAGTTGCTTTTTCTAGTAAGGTGAAAATCTCTTTTCAGCCTTTTTATCAGCAAGTTTTCTGAGAGTCCTCTAAAGTATGAATTATATTCCACAAATCTTGTAGTTGTCGTTGATATGGGATTAATTTGATCTTAAACATTATCAGGCAAGTGGAGTAGCTTCTTTACACATCCAATTTTGTGACAAAATTTGTCAGTCCGGATGGGTATGGATGAATTGTATATACAAGCTGAACACTCGATACAGGAGGAATCTGTTAATTAATGAAGGGAGAACAAAGATGTTAAAGTCAAGAAAATGGGACAACCCATAAATTTAAACATATCAAATATTTACCAGCAAGCATCACACTATGCATATGATGACCAAGATGGAAATTTCCTCAAAAGTGTTTGATTGTAGTCTTTATGCTTAGTTTAATCAAGTTTGCTCATTTGGTGAGGATATTTCAATTTTTTGTAGATTTTTGTGATTGAACTTTGATGGCAGTCAGTGCATCAGTGTACATAGATAGCATTGTCTTATATCTGGGTAAAAGTGTTTCCTAACAACCTATGGGGCATCTATTGCTGTTGTTACTTTTGACCTTGAATAAACGTCAAAGGTCAGACTGACATCAATGTTTTTAAAAATCAACATGTCCATCGTGTACTTAACACTTACTTACAACATTAATTCAAGCCTGGGAGAGATGTACTTAAGGCGGGACTGCATTAAATATGTTCAAGCTGGATGACCTTGACCTGGTTCCCCAGCTCACAGAGCAATCTTATATTTTACTTCAGCATAAATTTAAAAGATTGAGCTGAAACTTTTGAAAAAGCAGATGTGTTCCGAATCAGAAGCAAGTTGTTCACAAAATGTTGCTGTGCACTCCTGATCTATTAACTATCTGTTCATTTTGGGTACTTGCCATCAAATATGCATGCATGCTTCTTCATGAATATGTAAGTTAGTCAGCACTATGCAGCTAATTTACTTTTCTTTTCTTCTCAAGAAAGCACTGGCCACAGCTTCAATATGAACTTACGTTTGGTGAGAAAATGTGTCAGCTGAGGGATAGGCTGTTCACATTGCCATTTAATTTTATTAGTTTTTTGTGTGTTTTCACTATTTTTTACTGCTCCCAAAGCACGTTTTAGATTCCCTTCACGTCTTGTAGGAATGTACATTGACTCACCAAGTTTATTCACTACATGGTGCTAATTGCATTTCTTGATATTTAAGTTTCGAAATTATAAATTATTAGCCAAGGTACATTTAGGTGTTCGCATCGTTACGTTTGGGATGGCAATATATCATACACATTGGCTTATACCGTGATCATACAGGATCCCAAACCGTAGTTACTATTAATCAGTAATAGGAAAGTACCTAAAGGGTTTGTATTGATTTTGTCAATTTTGACCTTGAGTGACCCCAAAAGGTCAAATTACATAAGTTTATATCTCAGTAATTGTGGATCCCAGGTCCGTGGCTACTGTTAAAGAGTAACGGGAAAGTACCTATGGGGTTTCCCTTGATGTTGTCAATCTTGACCTTGAGTGACGTTAACGTGTCAAACTGACATATTGGCCTTCATCTTAGTAATGAGGGATTCTAGGACCATGGCTATTACTAAACATTAATAGGAAATTTTATGCGGGGTTTCCTTCGGTGTGGCTAATTTTGACTTTGAGGTACCTTGAAATGTCAAAGTGACGTCTTTGCTTTTTGGTAATGATGGATCCTGTCACTTTTCATTCAAAAGTGATGACTCCAGAACTATCTGAGTGAAGACTTTCATATTGCAAACAATGATTAATGGCCCTCCATGAGGGTCAGCCAGATGGACAGTGCACATGGGTGACATAGATGTCATATATCCAAGGCCGCAGGCTGCTGTACAAATTAAGGCTTCTTGCAGTGTTTTCTCAGATATCATTTCAAATACAACTTAAATGTTGCGCATGGTGATGGGCACGTTTTGGAGCTAAAATGACTTGCATGTGGCTGGTCAGATGACAAGTAAATCTAGGGTTTTGATTAGTGACATGAAAACCATTGAGCCAATTTTGGGGTATATAAAGCAGCAAAGCAGGTCAGATCGTGGGTAATTGAGTGTACAGGGTTACGAAATGAATCGTAATCAGTGTCCGTATTGTCACATTTTATCAGGTCGGCACGACTCAGCATGGTATGATTTGTATTGTCCCTGTTACCAGCTAAATGTGTTGCTTTCAATTTACATCATGTGGTGCAGGTATTAAAATTGCGTCAAAAATGGTCAATATTAATTTTATTCACTGGGCACTGTTGTAATCAGATGTATTGTGTCACCATTTGGAATCAAGAGTGCTTTTAAGTGACTGTATTACTATGGTATCTCTATTAAAATATCTTGGCAATTGAAAACCTTTTGTCAATTTCCTTGCAAGCTTGTGTAGAGTAACTATTAATTTAATGGGAAGAATCAAATTAAAATCACTGGTAATTTGATCATGTCAACACAGTATAGTGCGGTTGCAAGGGTTTAGATTTCCCATGTTGGAGAACCATTGAGCCAATTTTGACTAGCCCTTGAAAACATCTTAGTCAGTCCTTGCATATTTGCGCAGGGCTCTATTCTACTTCAACCTATTTTCCTTGCTTTCCTGTGCCAGGATGCGAGAAAGAAATAATTTAATAACTGCACCCTTTATATCGCTGTGAAAATGACCAAGAAAAAGATATGCAGTTTAAGGGTGTTTAAAGAAAAATACATGCTCCACTGAGAAAAAAAAAACAAGAACGCCAACCATTCACAGCATTAAAAGGGCAGTTTGCACATCATGGATACCACATGTGCGTAGGTCCCACCCATAAGACACACAGTGACTCTGTTATTGACCTACAACTTTTTGTACTTGATTATGACGTGGATCCGATGAATCATTGGAGCCGTAAGCAGGACATAATACACGCATAGGGGAGGAGGGGCAGAAAATGGAAGAACTAAACTGGTTTCTGTATTTGATGAACCCCTTATATCCGATAGACGATACACTCATTGTCACCAGAAAATGCAGTGCTAAAAATGTCAGACCTGGCAAAACGTTTCGATTTGATAAATAGTATGTGATAAACAGACACAAAATTTATTGACAACTTGCATTTAGTTTATTGAGAAGCCCTGTAAATAAAGGAAAACAATGATCCATAAAATCCATACACATGTGAAACGAACACAATACTCTTAAAATTTAAAAAGTTTGAATGAATTATAGCATGATCAGCAATATTCATCTGCTGAAATCTTATTATGGAGTGAGTGAACAATTTCAATATACAATCTGCTTTCTTGGACTGTCCCTAGCAATAACTAAAATGGGAAATTATGATTTACAATACTTACCTATGGGTTATGATAAGTTTATCTCTTCAGGAGATCCGCTTCTGCAATAGAAGCAAAAGCTGCTTTTCCAAGCTTATGTATAGTGGGTGGGAGCTGATCTCAACTCACTGCCACATCTCTGTAACACCTTTCTTCCCTTTTCTCTATATGTGGTGTGCAGTTGAAACAAGAAATAGTCAAACTGGGGTTGGTTGAATGAGCTTTTCGTCGAACATTGATGCACTGTAACCCCAACATCAAGGTCTCTTTGCCAAAAAAAATCGAAGACAATCAGCACAAAATACCATCTGTAGACTTTTCCTGCCTCCATGTCAGAGAGTCGGAAAGCCAAAACTGTGAGCAGATCCAGTAGCAGACACTTACAAGGAGTTCCAGAATTTACAATTAAATACCGCTATTACTGTCAATGCATTGACAACGCCCAATGCTTCACAGACGCTTATCAGTGTAAGGTGATAATCATATTATCACAGACTTTCCTTTATGTTTCTTTATGCTCAATTTGCATGTAATATGGCATTATTAGGGAACCATGAAATATCCAGGAAGGTCTCACATCTCCCTTGTACTTCTATGGTAATATGGACTGAGCTAAATCACTAAACGTTTTCCTGACCAGTAGTGGTAAATAATAATAAAAATGGGTGATATAAATAAACTGTTTATGTTAAAGCGTATCTCACACCACTTTTGATGTCTGGAATCTTTTCAAAATATATTCTATGATCTCAGATTTTATGGATCAGAAAAAGATGAAGCTCCTGTTCTTGGTTCATAAACCATTGAGTGTGTAATTATCAATGTAGCAGTCACATTCAAATGTGATAATACTGATTGGATACTTTGAAAACAGAGTATTCAGAATATATGCGTGATTAGTGTTCAATGAAGGTTTATTTATTTTGTAGCTGTAGGTTAGGACTTGTAGGTCCTATAGTGTGGTGCTCCTTTCAATGCTGTAACTGCAAAATGATACAGAGCCATCATAGAGTAGCTATATGGTATACCTTAGTATGTGTCATTTTATATTACAGTCTAGCTAATAATGTTTTGCTATGTATCACTGACCTGACATGTAGGTCTGAACTGACCTCTGTATATTGATGTCAATAAAATTATCTATCTATCTATCTTTATTAAATAAATGTAGTACACAATATGTGATGGGCCTTTTCTAGTGCGAGCATAAAGTAATTGTGTAAATATGCTGCCTCAAAGTTTGTGTTGTATGCAGTCTGGTGCCTCACTACATGGATCTACAACTCACATAGAAGTCTCGCCGGGGACGTCAATTAATTACCTGTGAAGTCTGAGTTGTAAAGGACGCTCAGCCAGGGTGCTTCTGCATCAGTCAGTTACGATGACGGCCCTGATAATGGAACAGACCCCAAATTTTGTCAAGGTCTTTAGTAATGTGGAAATATATGACCTATGGGACACCATAGAGATATATCACCAGATTGGGGTGGGCGGTAACCTCTCAGAGTCGCTCATTAGAAAACCACTACTCAAACTGTAGCATATGAAAACCTAAACCTAGATAGGACCAATAGACATGAACGCTCTAGTCATTCAAAATTATGACTGCCTGTGTCAAGTCAGAAGTAAAATTTGTTTCTTCCTATTGGTATTGGAAGATGAATGTTGATGCTTTGATAACTCAGGAATCTCTTTGCTGTCATTGTTGGTTGTGAAACGTATGAATATGGGTCATGGTTTTATGAACTATTTGATAAATACTTGAATGGCTATGTTGTGCTGTGGGCTGTGTTATCCGGCTCATAGTTATTATGGAGGTAGAGTGTGTTCATAATGTTCCAGATTCATAAATATCACAAAAACAATGTAGGCCTACTTTCTTCTTTTGCTGTAAACTCACCTGACTGACAAGTCAGGAGAACTAAAAATTGACAGGCCTACCAGGTCTCTTTTTATTTTTGACAGAAGTGATAAAATTTGGGTATTGAGTGGTTAGGCCAATATGTTTTGGAAACACTAAAGTCTGTAGTGAATGAAAAGTATTTCCAAGGATAAGAGGACCAGTTTAAGCACCGGTTGCCTTTTATGGGTGTCTGCCTGCTTCAAGTTAGGAGTTAAATTTGTCCAAGGTTGAGAGGACTGGTTTAAAACCACCAGTTGCCTTTCATGGGTGACTGCCTGTTTCACGTCAGGAGTTAAATTTCTTTTTTTCTGTTGGTATTGGAAGATGAATGTTGATGCTTTCATAACTCTGGAATCTCTTTGTTGTCATTGTTAGGTTTAAAATTTATGAATATGGATCATGTTTTCTGAACTATTTGGGAAGTAGCTTCCAGTACACACAGAGCAGCAAGTGAAAGGAATTCCTTCAAAGTCTATTACTGTTGCCTGTGAACTGCACTAAAGTCAGCCTCTCCACAATGATATGTTGCAGACAAAAGAAGGAAAATCTGTTATGAGGCCTCCCTGCATGGTCTCATGATATGTCACACAGCTGCAAGCACCCAATGTATATTTGGAGGCAGAGAAGAGCTCAAAGCTCAAAAGCCTTGATGGCATGAAGTAGATGTAATTCCCAGCAGTCTAATAAGCCAGGATGGCCTTCATCTTATTCCAGCTAGAGACTGTATTAAGGTGGACTGAACCCAACTGAGTCCAGCCAGGTGATGCTGAACAGCCTCATATACTGCCACTGTCAGAGAGCCCAGATGTGCACCCCCTCTTACTCAGAATATATTGGTCAGTGAGGTCCTGTGTACATAAAAGGGTTAGTAAGGATCAACCACTCTGGCGGGGCATACCTAATTGGAAATTACAAGTCTAGGGACTTGAGAGTTCCGATTTGGCATATCCATGTATGAACTGTTACATTTAATTTAATATCTATGTGAACTGTCTCAACAACACTAGAAGCCTCTGGAAGCAATCTTGTGATTGTTGAGCAAAGTAAGGAATCATCTGAAAACTGATTTCTACGAAGATGAAGTTCTGCTGTGGCCCCAGAAAAGACCTCTTCGTTTCCAAAATAGGCTTGGATCAGGCAGGCGTCTAGGTAAACATATGCAGGCAAAAGACATCCCGGTGGACATACTATGACCTCATTTAATGCCACTGTGTTTTTATTTTCGCTTATTTCACTGATACTTCAAAACCACCAAAATAACCCAGTGAAAGGGATTTTGATTATGAATTTTCGAGCTAATTGTTGCAGAGACAGATAGATGTTTGAGAAATAAAATATATCTGGCAGATAAAATGCTGAACTAATTTTTATATTCCATGAAATTCATTGGCATAAATTTTGTTGACGTGATGTTGATATAAGAAAGTGTTACGGTTCAATTTTAGGTATAAAAGTATATAACTAATATTCATATATTTCCAGGTCGTTGCTACTTTTAATGGTTCAACAAGGTTTGGAGAAATAGTTCCCCGAACGTTGGCCTAAATCCCCGGCTGAAATTGAATGGGTTCGTTCAATATAGATGCACCGCTAGTACCTAGCTTGAAGGGAGAGCAGCCCAATGGCCGGGAGGAAGGCATGCAGCCCCACAATGTACCATTCTGCATTTTGCGTCAATGCAAAATGTAAGGTCTCCAAGTTTGCATTTTCTCGAGTTGACGCAAAATTCAAGGGAAGGGTTGGAGCTGCAAAACATGAAGACAACACAAAATGTACCTAATGGTTATCTTTTACTAGAAACGCTCATCTCTTTCTCATTAGCGACTGTAATATGTGCATTACACATGGCCATGGAACAATGGTGGCTTTCAAATTACAATTAAGTGCGTAATAGTAATAATAATAGTAATAATAATAATAATAGTAATAATAATAATAATAATAACAACAACAACAACAACAACAACAACAACTGGAGGGCTGTGACAGTCCTTCTACATGCCGAAGTGGTCCGGTGAATTTCAGAATGATACCAAGGTCACCTTTGCTTGAGACCACCATTACTGTTGCTAACATGAAAATATCCCCACACAATTTTTTTCCGAATTTTGACAAGTGAAGTAGGCCCACCTTGATTAGAAATGAGCTTGGAGCAATCCACATTGACTCACATGATTATCAATAGGAATGCATGCATTAACGGAAAGGTACCAGAACTGAAAAGTTTGTCCAAATCAGCAATCCAGACTATCAGCCAATGAACATATTTATTTAATCCTCTCACAAGCTACATTTCCATCAAGTGTTAGAACAATTTGAGTCACATTTTTTGAAAAGAAAAGAATGGTATAAAAATGGAAATAGGAATTGCAGCGCCAGCTGTTGAACAAATTAAGGTCTTGGCATCGATAGCTTTAATATGCAATTTCGAAGCAATTTGCTGGGTGGTTTCGGAGATTTTTGAAGATTTTTGCACAAAAAAAGACGAGAAAAAAAAACCGAAAAAAAATCATTTTAAAATAATAAAAAACACTGGAGAGTGACTATTTGAAAAAGCCTGGCAGAGAACCACCTAAGGTACATCCCAACCAAGCTTGAGTTGATTCCAGTTGCCGGTTTGGGAGAAGTGAAAAATATGAATTTCCATTGCAATCCCCATTGGCTGGCATGGTAATCAATAGGAATGCATTCATTAACCAACATATACCCGAAATATCAGAAATCTTCAGTATCACCACCTAATGAACAACTTTGTTTACCCCTTCCATATGCTACATTTGCACCAAGTTTCAGTACAATCTAAGTGGCAGTTTCGAAGAAATCAAAAATGGCTTTGACACACAGAAAAATAATTTAAAAAATAGAAAAAGATCGCAGCGCCACCTCTTGAACAAATTAACACTGGTGTCTCCAGAATTACCCCTATGCAATTTCGACGCAATTGGCTAGGAAGTTTTGCAGAAGATTTTTAAAAGGTTTTTTAAAAATTGAATAAACAAATATTCATAAAAAAATCTAGAAATCACTGGTGAGTGACCACTTAAACAAATTAATTAGAGACCCATCCAAAGAACATTATCACCAAGTTTGAAGGGAATCTGGCCAGTGATTTCGAAGAAGTCGAAAACGTGAATTCTGAACAGACGGATTGACAGATTATAGTAAAAGCTCACATGACTGACCGAGTCACTTGTGCTAATAATTAATGTCTGGGAAACTTGCCTTTCACTACGAAGGCGTCCTGAGCAAGGTTATACAAACGGAGCGTCAGTTACAGCTGTATGTGTGTGTGTGTGTGTGTGTGTGTGTTTATGTGTGTGTGTTTATGTGTGTGTGTGTGTGTCTGTGTATGTATGTATGTATGTATTCACATGCATAAAACCTGAATATTACAAACTGAAAACTGATCTTTCATTATGTAAGAAATCCGTATTAAAACCTGTATATTTAGAATGCTACATTACAACCGTCTAATAATATTGTGGTCAGATTTTCAAGGTACCCACGCCTGACATTTCACGCTTCACTTAAATATTGTTTGCATGCCTGGTCCAAAAGCTAGGGAAATCACGATAAACTCGCAGGCATGTTCTCACGCGAAAAGACTGAGTTCTCTGAGAATAGATGCCACAACCAATATTTTCTGCATCCTAGATAGTAAGTTGTCTTTCGTTATATCACGGTGAATAACAATGCGCCATGTTCGTCCCCTCATATCTAGAAATAATGATTTGTAATAAAGTATATGATTTAATAGTGCAATCATGACACCCCGGTTTGGTATGTCAATTTCCATTTACTTCCCATAATGCTACTATAGTCAGCTTAAGAAATAATTTAGTGTATGTGTGTGTGCACATTGTAATCTCAGATTACATTTTGCGTTAACTCATGAATTTATATTTGTATATTCTGCATCATACTCCTTCTGTATCAGTTTATGTACAATATATAAAGAAAATTTTAAATCCACCCTTAATACTCTTTGATGCAATTTTTAGAAAGTACTTCTCGTGAGTTTCAAGACGTTATTTTCTAAGCTAACATTATCAGACATAACCCTATTCATCCATATTTTTAAAGCTAATAAATTTTCTGTTGGTACTATTTAATCGTCTTAAGCACAGCTGTAATGTCTTTATAAAGAAAACAGAAATTCGTAAAAAAAAACTATCAATATATAATAAACAGCCGCAGTTACTCAATAGAAGGACTAAAAGAGCACAAATATCATCTACTCATCTATTGCACAAAAGAACTGTCCATAAAAACAACAAAGCGTTCATATGATAACATTATATATATATATATATATATATATATATATATATATATATATATATATATATATATATATATATATATATATATATATATATATATACACATATATACATATATGTCTTGCGAAAAAAACGAAGTCATATATATTCATACTATCAAATGTATTGTAGATGGTGTGGTGACCTTGAAAATGAAGTCAAGCTCACCTAACTGTGCCTGCAAGATACAGCTTAGACCCATTTTGTCAATGATTTTATAATACAATTCTTCAATTACCACATAGAAAAACATATTTTCTTTCACAATAAGACCGATCATAATTCAAACGCATAAGTTTTTCTTTCTATGTAAATTATAGCAATGAAGCTAAACTTCTTTACCAAAAATCAATTTGCATCAACATTTGGGCCAGGAAATAAGATAATACTGTGACTTGGTCTTGGTATTCGATAACAAAGATCTCATTGTGCCTGATCAAGTTTTCAACAAAATAAGCTTAATGTGTCCTATGCATTTAAGGCAAACCTGACTCTTTGCATTGAATGTACTATGGCTGAACACGAACAAAAACGGCATACATATAGATATGTAGGAAAAGAATACTAACAGGATACTGTGGGCTGTACGCGTGAATTTTGTTTGTTAGAGACACACATAGCATCGCATAATGAAATTAGTTATACTAAATAATATTAAAAACAACCTGCAATGGGTGTCACTGCTTTCATGTGTGAACCCTGAGGTACACCAGCATCGCTGGATGACCACGTGCAAGACTGACCATTAATTGTAACGCTAATACGCCTATTAACGAGTTAATTACCCGTCCATGTTCCCCATTTGTCACAGAAACAAGCTGAAGTACCAATAATACTTTTGTCAAATGCTTTAGAGACATCGAAAAAAAGAAACAGACACTAAAATATAAATAAACGCCCTACCCTCGACTGATATGTACTTTGTAGCTGAATTTCAGACCATTATATTTGCTATGTACTGTACATGAACGTATGTGTTGCCATGTAGTCGAGTCGTTAATATATTAAAACCAGAATATTTATAAGTTTTTATGCAGTTAAGTATTCTTTAACTTTGATATGTTGCACAAGTGCTATAAACACGATATAAGTGTAACTTTTGGTATGTTTTGGGCCATTTTTTCCCAATCAACTATTGCTCACTCCGTCTACCACGCCCTGTGGCACTAGAAAGCTTTAAAGATGACAATGCTTTATTTACCATATACTAAGTCTCTGAGAGGGAACAAATCGAGTCGGGCTTGTGCAAGAGAATGAAAATCAAACAGGGCTTGGCCAGAGGGGGCATCCAGGGCCTGGCCAGAGGGGGCATCCTCTGCTGTCATCTTTTTGCGAAGCAAAATACATTCACATTGACATCAGTAAATACTTGATCGTCTTTGACGCGGGGTAGTGTGGCTTGATGAACCCTACAACCAAGCCGAGACTGGCATAGAGACAACTGTCTTATAAAGTATGGGGCATTCATCTTAGCTGTGGTGCTGCTTTGGCCCGTGTCATTCCACGTGGAAGTATTCATATACAGAAATATTCATGTGTCAAACATGGTAAATTTTTAAAAAACTCTTACAAAACTAGTAAATTTAACAAAATTTAAAATAAAAATTGGAGAAGTCCTTCACTCAGGTTGTTTGTCCTAAAATGTTAAGCCATAACATCTGGTAATCATAGTAATTACATAAACGTTTTGAGACAGCATCATATGAATAATTACAGATGGAAATTGGTACATACATGTATATACATACATGTATATGCAAAGCGGAACTAGAAATCAGATTTGCTTCAAAGCAAAACTGTCCATGTGCTCACAAAAGAAAATTGTTGCCTTGTACATTCAAATTGAAATAAGAAAAGCTACATGACAGAAAATGCGAAATTTATGGAAAACTGTAGCAAAATAAGGCTGTTGGCATGAAAAAGAAAATGCGGGTAAAAGGAAATGCCAGACAGAACGAACGAATTCTTGACAAAACAGAATGCCAAGTATGAACAAACAAACAAGAGTTGGTCGTGAGAAACTCAAGATGATTCTGGTGCACTTTTTATTACAACTTTGATTCTCTTATGTATCACTGTTGACAGCATAGATGGAGGACAAAATGGTCACCATAATTATGGTAGCATAAAAGTTATGTCTGACAAAAGTGCTAACAAATCCTAGTGATGTACATATACATGTATTTGACTGTTGATGACCGATCACGGCCTGTTGTCTGTCTGGTCTATCACAAATAAGTACGTCTGTTATTGTTGCTGATAATTTGCATTATTTCAGCTGAAATTAAAACTGTTTAGTGATCAGATTAGTGCAGTCTTAGAGCTTAGCTCTGAATAAAACTGATGACGGAAAAACTTAAGATGTAGGCTCCTGAAGTCGGAATGGCACATCAATGCATAATGATTTTGAAAATACACAGATATTCAACATTTAGATTTCTCAAGTCCCCATAATAATCACAAATCCAAATTCTACAACTTTTATTGGTGTTTTACTGGATGCGCCTATGGCACAAACCTATGAATTAAAGTTGGAATGGCACCTGCCTTAACTAGTCTTGACGATATTAAAGACTTAGATTTTCCAATGGCCTTAATCTGCATGATTTTCGTAACTGTCATTCCTCTTTTTTTCCTTTTTTTTTTTTTTTTTTTACTGACTTTATGTATGGAAATATAATCATGCAAAGTTTGGAGTTTTGGTAGATAAAAGTCTTCAAATAAAATATTGGACATAAATATGCTGAGAGAGAGAGAGAGAGAGAGAGAGAGAGAGAGAGAGAGAGACAGACAGACAGACAGACAGACAGACAGACAGACAGAGACAGCTAGATAATAGTCTTCAAATAATATATTGGACAAACATTTGCTGAGACAGACAGCGATAGATAATAGTCTTGAAATAAAATATCGTACAAAAATTTGCTGGGAAAGAAAGTGAGAGACAGACAGAAAGACAGATTTAACCCTTGTTTAAAATACAGATCTGCTCCCAGTGAAAGCATACCCATTGGGTCAGTAATACATTTCGCGACTTGATTCCTAAAAATTAAAAAGTTCAGGTTCACTGGTGAATTTCAACTTTTTTATTCTCACAGCCGGTAGTGCAAATGTACGGCATGTTCTTCAAAAAGTACATTTCTCTTCGTTTGGGCAACATTTAATGTAATTTGTGGTACACACAGTGAATATCTTGAAATAGTTTCCTGCGCTATCATCTCTACCTGAGCATACTTTTTTATAAGGTACAACCAAGGTGCTACACCTCGTTCAGATATATTAAACCTGACCTTATGATCGAACAAAGAACCATCACCGTGCCATTCGATTGTTTTCTAGCTCCCCGTAAGAGGCACAGGTAAAGGAGCGGTTTACAGCCTTCCTGCACATACATGCAATATAATCTGACCAATCTACTTTGTCATAAGATCAAGTAATTTGAACCCAGATATCGTCACCAGCTGTTTTCCATTGATGTTGATTGGCACTAGCTGCAATTCTTTCCTCCAAAAATATATATTGACACATTTACTGGAGATAAAAGCCAATGTGTTTGTGTCATCAAGTAAATCTTCCGTCAGGGTACTTTGATCACCATTACAAGTGTAACAGCTCACTCTACAATTTTATCTGTTGCCCTGTTTTGTCAACCTTGAAAAGTGACAGACATGTTGATGAACCACCAGGGCACACGCAACTGAAGATTTCCAAGTTTTTGGAACATTTGTACCCGGTGCCTTGTACATTTTATCTTCAGTTTGGATACAAAGGCAAGCCCAACGTGAAGTGTCAGTGAGTTCACGCCACCTCTGTGTCAGCATACTGTGAAGCAGTTCAACCCAGGCAGTAGATGATTATGTGCATGTGTAGTAGGCTTCGTAAGGGCCAAAAAAGGGGGTGATCACTGCATTTCATAGTGCAAAGGTCCCACTTGACACAAGTCTTCCCTGGGGCAAAATGAAAAAAAAATCAAAAAGCACTGTTTCTGTGCTTAAGTCATCTAATTAGCATGAAGTATGCAAATTATCACCTGAATAAAAGGACCGCCAAACTTTGCACCATATTACCAAGGAGGCTAGATCTAGCCTCCTTGATATTACCAAGAATATATATGTGAATAGTTGCAACTAACTAATTTAAGGGTAAGAAATGCATTTCTGAGGTCATTTTGATACTTAACGGGCGTTTTGACCTTCAAAATTCAAGATGGCCGCTGGTTACTATCTTTTCTTCAGGCATTTTGCGTAACTTTAGAACCGTTTGAGCAAGAGTTATGTGAAATAGGGGAGATTGGGGAGCGTTGGAGAACTTCAGAGTCAAGGCCTTCTATCTTCAAAAGTATCTAATTACTGGGTTATTAAAAAAAACCCATTTAAATGACAAAATGGTCCTGCAAAAATGGCCATTGTCTTATTCAGATATCATGGAGCATTATCAAGATATATAGTGAAAACTATCGACAAGTCAAATGTTTCATATCGTCCCAAACAAGGGGATGAATGCAATAGGGTAAGTTGAAAAATTTTCAATAAAATGAAATATAATTAGCCTGTTATTATTGAAAAACTTCCTATTAAGGACACAGACACAGTACAACACCATAGGTCACTTAAGCTGATATAACATCAGACTGGAGGTGGGAGGAACCTCCGAAGAATCTAGCCCAAAAACTCTGCATTCCCAGTGCCCCCCCCCCCACCTCCATTTAGCTGGGGGGGGGGGGGGGTGAGGCACCTAAGACCAGCTTAAAACGGCTGTCCGGAAGCACTTGAGCGCCAACAGCCACACCTGCACTTCTCCCAAGTCCCTTAGGTAGATGGATGTAAAGGTATTATGGGAACGCCATCTGAGGGCCGCCATAATATCCCCTACTGACATGTTGCATAACGCATCGAAGGAGGCAGAGAATGCTCTGGTCTTATGAGCCCAAAAAGAATTAAAACATGCAAGCTTTTCATTCTATCCTGCCACCCGGCAGGCCAACGAAATCATTTTCCTTATCCATCCCAAAATGGTATTAGGCGACAGAGATCCGGACTCCATCAGCCTAAGAGGGAGAAACAAAAGTTTCTGTCAGGCTCGATGAGATTCAGTCCTATTCAAATAGAACTGGACTGCTCTAACAGGACAAAATGGCCTGATCTGACTAAGACTTGGACATTGTCACCCTCGGGTCATACGCCACTCGTGTCTTAGACACAAATCCCACATGAGGCCTCAGAAAGACATCCTTCCCATCAGCAGACCACCTGATGAGGGATCTATCTAAGGCATATATCTCCCTGCGCCTAGCACCTGTGGCCAGGGCTAACTGGACGACAGTCTTCTGGAAGGTAAGGATCTTAAGACTGATCGAGCTCTTATCTTTAGGTTTGAACGGAGGCTTTGTAAGGCCCTAAACACCACGGAGAGATGCCAGTGAGGCAAAATATTGTGCTCCACTCGCTGGTCCATTTAGAAACTGTTCTCAAGTCCACAGAGGAAGGGATCAGTCCCTAAACTCCGCCCCTTGGTCTTAACAGTAGCCTCAATGGCTGACTTGTATCCCTCGACGGTGCAAACTTTCATGTGCCCCTCCTCAAATAGACTTAAAACAAAGTCCACAATCTGCTGGATCAAAGCCTTCCAAGGCAAAAAATCCTTAGCAGTGCACCAAGCCATTAACTTGTTCCACCTAGTCATAAACCTTGAAAGAACACTAATGAAGTTTCGCGCAGGCAAACCCATTCACCTATTCGCTTTGAGAAGCCTGCTGACGTAATGCCCTTGGCGATAGTTGCCAGACAAGAAGTCTAAGAAACTATGGGCTGTGGTGGAACTTGTTGGAGCCTGGTTGCCAGAGCAGTTGAAGGAAAAGAGGCAGTTACCAAGGAGGCTCTACACTTAACTCCAGTAGATCCAAGGACCATTCCCTCTTGGGCCACAAGAAGGAATTTGCACTGCTCCTCCTGAATCTTACACAGAACTTCCAGCAAGAGTAGGGTCGGAGGAAAGTCATATGCCCACATCCCCTGCCACACAATCAATATGGCATCCGTCACCCACGCCAACTCGACAGAGAATCAGGACACAGGTGTCCATCTTGTGATTGTCCCTGGTGGTGAAAAGATTGATGTGCAATCGACCCCAGAGGACCCAGATCGCTTCCACCACCCTGAGATTCAGATACCACTTTGTAAAAAACACAAAGTGCACAAATCTCTGAGACTGTAGAGCCACGGTAGTACTCTCCTTCAGTGAAAACTCCGGACCTTCATTCATCCCACTGACTGTGATTCTCTATCTATTATAGCTTTGAAGTTATTCAAGATTTAGAATTTCTAATGGTGCTATTTAGCATATTTTAAATTGCTAC
The DNA here is from genome assembly GCA_964020975.1 of Hermodice carunculata. NCBI lineage: Eukaryota > Metazoa > Annelida > Polychaeta > Eunicida > Amphinomidae > Hermodice > Hermodice carunculata. The sequence goes on from OZ026622.1 coordinate 83,666,245, forward strand.
AACTTTTGTTTTAAATTCGTTAGGTGCACAATGGTCAACAACCCCCTAGTAGAAGTTGGAATGACATCTTTATCTATTATAGTGTTGAAGATATTCCAGTTTGAAAAATTCCAATATTGCTAATAAGCATAATTTAAGTTGCCAGAACTTTTGTTTTAGATTCATTACATGCGCAATGGTCAATAACCCCCTAGTAGACATTGAAATCACATCTCTACCTAAAATGGTTTTGAAGATATTCAAGTTTGAAAATTTCAAATGCTGCTAATTAGCATAATTTAAATTGCTACAACTTTTGTTTTAGATTCACTAGTAGAAGTTGGAATGACATCTGCATCTATTATACAGTGAAACCTCGTTACTCCGAACACCTTTGTACATGGGTGGAAGTTATCAATTTTTGCAAAACAGAAAACACCCCCCTAAACTTTTCAGCTGTCAGGTCTTGCCAAATTTGCATGTTTTAGAATATATCCTGATTAACATGTTCCTGCAGGAATTTTGCTCAGAACAGAATTCTGTTTTAAAACTGAAAACTTTCATCCATGTTTGTACCCCAGTGAACTGTTCAGATTAATGCATCATCTGGATTACTGAATCACTATCACTTGAAATGAACAATTCTCTTCCAGGAGAAGTGTTCTGATTAATGAGACATACGGATTAATGAGGTTCCACGGTACTTTTAAAGATATTCAAGATTTAAAATTTCAAATGCCCCTAATTTGCATAATTTTAAACATCATCATTCCTCTTTTTTTATATAAAAGGCCCAACTTCTTGTATGGAGGTACAATCATGCCAAGTTTGGCCTTTCTATGTATAAGAGTGTCCAAGAAATGTGTCGGACAAATTCACTGGTAAAGGGGGAGAGAGAGAGAGAGAGAGAGAGAGAGAGAGAGAGAGAGAGAGAGAGAGAGAGAGAGAGAGAGAGTGAGAGAGGGAGGGAGGGAGGGAGAGAGAGAGAGAGAGAGAGAGAGAGAGAGAGAGAGAGAGAGAGAGAGAGAGAGAGAGAGAGAGAGAGAGAGAGAGAGAGAGAATTTTAGGAACAACAGGGCTGTGTGAACAGCCCATGCTCAGCTGACCTAGACGTTCATCACACTTGCAGCTCTGTGAACTTGGGAAAGGATCAAGGTCACCCATGTTCTGAGTAAGTCTGACCTTTATACAAGAACACTAACATGTGCAACATCAAGGTTCAAGTAGTTCTCAAGTTATAGTGAAGAGTAAAATTTATGTATGTTGCACTGTGACCCCAGAAACGAGATCAGGGTCATTCAAGTACTGTCTAAGCATGACCTTCATACAGAAACATTAACATGTGCAGCATCATGGTACTAACTCAAAACAGATCTCGGGTTATCAAGTAAACAGTAAATTTTGTGTCAGTTGTCCTGTGAATTAGCATTAGAATGCCCATTGACTTACATAGTAATCAATGGGAAAGCTGCATTGACCAATAAGTACCTGAATTGAAAATCCTTAAAAATCACGAATCCAAAGCAGTGACACCCAGTCAGCAACTTTGTTTGACCTTTCCAAAAGAACATATCCATCACATTTCAGCTTAATCTAAGTGACGCTTCTGAGAACAAGTGAAAAATAGCAAAACCATACAAAAAATTCCAAAAAAAAAAAAATATATAGAAAAAAATTGCAGTGCCACCTGGTGAACAAATTGGGAACTAAGTGTCCCTGGGAGTGTCTATGTACGATATCAAAGCAATTGGGGGTGAGTGGTTTCAGAGAAGAGTTTGCCCGAAAAAAGAACAAAAACATTCATAAAAAATCCAAAAGTCAATAGGGCATGACCATTTGTTACAACTTGGTAGAGATCCACCCAAGGTACATCCCCACCAGTTTGAAGTAAATCTGGCCCAAATTATTTAAGTTATAACCATTACAAGAAATTCTCATGTTAAACTTTCCTATTGAAACTTTTGTAAAGATTTTTGAAAAAAAAATCATAAAAAAATCCCAAAACTATTGGAACATGACAACTGGAACAAACCTGGTAGACACCCACCCAAGGTACATCCCCACCAAGTTTGAAGTCAATCTGGATGACAGTTTTGGAGAAGAAGTTGACAATGTAAATTAGCATTAAAATGCTCATTGACTTGCATAGCAATCAGTAGGAAAGCTCCACTGACCAATAAGTACCCGAATTGAAAAAAAAATCGTTAAAAATCAGGAATCCGCAGCATTACCACATAGTGAACAAATTTCCTTGACCCTTCTACAGGGAACACATCCACCATGTTTCAGCTTAATCTGAGTGACGGTTCTGAAGAAGTGGAAAATAGCCACAACACACACAAATTCATAAAAAAAATGGAAAAAGATTGCAGCGCTACCTGGCAAACAAAATAAGAACTAAGAGTCGCAGGGAGTGTTCCTGTGTGATATCAAAGCAATTGGGTAAGCGGTTTCGGAGAAGAAGATTTTTTAGGATTTACCGAAAAAAGAACCCAAAAAAATTCATATAAAATCCAAAAATCACTGGACCGTGACCATTTGAACATACTTGGTAGACACCCACCCAAGGCACATCCCCACTAAGTTTCAAGTGGATGTGGCTGACAGTTTCAGAAAAGAAGTCGAAAATGTGAATTGTTGACAGACAACGAATGTCTCTACTATGATACACTTATGTAGAAAAACATGACCCATGTTCATAAATATCAAACCCAACAATTACAGCAAAGAGATTCAAGAGTTATGAGAGCATCAACATTCATCTTCCAATACCAATGTGAAGAAACAAATTTCACTCCTGACTTGAGTCAGGCAGTCACCCACAAAAGGCAACTGGTGGTTTTAAACTGGTCCTCTCAACCTTTGAAATATTCTTCATTAAATACAGACTATAGTGTTTCCAATATGTACAGGCCCAACACTCAAAATCCAAATTTTATTACTTCTGCAAAAGATAAAGGAGAATTGGTAGGCCTATCACTATTTTGGTTCTTCTGACTAGTTGGTTAGCTGAGTTTATAGCAAAAGTAGAAAGTAAGACGGACGAAGGACCATAAGACAAGCTCAGCTGACTGACAAGTCAGCTGAGCTAAAAACAGAAAAGTGTGTGTTGACAGACACACTTTAACTATTGGATATTCAGCAAAATAGCACAATGTGAAGATAGAAATTCAGCCTGCTCACAGGAGCAGGCAAAACCAAATTACTGAAGGCCCAGACCATGGCTAGCCACACACAAGTGTTGTGAACCTCCTTCAATACAAGAACAGGGAGGAAACTTGATCCAGCCCTTCCCAAACTTGCTGGCAGTTCTTGCAACAGTCCTATTGCGTGCAGTCTAGCTCCATGTACATGCTATCATTGGAAATGGAACTATGAAGACAGTCCTTGCAGATCCAGATATTTGGATGGCCTGTGTGGAGGCCTAATTATTTAAATGAAGTACATGCTATTGGGATATATGGCAGTCCAGAATAGCCTGTGTAGGCTATCAGGATGGCAGTCCTGAATAGCCTGCCCCTGCTACACATGTAGCAGTTAGGATTCACATGCAGTACACCTGTGTCACCACTTGTGCTTCACACAATAAGAGAACAGATTAAATCCTTTCAAAAGTTACATCTATGAATACAATTTCTACCTTACTTGCATGCAGCCAGTCAGACCTGGAACAGATCGATGCCAACGGTATGCAAAATTGCAATTTACAGTTGATTAGTCTGTCACATACTTTGTTGTGAACTACATGTACATTTGTACTTAAAAACTGACTGCCTGTAGTGTATGCATACTGTTCATATACTCAAAACTTGGTGTTGGTCTAATTTCCCCCTTAAAAACAGTGATCCAGACCATTCCCGGGCATTCCCTGGGCAGTATTTTGTACACTTGCCATGGTCAGTATGTTTATCAGTCTTTTAAGTTAAAATGTAACAAATGTTGGAAGAGCTCAAAATTCCAAGACTGGATTTTCCAGTATATCTGCTTCACTCGAATTTTCACTGCATTGTGGGTATTTTTATAAACAGTGGTCCTGACAGCATGTAGCCCATATGGGATTACTAGGACTGCCTTCCCCAACAGGGCATGCGCAGGACAGCAGTCCTGACAGCATGCACATGGCCATCAACATGCCACCAATATTGCCATCTTCCATAGCCTGCAAAGTTTCATAAAGCCAATACATGCTACCCATTTTTTTCACAGAGAGGGAGGGAGGGAGGGAGGGAGGGGGAGAGAGAGAGAGAGATGGCCATTGTTCGAGCTTTTATTTATTTCATGTTCGGAACGAGCGGGACTCGAACCTGCAACCTTTGGCACCAGTCGCCTAGCTGAAATGGGAAACGCACATATCCACTCGACCAAATCCCCATTCCTAAAAAGAATGGTTCAATGGAGGTAGTTATGTGCGAGTGCTATATCAACACGGTAATGCAGTATATTTACTGAGTCGGCATTTATTTCCAGAATCGGGGACTTAAATCCACCAGCATTAAGGAAATGCTGAAAATATATATTTCATGTTCGGAACGAGCAGGACTCGAACCTGCAACCTTTGGCACCAGTATAATCGCATTTAAGTTATTGTGTACAACAGTGTGAGTGTGATGCTGTCCACTAGAAAAACATTCAGGAAAGGGTGCTTTGTTTTCTATTCTGTGACCACAAATCCAACCAGAACAGGCTCATTTTCCGACAGAAAATCAAATGCCTCCCCTTGCGCCCTTACTATTGTCGCCCTTATTTTCATAAATAGGCATACCGATTCCAATGATCTACAGATACGGTGAAGGTACACTCTTTATTGACATTTCAAAATCTAAGCAAAGATAACTCATGTTAAAGCACAAGCACACTCTTATCGACGCTCATTGTCCCAGCAAATTTTCACTTTAATATATTTATACCCAGTATTATTGGCAGGGCTATATATATCAGGGACTGAAGATTCCACTTGGTTTACATGTCTGACGAGGAGGACAAATATTTTTGTGTTATTTAGCATAAATTTCAACTTCCCAAGTCAATCTTTCTTGAATTATCGATTTTGTATGACATGCCCATGTGACCTTGAAAAATCGGTCAAGGTCACCCATCTGCAATCCCAAGCAAGGTCTTATATAAATTTCAACTTGCCAAGTCAAATCTTTCTTGACTTGTCACATCCGTTGAATTTTGATGAAATGCCCTCATGATCTTGACAAACAGGTCACGGTCATACATCTGCAGTCACCAGCAAGGTCATACAAAAGTCTTACATAGAAACATAATCACACAAAAATGTCAACCTCTTTAATACAAATCTTTCTCAAGTGCATCTGCAATGATTTTTAAAATGTGGCCATGTGACCTTGAAAATAGGTCACGGTCACCCATCCACAATCCCAACGTAGTTGGTATTATGGTACATAAACATGCAAAATTTCAACCTCCTAAGTCAAATCCTTGCAGAGGTATAGCATACGTGTCAATTTTAGTGACATGCCCAAGTGACCTTGAAAAATATGTCAAGGTCACCCATCTGCAATCCCAAGCAAGATCATATATAGGAACATCTTCACATAAAATTTCAACTTCCCAAGTCAAATCTTTCTTGAGTGATCACCTCCACATTGATTTTAGACGAAATGCCCACGTGACCTTGAAAAATAGGTCAAGGTCATACACTGCAGTCACAAGCAAGGTCTTATAAAAGTCTTACATAGAAACATAATAATACAAAATGTCAACCTCTTTAAGTCAAATCTTTCTCGAGTGCATCTGCAATGGTTTTTAAATAGTGGCCATATGACCTTGAAAATATGTCAAAGTCACCCATCTACAATCCCAACCTAGTTCATATTATGGTACATAATCATGCAAAATTCCAACCTCTTAAGTCAAATTCTTGCAGAGTTATTGCATCCGCGTCAATTTTAGATGACATGCCCAAGTGACCTTGAAAAATATGTCACAGTCACCCATCTCCAATCCCAAGCAAGGTTTTATATAGGAATATCTTCACAAAAATTTTAACTTCCCAAGTCAAATCTTTCTTGAGTTATTGCGTCCACAATGCATGCAACGTGTTGAAGCAGAACAAGAACAAGACGCGAAAGAAACGGACGCAAAAACAATATGTCCCCCCGTTGCACGGGGAGACATAATGATGATGACTTATTCAAAGCAGCTGACTACCTACTCTTCAGATTTCCAAAATCAAACAAATTGCTATAGAAGTATAAAAAAATGGAATCAACTGGTAGTCAACCTTAGGTATGCAATGAATGTTGGTCAGTTCAAAAGACTACTAAAGACGAGGGAATGAGCTGGCCCAAACTGTAATTTTTGTAAAATCAAAGTGGTTCCTTACATGATAAGAGTGAAGGGTTTTTTTTATATAATATATATAACTTTAATATTACTTGGGGCTATATACAGTGATAAATGTGCTGGCTTGCACACCAATTATCTGTTCTTGCAAGCACCATGTACATGTATAAATTTTATCATAATGTTTCATGCCATGTGTATACCCTGTATACACGCTCCATGTTTATGAATGTGAGACTAATTATTTTACTCAAATTGTTAAATTTTTGATGAAGTATCAGACTATGCCTTTTTATTGTCAGCAAAAAGCCCCCTATGTTCTGTGTATCCTTACCGACATGACAGAACCTTTTCCTTTTTCAATGGCAATTATGCCCATCTCAGCAATGACAAGATGGTGACAACCCTACTGCCCCCCCCCCCCAAAAAAAGAAAGAACATGTATAACCCAAGTGACTACGATTTTCATATTAAAATATCTCTTCTCTCACTCTTCTTGTGTATATTATATTACTTCACGATGTACTGCTGCCCTATATGTGTGAAGCTTATATGGAGAAATAATTATTATCTAGCATGAGCCTTGTGAACACAAATACCACCTTAATTGTATATGTGTCTCTAAGGACGACTTTAAAGACGATCTCATATCTATCATACATAGACTGGATATGCCCAAACTGCCTCGGATCAAACTTTAATTGCATTCAACCATTACCATGACAACATGGATTTTATTTCTGCATTGTGATGTTCAACCTCACAAATTAATTTTAAGGTGTTAAGTACAAAAGTGTTTTGGCCATTTGATCTAAATGACAATAAATTCTTTTCTCTTTTACAGCATTCTGACCTAGATAATAATTTGTTCCATAATTTGTCACATAGTCTCTATCTAATTGTCCATACATGTATGGATGATAGTTTTGTTAATTCAAACAACACTAATGAGAAAAACTCAAATTTCTCTTTATTACAATATAACATCAGAAGTTCACCATGTCATATGACTGAATTTCAAGCCTTTTTCCATTTCTTTCAACACAAGTTTTCTGTCATAGGTTTAACAAAGACATAGTTAAACAAGCATAAAATGGTCCTTTATAACATGAACGGGTATAATCCTTCAACCCTTTCCCCCTTAAACCAACCAAAACTGGCTTTTGGTCAAATGTCGTCTACTTCCATGTTTTCAGCTAATTTCAACAGTAATGAAAAGCAATTTGACCATGAATTGAAAATGAGACCTATCAAGATAACATGCCCCAGGTCAACAGCTTTCCTTGGCATGGGTTGGGCACTAAGTGCCCAATCCATACAAAGGAAAGCTGTTGACTCAGTCTTAATTCAAGTGGGAAAGGGTTAAAGAAAGCAAACGTCAGCACCCCTTGTGGTGGTTTATCAATATTTTTAAAGCAAGACGTATCGTTTCTAGAAAGACAAGATTTATGAGTACACTATCCTCGTTCCAAAATTCGTTAAATCAGGACCCCCCCCCCCCCGACCCCCTCCCCCGTGTATCAAAGATGTCATTGCTGGCATTATTAAAGACCTCCCAACACAGATGCTAGTATCTTTAATGACTCCTTACTGGAGTTACTTGATGTCTTATCAAAGGAAAACAAATACTGTTACTTCTTAGGTGACATGAATATCAATCTTTCAATCCTGCCTCCCATGCCCATACTGATGAATCTTGATATTTGTTTTTCTCTCGCTATATATCACCGATAGATCGTCCTGCAAGGGTCAAATCTGAACAGCAGCCCTAATATATCCCATTCTTACCAACAACTATGAATGATGTTCCTTCTAGTACCTATTTTTCTGACTGATACCTCAGACCACTACTCTATTTTTACCATTTTGATACTACATCATCTTTATCTACCAAGCTTGCAAAGAACACAAAAATATATTATAAATGATGAAATTTACAAAATTAACTAGGAGTAGCTGATTGGTTTCAAGTTGTTCAATGTATTGATGCCCAGGAACTATATACTTTATCTTTATAACTTATTTAAAACTTTGTTAGATCAAGCAATTAAAAAAAATTCATACATAAGAAAAATAAGTGATAATAAATTTAGAATTACTGAAGGGATCATAGTATCCCTAAAAAAGGAAAAGTATATTACATGTATATGAGATATTTGCAATCCATTACTCCTTGCCCTGAGTGGCAATATAAGTCATACAAAAATAAGCTGACCAACATAATTAGATATGCAGAAAGAAAATATCAAGATATGATAGATAGTTCCAAGTCCAACCCTAAAAGGCTTTGCAAAGTTATTAATCAATATTAGGCAAGTGAGTTAAATGTTCACCAGTGACCCATTTATCTAAATCTGGAAATGTTTCACATACATGTACCCATAAGATCATACAATGTATCAGATAAATTCAATGATTGTTTTATTAGAATTGGGACCTGCTTTAGCAATTAAGATAACACATGAGATAGTGCATCCAGTGTCATACATGTATGTCCAGGGAAATTTAGATTCTTTTCATGCCAGTCCAATATCTGAAGATTAAACAGATGGAGTTGTTAAAAAGCTTAAAATTTATCAAGTCCAGGCTGAGACAATATAAGTGCAAAAGCTGGTTTCAGAGAAGGAACAATAAAAGTTTCCCAGACAAAAAATTACTCAATCACATACACACACACACACACACACACACACACACACACACACAATCTCCAGCTGATTGAAAATACAAATCCCTTAAAACATCTTCTCCCTCCCTCAAATGTTCATGCCAAACCATTAACACCTCTGTACACCAGTTTCAGAGAAGAAACAATAAAAGGTCCCCCAACAGACAAAACCATCTCAAGAGTTCTGTAAGCTCTGCAGAGCCACCAGAGCTGAAAAAATCTTTGCTTCTTTCAATTTTGTCAACAGATGAAATCAACCACATTTGAAATAAAAGTCTGTTGAAGTTGCAAATTCACACTTTTTACTTTTTCCATAATGTTAGTCTCATTATAAATCTGTACTTTTCAAAAATTTTACTGAGAAATTAATGTAGGTTTCATAAATCACACAATAAAGTCTGTTGAAGCGGCTGACGCAGCAGGTCTGTGCTGTCAGCAAAGATTAAGATTCGACCACCAGATATACACTTGAAATCAACATAAAAAAATTCAATGTGTGCTGCATGAGATATAATCTTAAAGAAATTATAAAGATATTTGTATCAAAAGTAAATGGTTTGTTCATTTTATTACCAAACTTGTAATGATGTTAAACATCATCATCATCAACAGATTCTTCTGAGCTGGATTCAACAATCACATCACTGTCCCTGTCTATGGAGCCTATCAGATAATCATCACAGGTTGATGAGTGATGGGTTATTTTGTCCTGGTACGTGACCCAGGAGTCATTGCTTGCTTCAGTCTGTCTTTGATCATCTTGTGATTCACCAGCAGTGTGTTCCCAGTCCCAGTACAAATTTTGGACACCTTCAGGTGAGGTTTCTGATATCACATTATTGCTATTGGGTGGAGACAGTTCATGCTCCTTCACTTCTGGCCTAGCATTTGAAACGGGATAATTTTGATTCAGCATTGCATACTTGTCTTCAAATGATTCATACCTCGAATCTTTGAAAACATCCTTCTCATTTGGCTCCTGACATGCAACATCTATAGAACCAATTGCCTCAGTTCCAATGGAATGACACTGGTTAGGCATCAACACTGTATCCCCTTTGTGCACCAGTCCAGCATCTGTAGTTGTGTAGCCTTGGTTGGGTGTAGAGTACATGTGATAGTCCCCCTCAGCAACTGATGTGGCACCTTTGGCACTACTGGGTCTATTGATAGGGGTCAAAGACAAATCTACTTGTGTGTCTCGACCTGCATTGTCTGGGCTGCTTGCATGGGTCATTTGACTCTGTACCCCACCACACCATAGGCATTGTAAACTAGACACCAGTTTTGGATTTGAGATTGATTCACAATTTTGACACACAAGTAAAATTTCTTCTTTATCTGCAAATTGTACATTAATGCAAGATTGTTCGTCTCCATCTGGTAATTGTGGGGAACCTTTGACTGTTATCATGTTTGGAATGTGTCTGCTTGGGAGAGGAGGACTTGAGAACTGAAATGATGTATTCAGCTCTTCATCTGATGTGTGATATGAGCAGAGTGTTTCAGTGGCACCAAGCTGAGAGGACCTACATTTGCTTCCAGGCTGCTGAATGCCAGTGGTTGATGGCACAAGGTAGGTCATACACCCCTGGCTGCTACTTGGTGATGTCACATGGCCGTCACCAGACACTTGACTGCCACATGGTGGAGACACCTGGAAGTTACCAGAAACTTGAATGTCAACTGCTGGAGATACACTGTGTTTACTGGAGATATGAGCATCATGTGATGGAGGTGCAGGGTGACTATCAGACACAAAGGCACCACCTGGTGAATACAGATGTCTCTCTGTCCGTGGTAACTTAATCCCCCGACCAATACGAGGCAGTGCTTGTTTTCTGGCTGGGGAACAATCTTTGTACAATGCCAACAAGCGCGCCCGTCCAACTGTAGGAGTCATGGTACACCTGGACAGTTTGTGGGCATTCATGGGTTGATTACACAGGGTCTCACTTTCTGTGCCTCCTGTGTTACCAGGAACATTAATGGTATGACCCACACCAAGGTCACAGTCATCTTGCAATGACTCTTGCAGAAATGGAAACCTGGAATTGTGGACTCTGGTTTCAGAATAGCCGTGCCCAGCAGTGTCCTTGAATGCATGAAGACTGTCACCGACATGTGCTGGTGAGTTCTCTATGCCTGTCTGAACTCTATCTACCAAGCAAACATGGTCACTGCCTGAAGACAGATCATTATCAAGGGGTGCTGTATCCAGACCTGCACGCACGCCTTCACCCTGCAGTGTATTATGTGTGACTGTAGAAATGCTATCGTGCATAAGAACATGGTCGCTGAGATCATGCAGGACTGCTGAACACTCTTGGTTACCAAGCACTTCATGTGGCTTTACAGAGCCTTTTCTACCCAGCTCACTATCTCCACCTGGGACACTTTGGCTAGCAGCTCCAACAGTTTTGTTCCATATATCTGTGCCTGTCTCTGGAACCAGGATGGACTGAGCAGATTCCAAGACAGGCACGCTGACAACGCTAACTCCTGATGCCTTGTCACTGGGCTGTGTCTCCATCCTTGTCAGAGCATTGGGAGCAGTTGACCCAGATGGTACCTCATCTTCTGCATTCGTCTCATTATCAAACAAAGACTCTTTGTTCAATCTGAACTCACCAGTGGGCCTCTCTTGCATCTCTTGTTTCATTTGACCAGAAATAATGTTTTCTTTCTTTTTGTTCTTTGTTTCTGGCACCTTAGATTGCAGAGTTTCCTTCCTCTCTTGAATCTGATCCATTTCTGGCTCTGAGAAACTGACAATATCACTATTTCTATGGCATTCCAGCACCTGCTTACTTGTAAATACACCTTGTTCTTCTTTATCACAGTTATAATCACTGTTAGCCTCTTTGTGAATGTCTGATTCATCTTGTTCACCTGTGTTACAAGAGTAAACTGATGTCGCATTGGTCATCCCTACAAGACCTTCCAGATCACAGCCGATATAAGCCTCCCTTTCAATGCAGTATTTTAGAAGAGCCAGCCAGTGTTCATCCTACAAAACAAAGCCACTTTGCTAAATTGTACTGAATCAATATACCACTGATAAATAATTGACATACAGTCCAATACCTGTGTTTCACATAAAAATGAAAGCATATTAAATAATAATGATGATAATAATAATAATAATAATAATAATAATAATAATAATAATAATAATAATAATAATAATAATAATAATAATAATAAATAAATAATAATAATAATAATGATAATAATAATAATAAATAATGATAATAATAATAATAAATAATGATAATAATAATAACGATAATAATAATAATGATGATAACAATAAATAATAATAATAATTATTATTATTATTATTATTATTATCATTATTATTATTATTGTTATCATTAGTATTAGTATTATTATTATTATTATTATTATTATTATTATTATTATTATTATTATTATTATTATTATTATTATTATTATTATTATTATTATTATTATTATTATCAAATTAGATATCAAAGCGTGAAGTTGTATTTTAAGTGAAAATGAAAATTCATCTTTCTTGAAGACCATAATCATGTACAAATATCAAAGTGCTGGCTTTATGATAGTTCTCTTGAAAATTCAACTACAAAACATCAGCTTCACTAATGTGGTCCTGTCACCATAACTCAGTCAAGACAGAGCATGTGTATTTCATTTTACTCCAATTAGAGAACCATCGTAACTGTGATCATTAAAACTGATGCCAATGACTTGTAGCAAAATTATAAGAAATGTGATAACTATTACAGTAGTTCCTCCTTTGAGAGACCACCCCTAGTGCCATCCAAGAAGTGGTCATATAAAGCAGGTGGTCTTCCAAATGAAGTTCAACTTTTGCACCATCTGCCCAACAACTAACTATTACTTTGAATTCCCACCTATAATTTACACTCAAACATGACTAATGCACACTTATAAGATCCCATTCCACCTTGCAGTCATTTGTTTACTCATTATTGGTATAATTATAAACATATTTTATTATTTTACAAATTTTGCACAAAATATGTGTGTTTCACTTATCTGAAATGGGGAATTTCAGTGGTCTTTTTGGGTGGTCACTGGTCAGGTTCTGCAGATGGTCTCCCAAAAGAGATAAATTACCATGAGGAGGGGATTTTACACAGTGAAAATGGTCACAAATGGCAGGTGGTCTCCCAAAAGAGGGTTCTTTCAAAAGAGGGACAAATGTATCTAAATTATCCATGCATGTCTGCCACCCTTCACTGTCTCAATCTCACACCTGTACCCAGCAGTGTCCCTACACAATTTCAAAGTAATTGGTTGATCTCTCACATTCAGAGACAGAAAAAACAAGTGCACAGTGATACAAAGAATCTATGTCCCCCACCACAATATACAGAAGAAAGGTATACAATGTATACAGCATGTCTGGATGCACAAAAAATTATATATTTTTGGGCCCTGTGATCTTGAAAATAGGGCAAGGTCAAAAGCAATAAATGGTGCAGATGCCCTTGGTATGATGCATCTCTGGTATATATTTCATTATTCTATCTATAAGGGTTCTAGAGATATGCTGCCAGACACACCAAAATGGATATGTTCTTGGGCCCTGTTTGCAAGGTCAAAAACAATACACGACGCTCATGCCTGTGGTATGATGCATCCCTGGTATAAATTTCATTATTCTATCTCTTAAGGTTCTAGACATATGCTCCCGAACGTCTCTAGTATGATACACTTTTGTAGAAAAACATGACCCATATTCATAAATATCAAATCCAACAATGACAGCAAAGAGATTCCAGAGTTACCAAAGCATCAACATTCATCTTCCAATACCAATGCAAAGAAACAAATTTCACTCCTGACTTGAGACAGGCAGTCACCCACAAAAGGCAACTGGTGGTTAAACTGATCTTCTCAACCTTTGAAATATTCATCATTATATACAGACTACAGTGTTTCCAATATGTACAGGCCCAAGCACTCAAAATCAAAATTTTATTAAATCTGCAAAAAATAAAAGGAGAATTGATAGAAATATAACTATTTTGGTTCTTCTGACTAGTTCTTCAGCTGAATTATAGCAAAAGTACAAAGTGGGCCCACATCGTTTTTGTGATATCTATATGAATCTGGAACATTATCTAATTAATAAGTTAAGTGATTGAATCACTGTTATAGAGTATCAAATGCAAGGAGCAGACTTCTACAAGACCCTCACTAAACAATTGAAGTTCTACAGATGGATGTCTGTAGTATGATACACTTATGTAGAAAAACATGACCAAGGGATGGACACTACTCCTATGCCAACTAACCCTATGTCCCCCTATGCAGAAGAAAGCTATACAATGTGTAAAGCATGTCTGGATGCACAAAAATTATTATGTTCTTGGGCCCTGTGACCTTGAAAATAGGGCAAGGTCAAAAGTATTATATGGCGCACATGCCCTTGGTATGATGCATCTCTGGTATAAATTTCATTATTTCATTTGCAAGCATTCTAGAGATATGTTGCCAGACACACGAACATGGATATGTTCTTGGGCCGTTTTCAAGGTCAAAAACAATACAGGGCACACATGCCCATGGTATGATGCATCTCTGGTATAAATTTCATTATTCTATCTCTTAGGCTTTAGAGATATGCTCCCAGATGGGCAAACACGGCTCCTATGCCTACTAACCCTATGTCCCCCCTATGCAGAAGAAAGCTATACAATGTGTACAGCATGTCTGGATGCACAAAAATTATGTTCTTGTGCCCTGTGACCTTCAAAATAGGCAGACATGAGTGATAATCACCGTACTTTCAACACCGCTGCTACACAAAGCCATGCTCCTGGACTGTGGATCTCCATCTGCCACCCGCTGCATAATAAGGGTTAAGACAGATAGGACAGGGGACTACCAGCACAGTGGTGACCCTCTAATAGAGTACCCTTCTGCAGATGTTACTTATCGGTGCATCAAGGACGGTACTTCATTTTTTCTCCTATGTGTGAAGCTTATCCTGAATGGATTATCCTGCATGGTTATGAAGGAAAAGGTTTTAATTGTAATCTTTCATTTGGTTGGTGACTCATTTGTAGCAAGTAGGCAAACCAATGAGGGGCCATGGTGCATTTAAAAAGATATTGACTCCTCCCACTTTGAAAATGACGTAATTTTCATTCTTATTTCTCCGATAGAACTTCAGTTTGGTGTGTATATGCCCTTTTTAGATATAGGAGAAAGAAAATACAGTACGGGCAGCCCAATGGAGATAACGTTGGGATCACTCGTGGTTTGATTTTTATGTTTTCTATTCGCACAGCCTCGGGAAAACATGAAAACCCAACAACTCATGATCCCAATGTTATCATCAATGGGCCACCCATACTGGATTCTCTACATCTCCCCTCTCAGAATAGGCCACCACTCTTATAAGGTCACAACTCTGGTACACTTGGGATGGCCTATAAAGATATTCACCACTGATTTACAAACAATTTTGCATACACGATGGATCAACCAAATGCATCAATTGAAAAACAAAATAATGTAGCACCCATTATGATATTTTGGCATAGTGCACATAGACACCACCAAGTGAGTCTGCATGGGGTACAGGAACTGGAGGGTAGAAGTCTACACAAGTTGCAATTTGGCAAAAAATGAAGACAGCTGTTCACAATGGTGTCTTGATTGTTCCTTTTGATCCACTTTATACCAAAGCTAAAAATTAAATTTACTTTTTCAACATTTGAATTTTGATCTTTTTTTCTACCCATAAGCACAAATTTCTTGCTTGCTGTTGCCGATGGAACACAAATAAATGCTCCCTGGGTTTGTCAAGGTGCTAACAGACAGCAGGCAATTGTTGGTTGTGGAAGCTATCAGTGGTGGTGGGCGACAATAGAAGAGGCTGCCACCCTCCAAAACCCAACACTGCCAAGGTTCATAGAGCAAGTGCAAGGGCAGTGGCCACCCAATGTTGCTGTCAATCGCCAATGACACCCCCAAACGGTGTTACCAGTGATGGGGTACGCCTGCATCATTTGAATTAATTGTAGGTGCCACTGGTCAAGTGATATCAGCTGACCATAAGATGTGATCAAGCAAAATTTAACTTATACTTACCTGGGCCAGCACAAAGGGGTTGCCAACTATGATGAGCAATGCTTGAGCTCTGGTGATAGCCACATTGAAACGCTTGGGATTACTGAGAAAGCCAAGATTGTGATGCACATCTGAGCCCACATAGTCTTCATTGGAACGCACCTGCAAATTTGAACATCTAGTTACGTGCTACTGTTTACATGAAATCAAATACATGTACTTCAAAACTGACAAAGCAATCTCCAGGTCAATTCATCCTGATGAAAACTCACCTTGCCAGGCCTGAAAACAGTGTGCAATTTATAATGGAAAACCCTTGGCTACTAACCCATTTTTTCTACTTAATGCAGTCTATATATGTACTAGGAATGTATTTTTTCACATTTGGCAATGAATCACTATTCCACAAAAGCAGTTTTTTTGATACATGTGTGTGTGTGTGTGTGTGAATTTTCACGAACTACATCAAAGTTCAAAGGAGTTGTGGCCTGGACATGTGCATCAGCCATTTACCCATTGACACATAAACGTACAGTAATCAATTCATTCATCATAAATGGTACAGTATAAATTTAATTTGTCACATATTTGCAAATTTTACAAACTTCTACATGAGTAGGTTATGTCAATATGTATCTATAAAATGGCTCTGTCATGTTAACTGGACACAGACCTGTCATGAACAGCTTGCTCTGGCCAAGCTCAAGTACCTACAAGTACCACAGTACACTTTACCATGGAGATTATGATGACTAGTCTTTCCTGGCCCTGGAATTCCTCCACCGACCCGACCTTGACCTGCTCCATACCAAGCTTGTTCATCAGCAGCCTGATTTTCTCCACCTACAATGTCAATGTAAAGTCATCAAATCTGAATCAACACTTTCACTGTCAATTTCAACAAAGGCTGACGTGCTCTGGATTGACATAATGGGAGTAGATTTATGTCCTTCAAGAACCAACTTTTTGTTTTCATTTAACCAAATTCACTTAATTGGCTTTGTAACCTTGGAAATTACGTCAAGGTCACCCTTCTTTGAAGCTGATCTAGCCCTAATAGAAGACAATAAACATCTACAAAATAAAAGCTCTGACTCAAAAAATTCTGCAGGGAGTCAGCAGAGACTCAAAAAATTCTGCAGTGAGTCAGCAGAAACCAAATTCAGTAATGTGGCTCTGCGATCTTGGGAGTTGACTCAAGGTCACACATTTAAGAACCTGAAATATTCCTGTGCAATATGAAAGCCTAGATGAAAAACATCTTTAGTTATCATGGTCACACCAAGTTCTCTAATAGGACTCTAGGTGGTGACCTTGGGAATTTGGTCAAGGTCACCCATCTTCTAAGCTGACCAAGCCCTAATTGGGAACTATTACCAAGTGCAATATTGACGTCATAACTTACACTCTGAGTTACAATGCAGAAATCAAGTTCACCAAAGTGCCCATCTGACCTTTGAATTTAGGTCAAGGTAACCCATCTTTGAACTTGACCTACCCCTGGATAAGGACTATAATCCTGTGCAATATACAGGTCCTTCTTGAGTTACGGTGCGGAAACCACAGTCTCTCTACCAACCATCCTGGTGACCTCGGGAATTTGGTCAAGGTCATCCATCAACCAAGCCCTGATTGAGGACTATTACCATGTGCAATATTGAAGTCATAACTTAGATTCTGAGTTACAATGCAGAAACCAAGTTCACTTATGTGACCTTGTGACCTTTGAATTTAGGTGAAAGTCACCCATTTTCGAACTTGACCTAGCCCGGATAAGGACTATAATCCTGTGCAATATACAGAATGATCCTATCCTAAGAACTTTTCTAGTGACCATGCAGACACCAAAACTTACCACAGTACCTCTGTGACCTTGAAAATAGGGTCAAGGTCAACCATCTTCACACTTCACCTAGCCCTTACATAGGAATACATACCTGGGCACCATCAAAGTCCTATCTCAAAAACTTCTTGAGTAATGGTGCGGAAACCAAAGTCTCTCTACATACCAACTGACATGTGCAAGCTATATGCTCCTCCTTCTTCACAGGGGGGCATAATAATAAAATATGACATAGTTACTTACAATTTTATAAATAATTGGATTCTTATTACTCAAACATAAGGAATGCTTTTCCAAGCAACACCCTGTTCCCTTAAAAATTATACCAGATGGATAGATGGATGGATGGACGGACGGACGGACGGACAGACAGACAGACACACAGATAGATAGATAGATAGATAGATAGATAGATAGATAGATAGATAGATAGATAGATAGATAGATAGATAGATAGATAGATAGATAGATAGATAGATAGATAGATAAAGTGAAACAAGGAAAGAAAGAAAAACAAGTACATGTATAGCTCATGCATTATCAATGAACATATTGGAAACAGAGGGGCACTGCCCAAATTTTACTTGATTATGTCCTGGGTCTTGCACAAAATTCTCATTTTAGAATGATTCAATCACTATAGCTCTAGAAATTTTAGCATGACTTAATTTAATGATATTAGTGTGCTTACTCAACGTGCCAAATTAAAGTGTGCTAAAATATCTATGCAAAAATAATGAATACACATAAGAACCAGAAGACTTTGTTGGAGTTTAAGAGTTGTATGGAGAACTTTGCAGGTTTCCAAGTCAGCACTTTGCAAGGGTGTCATACAGTAGTGATATATTTTCACATCTTGAACATATGCTGGTCTAGAGTGACCTGACAGCAGGGTAAAATCTATAGGGCAAGCATATCAACCAAGGCAGGAGTGGGGCGGAAATTTCCATTCAAGATTCAAAGGCTTTCAAGATGACCAGAATGCAAGTTCATTTATTTGCAATTGTGAGGTGTGCCACACTGCGGGTTTATAGGCACTTCTTGGGGGGGGGGAGGGTGCATTTTAATTTAGCACAGCCATCATTATGCGCTAAATTAAAATGCACTAAAATTTCTATTTTTAGGCAAAAATTGCGCTTTTAAAAAAAGTGTGCACTGAAATTTCTAGAATTACAGCATCCTGCATATGCACAAAAATCTGTCAAATTTCAGAAATCTTTTGATAAATACTTCATTGGCTATGTTGTGCTGGGGGCTGTGTTCTCCGACTCATAGTTATAGTAGAGGTAGAGTGTGTATATAATGTTCCAAATTCATAAATATCACAAAAACGATGCAGGCCTACTTTCTACTTTTGTTGTAAACTTAACTGACTGACAAGTTGGGAGAACTAAAAAGTGATATGCCTACCAGGTCTCCTTTTATTTTTGGCAGAAGTAATAAAATTTGTGTTTTGGATGGTTAGGCCTATACATATTGGAAACACTATAGTCTGTAGTTAATGAAGAATATTTCAAAGGTTGCACGGACCTTTTTAAAACCACCAGTTGCCTTTTATGGGTGACTGCCTGTCTCAAGTCAGGAGTGAAATTTGTTTCTTCACATTGGTATCAGAAGATGAATGTTGATGCTTTGGCAACTGTGGAATCTCTTTGCTGTCATTGTTGGGTTTGGAATTTATGAATATTAATCATGTTTTTCTGCACTATTATATTTCCCATCATTTAACTGTCTTGTTATGGTGAGAAAGAAATGCAGACAGTTAAAGGTAATATTTTTGCTCACATTAATGTTGAAAACTTCTGAAAGAGATATACTATAAAAAAAACAAACAAAGAAAACAAGAAGCCTTTGAAGAGCCCATGCTCAGCTAACCTATGACGAACAGAGCAAAGTGAAGTGGGCCTTCCTTGATTGGAAATGAGATTGGAACAATAGCCATTGGCTTACACGGTTATCAACAGACATGTATGCATTAACTGAAAGGTACATTTCCACAAAGTGTTAGAACAATTTGAATCACAGTTTTGAAGAAGTCAAAAATAGTGCAAACACACAAAAATTTGTTTAAAGATAAACTTGTAGCGCCACCTCTTGAACAAATTGAGGTCTGAGGCTCCCCAAAAGTGTTCCTATGCAATTTCAAAGCAATTGGCTGAGCGGTTTTGGAGATTTTTTACGTGTTTTGCCAAAAATTGAACAGAAACATCCCAAAACATCAAAAAATCAATGGACCGTGACCATTTGAACAAGCTGGGTATAGAGCCATTTAAGGTACACCCCCACCAAGTTGGAAGTGAATCTGGTCGACGTGGAGAGGAAATCAAAAACGTGAATTTCCATTGCAATCTTCATTGACTTGCTCAGTAATCAATAGGAATACATGCATTAACAGACACATACCCGAACTGAAAAATTCATTGAAAACAAAGAGGGTAGAGAGAAAATCAGGAATCCTTAGAATCACCACCTAGTGAACATCTTTGTTTACCCCTTCCACAAGGTACATTTCCACCAAGTTTCAGCATAATCTGAGAGACAGATGTGGAGAAGTGGAAAATAGCTATAAAACACAAAAGTTTGTGAAAACAAAAACAAAACAAAAAAACAACAAAAAACAAAAAACAAAAAAAAAAAAAAAACAAACAAACAAAAAAAAACAAAAGCAAAAAATAGAAAAAAAAAATCACAGCACCAACTTTTGAAGAAATAAAGGTCTGATGGTCCCCAGAAGTGTCCCTATGCAATTATGAAGCAATTGGCCCAGTGGTTTCAGATAAGATTTTTTTAAGATTTTCCCAAAAACTGAACAAAACAAATTCATAAAAAATCCAAAATTAAGGCAGCATGAACCATTTGAATGAACGAACTGTGTGGAGAGCCAATAGAAGAACATTGACACCAAGTTTGAAGTGAATCTGGCCACTGGTTTCGGAGAAGAATTGAAAAATATAAATTGTGAACGGACGACGACTGACAACAGACTGACAGACTATAGAAAAAACTCAGGTGACTGACGTCACCTGAGCTAAAAAGTGTGTAAATTTGCTTGACATACTTTGTCCTGCAAGCATTTTTTACAATGTTGGCATCTCTTTGGAGATGTCAATAATTTGCCAACAAATTTACCGGTCTTACTTCACGTGGTTTAACTTTGTGAAAAACAGCATACCCCCCCCCCCCCCAGATAATAACCTGTTTACGGTATGGTGTGATGATGCCGATGTCATCAAAAGTGAGTGTGTGGGTGGTGTTGTTGACCAGGGCCTGGAGGTACTTCATCACCTGAACCACTTCTACTGGGTTGAACCAGGATGGACTGTCCCCTTCTCGCATATCTTCACCCTGAAACCCGCATAATGCTTATACAATGAAAGACTATGATAACATGGTTCTACATGTAATCCTAAACTGAAATTTCATGTATTCACATACAGCTGAATAAATGTGACACGTAGAACGACTACTATATCACTCAATTTAATCAAAGCATGCAGACTAAAAAAACCAGGACAGTGAAAGATTTAGGATGATCACACATAGCAGACTCCATATGCATCATTTTTGAACATGCATACGAGAAAAATGCAAATTTTACTTGCACATATCAACACGGCAAATGCAATGTACAGTAGTGTAATGTTTGCATTCATTTTAAACTTGTCACCATGGCTACATGAGGTGTTCTTACTATTTGGTGTTAATTTGACCCCCCAAAAAATCAATCTATAAAGATACCTCTGGTTAAAATGTTCAATTTGCTGCTCACAATGTTATTATGTCTACCAAACAATGGGAAAATCCACCCTCCTCTCATTAAATGCATGCTGTTTATGAAGCCTCAGCGCACTGAGCTACATACCCTGAGCCCATGGAATATGAGAGGACAGTCTTGTTTGTTTGGCAGCATGGGCCAATGGCACAGGCACTGAATGACAGCCGGGTCACCAGACACAAGGAGCTCATTGTCGTAGAAGAGCTGTGATGGCAGGTCTATTAACACTGAGTGGCAGCGGTAGTTCTCTACTAACTTGGTCACCTGAAAATATTGGATTTCCAAAATAAAGTCCGTACCTCACAATTATACTTACCTCAGAGACAACTGATATCAATGGTTCAACTTGGCTAAGCCTCCACAGGAGATCTGGAGACCAGAGATTTGCAGGACAAAGACAGAGGCCCTGCATCAGCAGAGCATGGTATACATTTTGTATTTGGAACTACAAGAAACAACTATTGTCACTTAAATCATGCATGCTGGGCACAAATTATTTGCTGTGGAAATTAAGTTTAAAAAAACAAAACTCCCAATCTGTGGTGCAGTCCAACAACCTGGGGCCCCCTAGTATGCCAGAGGCAAAGAGACCAAGCACACAACAGTGTGGGTACAGAGGGACCCTCTAAACATAAACAGTTTGTTTTTTATTCAGGGTAACACATGATTAGTGGAAACTAACTATTTCTCATCATGTCGTAGCCCTCCTTCAGAGACAGTGTATACAAAAGAGATATTAACAGTATCAATTTCTCAATGTTTTTTCTCTTGGGAAAAAAAGCCTGTTTTAACCCTTTCACAATTTTTCAGTTTTTCAAAAATACACGAAAAGGTGAAGAAATAGAGCATATCAACAACATATTTGGCTCATTTTGACTCTTGTTCAGTTTACTACCAGAAATCCAAGCAGTTAAATTTCTCACCAATATTTTCTTCCAGTAATGTGCTTGAAAAACTCACAATTGCAAATCTGCCACTTTACTGAGACAGTCCTTTGAAAAAATTACATCAAATACACTTATGATTTTATTTTAATTTATAAATTTTACATTAAAATTAGATCATGTACTTATCAATGTAGTAGATAAAATATTAAATTATATTTAATTTAAAATGGAAATACTTTTGTAATACATGTATTGGTGAATTCATAATGCCACCTTAATTACATGTAATGAATGAGGTCGAACTGACTAACAACAAAATGTGAATGCACATACATACATACATACACACACGTATACGGGCTGTAATCTTGTTATTCTCCTGACCTGTTGGTTAAAATTTAAATTTAAAAGGCTCACTCATTTACATTTATAAAATGGAATATTTATCGACGCCATCTTAATAATATAAGACCTGTATCTCCTCTATGGCAAATTCTGTTTCCTTTTCTTTTTTATTCTCTTTATCGGGGGGGGGGGGGGGGGGCACTACCAAAGCACCCCCTTGGATCCGCGCTTGAGAGTTGTCTACCACCACCTGGATTATAATGTGGCTTGTGCATGTATAATAGCTTGCATATAAACACTTCTGTATTACAGAAATGGACAGTAAATAATGACAAGAATCTTCATAATTAGGCCCTTCATAATTACGCCTTTCTGCAAAGAACAACATTCCACACAAGATCCTGTTTGAACATGCCCATCTCAAGCTGTTTTTTCACCCACTGTATGAGGTACAGCTGCCCAGCCTTGCATGCCACCTATCTACCTACAACAGAACTAATTCCCATGGATTTGTTCCATTACAGGCAGCTAGGTGGCATGCAAGCCTGATGTCAGCAGAGGTGAAAATTGGCAAATTTTTCAGTGTTTTGTGTTTTCTGCTTCAAAGAATTTCAACACCTGTTTCTTTCTTTTTTTTTTTTTAAATTGATGTAAATGTATCAGTGATGAGATTGCAGGCTAGTTATGGATACCATGTCAAAAAAGGACCAATTTATGGCTTGATAATTGGAACTTTCATTCAATTAAAAGAACCCAAAAAACTTGTACATGCTCAAATACATTAAAGTTGGCCATAATGCCTTCTCCTGCAGCTTGTCTCCTTAGACCCCTACACCAGACGACTACATGTAAATGAAATATCTGGCTCATAAAATTTATCTGATAGAAGGTCTGTAGTACAAAATCTAATCCCCTTATACCTAGGTATGTTCCCACTTGAATGAAGGTTCTGCGTACAAAGAATCTGCGTCTGTAATATTTTTTCCAAATTCCAGCTTAATATACAGGGAAATCTGTCCCATTCCCAAAATATGATGAATGAAATGTGATATGGCTGCTGCAGGAAGTTACATCCACGTACGAATATAAATTAGCACAGTGTTGACCACATTGAGCCATTCTTACCAGCAAGGGATCGTAACTGCCATGGTCAGCAAACCTGTTCTCATCCCGCGAGTAGAGAGACCGCTGGGTAAGCCTCTCCAGCAGTGACAGGTCAAGGCCATACAGCTTGGCTTCCTTGCTGCGTAGTACTGGACCCAGTTGGTAGGGGTCGCCTGCTAACACAACCTGCAGGTATAATACAATCCTATAACTTCTCACTTCAAACTCCTCTTCACATTTGCCAGTCTAAATAGAAAATTTATTTTGGTCTAAAAATTTAGACTCTCCTGCCATATTTTAACCACAAATCCTCTTAATGTGCTTTGGGAAGACAAAAATGCCTTGAAATTTCACTCTTCTAAGTTTTGTTTTCATCTTGCATATATTGATGAATATTCAAAAAACAAAAACAAACAAAAAGATATAAAATTTCATTATTTTTTTGGCTAATCTTGGAAGCATTACAGTGGTACCCCTCTTACAAGGCCCCCATGAAGAGAGGCCACCTCCTCTACAAAGGTCACATCTCCATGCAGCAAGTATGGCATTTTCATAGTTAATTACCCCTCAAGAGAGGCCACCCCTCTTATAAGGCCACTGTTCCAGTGCACTTGGGGTGGCCTTATAAGAGGGGGACCACTGTAATTTCATACTATTATAAATAAACCATTGAAAACTTGTACAGGGAGTCTAGAATTTTGTTGAATCTGTGGTCACATGCCTTCCTTTTCTTCACATGATGCAGACACATCTTGAACCAATGCACATTAAGGCAAAAACAACTTTTCCTGTTTGATGCTTTTGGGCAGTGACCACGATTGAATTGCTGACTTTAAAGTGAAGTTCCACATAAAAGAACTTACCTGTCCTTCACTGCCGACTACCAACCCCACTGGGATCAAGCACTCGGGCTCTGTTGCCTGGCCTGCCTGTAACATACATCAAATCACTGAAAAACATGTCATGGAAATAATACCAACTTCCATTTTAGCAATCTGGAAAACAACCACAAAAGAGAGAGAGAGAGAGAGAGAGAGAGAGAGAGAGAGAGAGAGAGAGAGAGAGAGGAGAGAGAGAGAGAGAGAGAGAGAGAGAGAGAGAGAGAGAGAGAGAGAGAGAGAGAGAGAGAGAGAGAGAGAGAGAGGAGGAGAAGAGTGAGAGAGAGAGAGAGAGAGAGGAGAGAGAGAGAGAGAGAGAGAAGAGGAGAGAGAGAGAGAGAGAGAGAGGAGAGAGAGAGAGAGAGAGAGAGAGAGAGAACAAAAACACCAGTGTGACAGTACACTTCATTGCTTCCATCACGCATTTGGCTTGGCTTGCCTAAAGTCCATCTAGCAATTTTTTTGCAACCAATTACATGCTGTCAGCACCAAACCTATGTATACATGTACTACCATGGTTACCTGTCAGAAAAACACTATTCTTTATTCTTCATGAACACAACAGATGCAAAGGAAGGACAATAGTTGGATGACAAACCAAATATATGGTGCCTTGATGTACAGTGGTTCCCCTCTCATAATGAAAGGTCACCCTCTCTACAGAGACCACTTCCCCATGCAACACAAATGGTCATATGCCCGAATTTCTGATGCATTTAGGGTGGCTTTACAAGAAGGGGAACCACAGTATTGTCAGCACATGAGCGTGATGGACTGGCCAGATAAGGTGACCACAAGCCAATGACAGTCAATGCCGACTGCAATCAGTGAACTGCATATCTAGTTAATTGTGTGTAAAGGATGGACAATATCAGACTGAGTGCCAAGGAGGGACTTGTACACTTTGTATTGGCATCTCTCATATCAGCAGTTTACATGATCCATTATGCACTGTCCCATGCCTAGAAGGCTCTTTGCTCTACTCTATAATCTCATAAGACTAACTTCATTGTGTACAATATATGACAACTGTTCACTGATGCAACATGGATATTATATAATTCTTCAACAATTCACAGGCAGACAATGTCCCACATGATGCACTGCAAACAAGCTTCTTTCATTTGCTGTACATGTGAACTACACATGTATGGTCTGCTGGAAACATACAAAACAGGGTTCCAACTAAGCTTTGTCTGAAGTAAGCAAATAATTTAAAATAAAACATAAAAAGTTGTGTTTTAATCGGCATACACTGGGTAGTTTTGTGCAATGTCCAAGTCTGGTAATTTCTGCAATTCCAAGGTTGTTGTTTTTACGATGTATTCAGCAATCTTTTCTGATAAATTAACCACGATTTTTTTCACCAGAAGTTACTCCAGTTTTCTTTTCACAACTGTTTTCATGATTAAAAAAGATTCCATCAAATTTACCTGCCTTTCCTTTAAAATTGAACAATGAAATACTAGTGGATACATAGAATTTTATTTTAATTAGTTCTGGTCAGTTCCATGCTTTCAAAATGCCTGAGCAGAGGGTTGTATATCCAAACTTTTGATGCAGTCTTTTCTTGTGACTTCCAGAGGTGTAAAAGGAAAACTGACTGTAATATCAATAGCAAAAGGAAAAAAAATGTTAGTGTGGGCTTGAATTGTAAAGCTGAAATCATATCTTTACCTGATGTTCATTTGTGAATCACCTACATACAGTATGGGCTACAGATTAAAAAAAAAAAAAAAAAAAAGCAACAGGGCTTTCTTCACGTCTGGTTTCTGCCATGCAATAAATACTGAAATTGTTGTCTTCACTGCTGTGAAGTTTGCTATGAAGTTTCAATGGAAGAGAACAAGCATGTTTGCAGAGACTCCATGTCTTCCAATATGGCAGCACAGCTCCAGCTTTTTTGCCCATAAAATCACATAAATATTCCTTTCTCCTGATTTTCAGAGAGAGCTTGCTATGCATGTTAACTCATTCCATACTATGGTGACAGGCCTTGGTCCATGGTTCTGGCACTGCCTGGCAAGTCATGCTGCAGATGCCCTTGCGGCAGCTGCAGCATGACTTGCCAGGCAGTGCCAGAACCACTGACTCAAGACTATAGGCATGTTGGTACTTGAATGAAAGCTCTTTTCATGAAGAATTTAAATTTGCAATTGTCCTCTTAAATCTAGGTAAATATATGGAAAAAAATAGGGACTGGTATGGAATAAGTTAAATGAATGCTGAGACTTTTTGCATCAATTTACATCAACCACTTTTTGCTGTGCTGTGCTATCTGCACGTTCTGCATATATTGAAAATCTGACAAATGCATGGTGACATGAAAATGGCAAACAAAGCTAACTGTCACGTGTTGTTCATATATAAAATTGAATTTTGTGAAGCTGTAGCATACAAGTGGTTTGAATACATATAAACACTCATACGGACCTCATCCACAAATGTGTGTGTGAAGTGTCCTGGTTTGAGTCCAAGACTATACAGTGTTCCAGCCATGACACAGGTGCACACGACAATGCGGTGTCTCACCACCAGCTCTAGGTCATCTGCCACACTGCAGTATGGCTCCAGACAAGTGGGAACAGTCTGAAACACATGCAAACACATTCTATGAAAACTATTATCTTTTTACATTGCATGCTTCATTGTAAATTAGACAGGTGAAATACCATCTGAACTTGTCTTATATAAAAATCTCTTCATTTAACAGATTTCATGAAAGTCTTGTCACTGTACTTCTCTTTACACCCACAAAGTTGAACAAATTCTTCCAGCATGTACCTAATGTCACGATTCCATAAAATTGCACAAGCAAGAGCAACACTAACTTTTGTCACATTCATGGACAGTGATAAAAACATATGAAAAGTTCTGTTCAACAATTTTTCTATATGTGTCACAAACCACTGTCAAAATCACAGAACATTGTGTATCTTATTCTGGGAAATTATTTGAAAAAAATCAAGGACCTAAGCCCCCATCATCAATCTGAACAACATGTATACTCAATTCAAAAGATCACAGCACCATTGCTTTTCAGAGACTCAAAAAAAAAAAACTTCCATTTTGTAGATTCTGAAGGGTTTTGTGATTTACATATACTGAAATAAAGCTCATCTGATTTGGATGAATGGAACAATTTGGATTTATAACTGCCCTCCGTGAAAATTTACTTGGGTGTTACAAAGTTTTAATGATAAACACCAAATGAAGGCTAGGTTTCCTGAAAAGCCGGAGTGAAAAGTTTCTCCAGTTTTGCCCAGGTGCGGCTTTTCAGGACCTGAAAATGTTATAGCTGCTCCAGGGTACTTCTGGAGATGTAACAAACATTATGTTCTGTATTGTACAGTGTATCGTATGACATTGTCACCATGGGTTGACTTAAAATGCATGTGCAGCATGGGATGGCAGACTTTTTAGGTTTGTTTTGAGATGGGTTCACCTGTCCACGATGATGAGGTGCGCCTCATGTGTAAGTTATACACACAGTCTTAGATACACGTCTCATGTGCAAGTTATACACGCAGTCTTAGATACACGTCTCATGTGCAAGTTATACAAGCAGTCTTAGATACACGTCTCATGTGCAAGTTATACAAGCAGTCTTAGATACACGTCTCATGTGCAAGTTATACATGCAGTCTTAGATACACGTCTCATGTGCAAGTTATACAAGCAGTCTTAGATACACGTCTCATGTGCACCAGTATGCATGAATCACACGTCAGATATCCCCACAACCAAAAAGCCACACCCAATATGTTCATGAATTGAACTCATGCAACTCTCAAACTTGCAGATACTTTCCCAGAATGGATGGGTCTGGCACCGTTATTAACTCATATACAGAAACATGACACACTTCAAGAGGGCTCCAGTAAACACAACAACTTGATCTATCTTTTAAAATGCCTGACCTGCAATAAACAATGTGTTGGTCAAACTTCTCAAGCACTGATGGACAGGCTACAGAAGCATATCTATTACATAAAGAGAAAGGATGTTCAGCTACCGTAAGGAAGACAGTTTACCTGGGCCGACCACAATCGACGCCATCTCAAAAATCCAAAGTTTAGAACATATTCCCACACTCCAAGCTGAAGAAAACAGCCACTCTGACCCAGAAGAGAATATTCTTTTATCCATCAGTTATGCAGAATGGAACCTTTCAGTCTCAATGTCACAGAAAATTACGAAGTTTTAAACAGCCTTGCAAAAAAAAAAATTTGAGTTGGATCACTCCCAAACCTATATATTAGATTATCAAGTTTGATATATTCACTGGGCACTGTTACTCTAGTTTGGAGATAAAGGTGGTTGTTTCTTTGCTGTCTGAGTTTGAAGCTAGAAGTGCACGGTACACTGGATTTGTCAAATTTCATGCTTTAGATAACCAAGCAGTGAAAACTATACTTTTTTTCTTAAAATTAAAAAAAAAAAGTTTCAGGGTTTCCAGATAAATGTATATGTGCAAAGCTTTACAAGGTAGCAAATTATTACTTTTATGGAAAACATTTTTTCACATATGTTGTGAAAAAAAAGTACATGTATTCCCATTTATATCCCTCCAATGACTTGTTTCTCTTCGAACTTAATGAAACCATCAGATTTCTACTTTATGCTACTTACGACATTTTGAACATTTGAAAAGCTTAGTTTCAATGAGATTCCACAAAAATAAAAGTGACAAGAGACAATCCACTCAGGACTCGGCAACTGGGTAAAAGCTTGGCTTCCAGCACCTAGATGTTTTTATTTAAACATCTCTTATAACAGAAAATATTTTGAGTGTGGATTGTAGCTATCATGATAGCATGCCCAGGTTAACAGCTTTTGTTGGCACAAATTGTACCTAATTTGCATGAAGGAAAACTGTGAAGTTATTCTTACTTTTTTTCTAACCTGGAAAGGGTTAAACAAGCTTAGTGCATTTCTTCAAGACCACAGGGGAATTTTTGGACAAATCTTTATTAATTGAATCCATAATTTTTTGTTCAAATGCTTATTTCCCCTCCAAATAAACAACTATTCATGAAATCAGTCAACTCGAGTTACCACTAATTTATTCCATTTGCAGTTCTGGAGACACATCTTGTGAAATGTTGTGGGTTGATCTTTTATGAAAGCCCACAACTGTTGCCACATCATGACTGGCCTAAATGATTAAAGGAAACCTTCTCTGAGCAGGCACCTTTGCCGAGAGGGCACCTTTCTCTGGACCTGTTCCCCACACTTCTCGTGTTAATAAACCTCTGCTAAGTGGGTACCTGTCTTAAGTGGGCACTTTTACTGGGTTCCCATGTGCCCACGTAACACAGATTTTACTGTACATACTTTGTGTAGCATGCATCAGGTGGTAAAATCAAATCAGAGACATCCAGTGATCTTACCACTTTCCTGGTCAAACCGGACGCCAGTGAGCAGTTTTTATGACATTTGGTTAATTTCACTTCCAAAATAATCTGCCAGGTTTTTATTTGGTGTACTTTTCTCCCCTTTTCTTCTTGTTTTACCAGCACAGTCTAGACACAAATCTAGTACAATGTCAACAGTTTTCTCTCAGCCATGCCTAGGCTCTCAGTGTTCCCAGTACTGGTGCTCAGGAAAGTTGCTGCCTTTGTCTTAAAATATTACAAGTTTGGAAATACAATATTTATTGCAGTCGCATAGTACAAACCTCCTCTGCTCTGTTGAAAGCATTTAATCTGGTCATGTCACCCTGTTTGATCTGACCACTTCCATGCAACCTCTCTGCCTACAACATACCAACAATGCCAAGTGGATGAGAAACATTATACACTGCTGCCCTCTAGTGGCACAAGACATTCATACACTGATAACATTTGCTGACATTTATTGTTTTTGTCAGCAGCTTCTAGGATTATTTTATTATTATTATAATTCTTTTTTAATCATTGAATAGGAGCTACCAAAAATACAAATATGCCCAGCACCAAGTATGTCTATGTTGCTTTCATATTGCTGATACAGGTACATGTACCGGACTCTGGTGGACACCTGTCTATTGTGTATTGTGGACACACCAGGGCACAGACTATCAATGTACCCTTTCAACTTTGGTTTACAGTGTACCTAGTCACTGTCCCTGGTCAAGGCAGTTTCTATTGATCCAAAGTATAAGGCTGATTACTTCATTTTCCAGTGGCCTGCATCACAATTACACCATTCAGCCATGCATATTCACCATAATGAGCTAATGCTCATTATGGCAAATGGAAAGAACAGCTAACTCGTCACTCCAAACATAAATTCCCAATTTGTGACACTCAATTCTACCGTACTGGCAAAATATATTTTGATCCTTTTACTCTAGATCAACTTACACTTTCCTGAGCCTGCCTAAATATCAATCAATCACAGACTTCATTAAGAAAACTGAAGTCCTTCAGATCTTACCAGAAAACACACTTCTGGTAACTTTTGATGTACAGTCTTTGTACACTAATATTCCCACCTACGAAGGCCTACGTAGTGCAGCCAGAACCTTATTACACAATAGGAACCCCCAGACCAAACTGACCATCCCTGAATTAATCAACTTATTATGATTAGTTTTAACTTACAACAATTTTGAGTTCAATGGGGAGCACTACTTACAAATCAGTGGCATAGCCATGGGCATAAAGGTTGCCCCCTCATTTGCCAATTTGTTTATGGCTGATTTAGAACAAAACAACCTCCTCAGATTCCCGCTACAATCCCTTGTGTGGTACAGATATATTGATGATATCTTCTGTATCTGAACATACAGAGATGAAAATCTGTTGGAGTTTATTACCCATTTAAACTCCTGCCATCCTACTATAAAATTCACTGCGCATTCACCCAAAACCAGTGTCAATTTCCTTGACACGACAGTCAAGATTGACTCACAACATAGAGCATACACAACGCTCTATGTAAAACCCACAGATACCCACACATATCTACACTATAGGTTGGCACACCCCAAACACTCCATCAAAGGGGGTCCCTATAGTCAACTCCTTAGGGTCAAACGCATTTGCTCAAAACCCAAAGACTATGAGGATAATGCCAATGAAGTCCTGAACTTTTATCAGGCATGTGGCTATCCAATCGAACTTCTACAAGAATCCAAAACCAAGGTGGATTCAACAGATAGACTCTCTCTACTGGCACCCAGACCAGCACAGGATCTGTCGGACCAAAACAATTTCTTTCTGGTCACGAGGTATAACCCAGCATTACCTCCTATCTGACAGATTATCCACGATAACTGGCAAATCTTGGAACTGTCACGCCATGCAACAGTCCTGGCAGACAAAGAGATCAAAATAGGTTTGAAACGAACGGCTAATATCCAAGACACACTGGTCCACTCTAGGATCAGATATGCTCAACCCAGCGATCTCCGGCCACAAACACAGAAATACTTGTGATCGGACCAATTGCAAGTACTGTACCACTCTGGTATCCACTGGACAAGCAGTGAGCACACCAACTGGCAGATCTTATTCTGTCCCCAGTGAAGGTTGTTGTGAAAACTCAAATCTCATCTACCTTCTAACATGTGCCACCTGCAATAAGCAGTACGTGGGACAAACAAAACACCCATTACGTGATAGATTACGGGAACACTTCCGTTACATCAGTAACAGAGTTACTGATCAACCCATGGATCGCCATGTTGCCCAACGGCATCATCACGATGCTGGACTTAATATTGAAGTCCAAATCTTTGAATACATCTGCACCACTCCCCATCTAAATCGTAGTAGGTTGCTGCATTTGGACAGGAAAAATTTTTGGATGCATCAACTTCGCTCCCTTGAGCCATTCTGCCTCAACATCATGGGTAAATGAGCTCACTTGCTCTGTCCTATGCTAAATTTTTATTGTCGTAGCTCATTCATCCATAGCAGTACCTCATAGCTTTATATCACACTGTGTGTATATAGGAGGAAAACCCCGCATCTATCCTCTCAGAAAAGGCATCAGCTCTTTTCTGATTGCCCCTATTTAGGGCATCTATAGAACAGAAATTCTACTGGATCATAAAACCCAATACACATGTGAACCAAGTGACCCGTTGGGTCCACTTGTTTACCTTTCCTTATTTGGAAGGAACTTCCATTTCAAGCAAGCAATTTGAAATGGATTGAGTGTAACAGCCAATGCACACCCTGTCCTCATGTCATCACAATGCACGTGTCTTGTGTGACGACAGAAAGTTAGCTGTGCGTATATATACAGGCCCCCAGCAGTTATCCATTAGTTCCTAACGAGTTTATTCGAACGAAACCACTCAAACTTTTACCTCTTCCATTGAGGCCACTTGCCCCGTCTTATAGCTCACTCTCTCTAAATATCAATCTTCCTTTACTTTTAAGTACAATGAAGAGACTGTGTGTGAAACTGGTCAAATATGCAAAATGTGGCTCAAACGTTAACCTATTGTAAGCTTAATCTCATTTGGTGCATATGTACTTGTAGGTTCCATAAGCACATCTAATGTGTACATCACTCAGTTCTGGACACTTTTTACCAGAACCAAAGGTGTCCACAGTTGACTGAATTTACTACATAAAAGCAATGATAGAGACTACACTGTATTTATAATGATAAATCTGGACAGATCTATGTACAGGTGTTGATTTTTTTTTCAAAAGCTTCAACATTATGTACCCGTACTGTCAATGTACATGGGAAGCATGCATGCACTGTGATGGCTGTGCAGGGTGGGTACCACCATCCCTCCTGCACTGAACTGTTTCAGTGCCAATCACATCTTAAGTCCATCTATTGAAGTAAAACAAGTCTGAATTATCATTAGGATCTTAGATTCCTATTTCTTGTAAAAAGACCTTTCATTCAAGTACCAACATGCATATAGTTCCAGAGAAAACATCCCAGGTCAACAGCTTTTCTCAGCGCGTATTTGGCGCATTGCACCCCAAAGTGCGCCAAGAAAAGCTGTTGACTCAGTCCAAAATTTGGCACTTAAAGAGTTAATTAACAGTGACATAGCAATCATGGGTCCTCTAAAATTTCCGCGTATGTCCTCAAACATCCTATATCTTTACGATTTTTAAACATTGTTGCTTTGGAAATTAAAGATTTTTTCCAAAGGTACTGCTGTGCAAATGTGCAAGATATGCAGCACATTAAACAAGCAGTAAAGTTTTGGCAAATTTTGAACTCCTTGGTTCTGTAGTTTACCAAGTTTTTGATGACCATATGTGCTGCAGTGGAATAACATTGGTCAGAAGACTGGTGACCTCTCAATGAACTATTATCAGGACTGTTTACTTTCATTACACTGTATCCCTGGAGGTATGCCAGGCATAAAATAATATCACTTTTGAACACTAATAATGAACACAAAGCTAAATCAACACACTGTATTAAATCATTGTGTTACTGAAGTAAATTACACATAAATTATGAGAAAGGTCAACCATGATATTGACAGACAAGCCAAGTTCAAAATTTGCCTGAATATATATTTCCCAGCAAACAGAAGCCATCAACAATACATACTGTGTATAGTACAAAACTTAACCATTTCCCCCTTAAGCTGGACAAAACCAGCTGGTGGTCAAATGTCATCTGTTTCAGTGTTTTCTTCTAATTTCAAGAGTAATGAAGAACAATTTGACTGAGAATTGTAGATGAGATCTTTCAATATAATATGCCCCATGCCAAGAAAAGCTATTGGGGGGGGGGGGGGGGGGGTAAAAGGTCTTTACTTTGTGTCAAAGCAGACTAGGACATACCAGCAGATCAGCTGCACTGTTGGACGGAGCACATGCTATGATACGACTGGACGGCATACGATGAAACACTTGCAGTATTGCCTCCACTAAGGTTACTGTCTTGCCTG
The DNA here is from genome assembly GCA_964020975.1 of Hermodice carunculata. Taxonomy (NCBI): domain Eukaryota; kingdom Metazoa; phylum Annelida; class Polychaeta; order Eunicida; family Amphinomidae; genus Hermodice; species Hermodice carunculata. Next base: position 83,700,999 of record OZ026622.1, read on the forward strand.
TTCCTGTGTAATTGGCAAAACAACAAAATTAGTTATTAACATCTTTATCTCATTCCATACTAATGCAGTACAGGCTGCCTCCTGCTCACATGTATGGCATCCACTTCATGACACAAGTTTTGAGGGAAAGTCAAATTCCTTTGTTATTTGATTCAGTTATCTGACATATACACAACACATTTTGCAGGAAACAGATGGTGCCATTATGACAGGGTTTCACTGAGTATATATTTTTGTACATAAATGTTTGTGTGTCTTGAGTTTTCTCACATGTTAAATCATTACATGGACATACTTGTATGCACTCTATATCTTGAATGAGTTTATGAATTTTTTACTGAGCTCCAAACAAAATTGTTTCCCTACATTTGTCACTGTCACTAAATACCTAAAGGGTTCAAAGACAGGAGACAAACCTGGAGGTCCAAACAGGATGTAGGGTATTGGTCGACTTTGGCCTCCCAGTATTCTCTGCACAGCTGCTTTCTGTCTGGGGTTCAGCGTTCCATTGTAGAACTTATTTGCCCCAGACTTGCTTGGAAGCGGTAACTTCATGCCCCTGGGACTGTTACCCTTGAGGACGGATGTAACAGGGACTATTGTGGCATGTCTTGCTGTTGGTGAGGTGACAGACGTGGTAGTAGTCTGGCGGGGCTTTGGCACCAGTTGTGTAGGGAACAAAACTGTAACACATAAACTTGAACAATGTCTTTGTACGCAAATGAGTATTTTGCATACGCTATTACAAAGCCATGTTTGTTCCTCCCACCATGTTTCCAAGAATCCAGATCACAAGTGAATAGTCATGATCTTATCAAATATACATATGGCATGAATGACGAGGCCTTCCTTTTTGCCATATCAGCTCTACTTAACACCCTGACCTCTTGACTAGGAGTCTTTATTCTTGTGTTTGAAAAAAAAAATGAAACCATGCAAACTATTTATCTTTACTTTCATTAAAAATCAGAATATGGTATTTCATTTATGAATAATCTTTTTCTTTTGCAATACGAAAATTATCAACAGTAACTCATTTAAATTTTCGAAGCATCCACGGTCCCAATTTGGTATAAAATGTACATAAGTTTGGTTTGAAAACTTCAGAGTGAGTATAGAAAGATAAATAAACAAGAGGATCATGATGACTCTGTACTCTGCTGACTGGAATATGTTTTTACAGTATTACAACACATGCACTGTACTCTGTATAGCTATACATGTACAGAGGTAGCAAAGTTTGATACATAATTCATTTTTTTTTTAAATTGCAACACGACCTGGTGGCCAAAATAAGAACTACGTGACCCCAGGTGACCCTATGTGCAATATCAAAGCAATTGGCCAAGTAGTTCTTGAGATAAAGAATTGTTTTTTCAAAAAATCAATTAGAAATTTCATAAAAAAAATGAAAAATTATTGCATAATTTTCTTTGCAAAAAGGTCCACCTGGGGAACATCCATTGCAAAATCAAAACATTCCAAGCACCACTTTTTGAGATGTCAAAATGTAATTACAATAGCCATATGTACTATACAGAGGTAACACTTACTTATGGTTGCAAAGTTTGATTTCTCATAACTTTGTCAAAAATTAAAATATATCCACATCATTTTCACAAACTTTCATTGTCTAAAGCCAAATTATTCTGATAAAATTTTAAGCCATTCTGTTCAGCCGTTCTGGAGAAGAAATAAAATATAGCCTTTACACTTAAAAATTCATAAAAAATAAGAAAAAAGTGTAGCACAATCCTGGTGGCCAAAATAAGAACTAGGTGACCCCAGGTGACCCAATGTGCAATATCAAAGCAATTAAAAATTTCAACAAGTGCACAGTGATCCAAAGGATCTACGTACCCCGCCACAGTATTTTTTAATGCCACACATAGGGCCTATACAATATAACATCAAGTGGGGCAAACAGTTGCAAAAGTGGTTGCACTTGTTGAAAGGATGCACCACCTAGGCATAAACTTATATGTATGATATCATATACCAAGTTTGTTCCTTAATATATGAATTGATATGTTCTTGGGCCCTGTGACCTTGAAAATAGGTCAAGGTAAAAAACAATATATGGCACACATGTCCTTGGTATGATGCATCTCTGGTATAAATTTCATTATTCCATCTCTAAGGGTTCTAGAGATATGCTGCCAGACACACGTAAATGGATATGTTCTTAGGCTCTACACGAAAATGGATATGTTCTTAGGCTCTGTGACCTTGAAAATATGTCAAGGTCAAAAACAATACATAGTGCACATGCCCATGGTATGATGCATCTCTGGTATAAATTTCATTATTCTATATCTTAGGGTTCTAAAGATATGCTCCCAGACGGACGCACTGATGCACGGACGGACAGACGGCAGGCCCCCTATCCTCACTAACTCTATGTCCCCCTATGCCACCTTCGGTGGCGGGGGACAAAAAAAAATAGAAAAATTATTGCATCATCTCCTTTGCAAACTTGGTAGAGGTCCACCTGGGGAACATCCATGTGCAAAATGAAAACATTCCATACAACAGTTTCTGAGAAGAAGTCGAACATGTCAAGAGTCTAAAGACGGACGGACAATGCACACAAATGGATTCCAGTAGCTGTACTGACTTGTCCAATTCAGCAGAGCTAAAAGTCTAACAACTTATCAGCAGTACTGAAAATTCTAGTCACTCCAGAAATTGGACATACTATGAAATAAATATTATGAAAAGGTATTACACAAAGGCATTATCTACAACTGTTGAAAATGATCACAAAATTACAAGAATAACTTCAAAAGATCTACTAGGACAGGAAAACTTTTCATAATACATATTCTCACCTTCTGTGCCGATTTTTGGGGCAAAGTTTACCACCTGGTGGGCTCTCCTCATTGGTGTCCTGCTCAACATAAGCAACCCATATATCATATACAATGACAGCACCACAAACTGTTGCCTTATTAGCCAGCAATAATGCATTCCCAACATAGGATCCACACTCATCATGGATTGTAAATTTCCATGATCTTTTCCATGACTTTCTTTCAAAAGTCAAGATTAAAAGAGTATATTTTCACTCAAGTGTGGGGTCTTAATGGAGAGATTCTACAATTTCATGGAATGTTTAATGAAATAGCTACATGCACCTGATCAACAACAAAAATATTATACATGCTATGAACAATTGTGAAGAATGAAAGAAATCATATGTACACGTAATACAATTTCAGAATGAGCAACTCCAAAATTCAATGACTTTCCACGACTTTCAGCCAAATTTGACAAATTCCATGACTTTCCAGGCCTGGATTTTAGACAAGTCAAATTCCATAACTTTCCAGGTTTCCAATGACCTGTACAGACCCTGCAAAATATCAGTTTAATCAACTTTTATCAAATCTTCCTATCTTAAATTTATGTGATGGCTTCATTTTCTGGTTGAACTTTCACATACATAACCTTTAAGGGAACAATTCAGAATAAAACATTCCTATGTAAACAATTCTGTGTGGCAAAAATGAAGGTTTGTATGATTTTGAAATGGTATAACAGAATGTTTTATGAGCCAGTGTCCATCTTGGCAATCAGCTGAAAGTTTGTTTGCATGAAGCTCAACACCTGGGTTCACACTAATCAATTTCATAAGAGACATTTACTCTACACATACCTGTTGAAAGTGAAAACAACATCACAGTCTTGTCCCTGGTAAGACAAATGGAAATCTGAATGGAACTTTAACAAAACTTCGTCTTTCCGCACCTGAAAAACATTCATAGTTAACTTTGATGGACTAGTAAGACCCACTTTCTTTTAAAGAGAACCCAGACTGGCCAGTTTTTCTCAAACTTCACTCCCATGAATATTTGTGGAATATTAAGATCCTTCATTTGTGATGTTTAATACTGGGTAATATACATACATGAAATTTATGAAATATGAGAAACTCTTATCATAAAGGACTTCAGTTTCAATATTTAGGACTGGGAAAATAGGCATCCAATCTACTTCCTTATGAAAACCTACAAAATAGTCCCTTACCCTACCAAAAGCATATTTAGCATTCTGACTTTTAAACACTACATGCAAACAGTTCCATCTGAAAGTCAACAGTCAGAGTACATGACTGAGTATAAAGAACAAAATATACAAATGGAAATTTTTTATTGGACATTTGGGGGGGGGGCAATTTATTTTAAATGATTGGTGTTGAAACTTTGAAGTGCCTTTTCTATAGATGAAAAGGACAAAAACAGCTAGATGGGAAATGCTCAGACAGGTTTTCATCTTAGCTGGTCTTATCTGCAAAAAAAGTATCAGCAATTTTCTGGTTTTTTGTTTCATTCTTTTTTTGTAAAATAATAGTAACGAATATCCCAGAAATCAAAGAGAAAACACAAGCGCCAAAGTGGAGGCCCAGCTGTAAGAAGACTAGGCCCTCAAAAATCATAATAATATAAATAAAATGAGACAAACTTATTAAACAAAAAAAAAGAAAACTTATTAATTTTGTTTCTGAAAACAGGTTGACTTCAACTTGTTCAAAAGAAAATTCTAAAACTGTATGTCCTGTGTCTTTTCAGTTGTTTTGTATTTTATAAGATCCATGTTTTGCACCATTGTTTGGACCGTTTTATTCAACAGTTATAAGATGCACCACTTGGCTGTGGTGCATGCATATTCTGTGGGACATGAGAAATGTACACATGGATGGTTTTAGCATACTACAAATAATACATTCTGAGTCAAAGACAATTGAAGCAAGATTTTTTGTTGTTGTATTTCCTGTCCTTACTGTTGCATGTCCACTTTGTAATGCTATGATGGTATAAGCTCCCCATCCTCTGGATTAATATGCCACATGCAAGCAGCTGGCATAGTATATGCTTTCACCAGAAGATGGCACTGCTTGTGATGTGTGCCCTTTACTTCAGCCAGGCATCTTAAGATCAGGTTGTGCAGGATGTACCTACAAATTACTGTGAATTCATTTATTTTCAAGGGTATTTATTTTTTACGGCACTTACATTTTGGACTTTTCACTCAGACTTAAAATTAACTCTTTTAGTTAAACATGTACTTGCAAAGTATGCCATGTTAAAGTTTGTTTTACTGATTTCTTTATTTCACAGTTTTGAAGCATCAGTGAAATAAGCAAAAATAAGAAACAGTGAAAGTAAATGAATTCACAGTAACTGGGAAACACCGAGGGTATCTGCTGTCAAAATTGTACCTTTTAATCTGTTAGTGCCCAGATGAGCTACTTTTCTACAAAAACAGAGTCCATGGAGGATTTTGGGGGGGGGGGGGGGGCAAACCTTTGCTGTATTTTGCTGCTGTAGAAATGTACATAAATTTGAGAACTGTTATTTGTTCGACATGGAACAGTTATGGTGCATCATTACAGCTGTGTGGTTAGATATTCAGTGGACTGTTGGAAACATTTGATCCTGGACTCAGTAATAAATGTTTCTTTGCTTCTTTAAGTTTAATGCAATTGTCTTCCCAACTGCAGTAAAATGCTTTTTCTGCACAGTCCTCTTGGCATGGCATGTCCCATGTACATGTATAGCATTCTATGATGAGGCACTTTATTTTGCTTCATTCATTGGCACACCCCAGACAAGACACCAGACCATCCAGCCTGGTGCCAGGAAATAGGTACCTGCTGTAAACATCGAGGCCAGTTTCATTCACTTCTGACTTTCAATTGTCATACTGTTTAGCAATGTATTTCTTTCAGGCAACAATTTCCATTTCAGACCAAAGTTAAGCCACCCTACACTTTCTCCAGTAGGACGACACTGCCTAGTGAGCCACCCCAAATTACCCATCTAACCAGATATCCCTGTGACAACCAGTTCTTTCAAGTCAAAGTTGATGGCCATGTTTATTTCCCACATACTACATAACTAATTTACTTTGTACTTCAATTAAGTCTTGAAAAAAAAAATCATCACAGATGTAAATTGGGTGTCCAATAACTTAAGACTGTACCTCATGTACATAGCCTTCATACTGTGGTCCATCACTGCTTGATGCTCCCGGCTCACAAACCATGATGCGATCTCCCACCAGCACTGATGGCCTCCCCTCTGCCAGGCCAGGCACTTCCAGGGCCAGGAACTCACCACATCTCCGCAGGCACACCTGTCACAAACACATTTGCTGCTAACTGATGTTTCACTCCTTATACCAGGAACAATTTACAAATACATCACCTTTTAAATATAAAATTATTTAGTTCTAACCATTGCAAAAAATTCCCATGTTAACCTTTCCTGTTAACACTTTTTTAAAGACTTTCCAAAAAGTCATTAAAAACCCCAAAAACACTGGAGCGTGACCCTTTAAAGAAGCTTGGTAGAGACCCACCCAAGGTATATTGCCACCAAGTTTGAAGTCAATCTGACTGACAGTTTCTTCAGAGTAGTCGAAAATGTGAATTAGCATTAGAATGCCCATTGACTTACATAGTAATCAATAGGAAAGGCACATTTACCGACAAGTATCAAACTGAAAAAATCGTAAAAAAATCAGGAATCCACAGCAGTGCCACCCAGTGAACAATTTTGTTTGACCCTTCCACAAGGAACACATTCATCGAGTTTCAGCTAAATCTCAGTGACGGTTCTGGAGAGGTTGTAAAAAATATTGAAAATGCACAAAAAAATCATGACAAATTTGAACAAATTGCAGCGCCACCTGGTGAACAAGTTAGGAACTAGGAGTCAGTAGGACTATTCATTCCAGTCAGTGCATATACCGCAATAAGTGTGCACCCTGACTTTCTGACAAATCTGGATAGCACAAAATTCTGACTTTGAGTTTTCAGACAGCTTAGGTTAGGTTAATCCATAGCTTTGCGTACTGTCTTGATTATAACACAGTGCCTGTAATAACTTGGAATCCCTGCTGCAATATTGCAAACATGAAAACCCCATATGACCTGGTAGCATTGGTCTCCTGTGTTCAACTGTTTCATATTCGAATAGGGCTAAGTATTATGAGAGATGTGACAATACAACATGGCTCACCATCAAGCACATGTAAACAGACCAATATTGTCCACAAAATTCACCATACATAGAAAATATCTTTGAAAACTGAAAACACCTATGTAAACAAAATAATTGGGTCCAATGTAAGGGTAAAAATAATGCCCATCAATGAAAACTTGCATTTGATAGCCAGGTGTGTGTGAGCAGTGTACTTTTGGTACTACTTCTGCTTTCAGTTTCAGCTTTTTACTGGAATTACCCAATATCAATACGCAGTATGCATATTAATTTCCTGCCACAAACCACAGGTTTGACGCCTGTCGATCAGGGAGGTGGCACGGGTCGCATCACTGTCACAGACACGCCATCTGCTCATTTCTCACACGATAAGCATTTTTTTGAGAAATTTAAGTTCAGAAATGCCAAACTCATATTCTTCTACTACTTTCTGAGCCATATATAAGAAAAATTTCCATATGCCTTTAATAAGTATTCTGTATTTCCAAAGTATTTGTAATATCCTGCTTGTCCCCCACAGGTACCGACCCATATCTCACCATATCTCACCAAGCGAGACTAGGCAATCAGGTATGCATTAGGGCAGGAACTTAATATGCATATCTCCTCTTACAATGACTGCCTTTCAAAACACCATGTAAAAATTTTTCATTTATCTAAAGCTGTGTTGAGATATATGGATGGATTGAAGAGATATTTATTCTGTACCTTTTATGACCTGTGACACAATACAAAAACCACTGACTTTAGACTAGACATGTTGGTAATCACTTGAAAGCTTTTATATGAAGAATTTGATATGTAACAATATTATCTTTGTCTTAGAGACAAGTAAATACACAGGAAGTGGTATAGAATGAATCAATTAAAAATGAGACAGCCAAATGAAGGGGAACCTGGCTGAACTCACCCTCTCCAAGTCAAATTGTCTGATGTCAATCTCCATTTGTATCTCCTCTAGGTGCAGCAACGCAGAGAATCTCTCTGTGTAGTTCTCTACACTGAGTGGCTGGTGACACACAAGACAACAATATTAGGCCTACTGGCAGGACATACAATGTAGATACATGTAGTAGGTCATTACTGGTGGCACACAAGACAACAATATTAGACCTACTGGCAGGACATACAATGTAGATACATGTAGTAGGTCATTACTGGTGGCACACAAGACAACAATATTAGGCCTACTGGCAGGACATACAATGTAGATACATGTAGTAGGTCATTACTAGAGGCACACTAGACAACAATACTAGGCCTACTGGCAGGACATACAATGTAGACACATGTAGTAGGTCATTACTAGAGGCACACAAGACAACAATATTAGGCCTACTGGAAGGACACACAATGCAGATAGTATTTTATTACTGGTGGCACATAAGAAAACAATATTAGACCTAGTGGCAGGACATACAATGTAGATACATGTAGTTGGTCATTATTAGTGGCACACTAGACAACATTAGGCCTACTGGCAGGACATACAATGTAGATACATGTAGTAGGTCATTATTAGTGGCACACTAGACAACAATATTAGGCCTACTGGCAGGACATACAATGTAGATACATGTAGTAGGTCATTACTAGTGGCACACAAGACAACAATATTAGGCCTACTGGCAGGACATACAATGTAGATACATGTAGTAGGTCATTACTAGTGGCACACTAGACAACAATATTAGGCCTACTGGAAGGACACACAATGCAGATAGTATTTTATCACTGGTGGCACATAAGAAAACAATATTAGGCCTAGTGGCAGGATATATAAAGCAGATAGTATTTTGTTACTGGTGGCACACAAGACAACAATATAAAGTACATAGTATGATATTACTGGTGGCACACAAGAAAACAATATTAGACCTAGTGGCAAGACAGTAGACAGTATTTTATAACTGGTGGCACACAAAAAACACTCTTGGACCTAGTGGCGGGACATATAAGTTGACAGTACGTCATTACTGGTGGCACACAAGACAGCAATGTTTAGGGCTACTGGCGGGAGGACATACAATGCAAGTAGTATGTTATTGCGCATGTTATACTTGTGACATGAGACAGCAATACACTGTAACAGGCCAACTGGCAAGACATACGTGTATATAGAATATTACTGCTGGCATGCATGACAACAACATTAGGCACACTGGCTGGAAATATAGTGAAGATAGTATTTTACAACTGCTAGCACACAAGACAATATTTGAGCTACTGACAGGAAACACAATGTAGATACTATGTCACTACGGGTGGCACACAAGACAGCAATAAATCTGGATACCAGAAGGATGACATACAATTTGCAAGTAATATGTATTACTTGTGTTATTGGTGGCACACAAGACAACAATAAATCTGGATACCGGAAGGATGACATACAATTTGCAAGTAGTATGCATTACTAATGTTACTGGGGGCACACAAGACAACAATATTTAAGGGCCACTGGTAGGACACACACTGTATATAGTATGTTATTACCAGTGGTTGGCACACATTGTTCATGCAACTAGCATCATGGAACAAAATGCACACTTATTACTAAGTTTTCAATAGTGGAGTATACAGGGCACTACACAATCACTGATAGAAGATACTACACACAGTGGCGGGACATACACACTGCATTATCAACAGTAGGACACTGCTATAATATTGACTCCCAGAGCACATACAAGAAACTACTCCAAGGACAAACATAACTCTGATACCTGTAGTCTGCAACAGTAACAGTAATACTGGGCTGGCACTAGAAAATTTATTGTTTTAGCCAGTCTGGCTAACTTAGCTGAAAACTTATTTGCCAGACTAAGCCAAATTAAATTTTGGAGGTACTACTTGGGGCCTGCTAACTCTAAGAATTTTATTGCATGAGCCATTTTTTGCTTAAAAGCCAAGAATATTTCATTTGCCAAAAAGAACCAGATTTAGATACATGTATAATGATCACTCTGTAATAAATTTTGAGCTTGTAGCCACATTTTACATGTGCACAATTTGGCTAACTGGTGACAAAAACTATTATCCAGTTCACACCTTTGTTAGCTGGTGGATAACTGGCAAATGCTTAGCGCTAGCCTAGCAACAAGATTCCTTACGAGTCATTAAATGAGGACTGCCATGGTATATTATAGTCATATGCACATGGACCATAGATGAAATTTTCTTGTCCACATTTCATGTTTTTCTGCTGCATTTTCAGGTCACTTTGTGTGAATAAAACTATTGGCATAACAAACTTTCTTCAGATCAACAGGGGTCTTAAGATGATGTACTATATGTACAACTTATGGTTATGAAGCCTGTGATCAAAGTTGTTCAGTTACAAGTCTTCATAAAGCTGACTGATCTCACATGTAAGTCACTATATCAAGACATATGACAATTTCAGATGACAATAGTTCATACCAAACTTACCTCTCCCAGGGCAGGCACCTGGTATACCAAGTCATCCCGGTCTAGTACACAGTTCCTTAACATTGTCGGTACTGGATACTGTGGAAGTTTATTTGGTAGGCGCAATGGACGACGTCCTCTACAAACAGGTAGGCAAAGTGCATAGAAAGATGCTAAAGGTGCCATGAGGTATTTCATGTTGTCAAGGGTATAACACAGCTTTGTATCAGCACTTCTGCTATGCCAAATGAGGACCACATGTACGTATGTCTATCTCAGAAATTGATATGCTTAAAATTATGATCTATGAAGAAACTGTGACAACCTTGGTAAATTTGTTTGATATTTATCATCAATACAACCAACTGGCTAGCTGAGTACAAGTCTGCAATATTCATATTTGTCACCACAGGATGCAAAGGGGATCGATTGGAAGCTGATCCATATACTGCAGTGACAAAGGCTCAAGCTTTGCTTGTGAGATTTTCTCTCTTTTTTTTTTTTTTGATGTCCAAGACTATTGTGACAAAAGTTAACAATGTCGTCCTTAAAACACCATGCTCCCCTCCACAAACTTCTCTTAAACATGATTATCAGCCTCATCATGAACATACACTTTGGACCAGCAGCACTCAATGGAAAAAACAGTAGGCCACAAATCCATGTCATGACAGATGTTTTACACTGGATAAAAAAATGGCAAGTCAATCATAACTGAGTCAATAGTAAAAGCCTGGGTGAGGACAAGGCAATTTATCTCTCTTTTGTCATCTCATGTCATACCTGCATCATTATACTGATTGACACTTTGCCAGTGTCTGCAGTGTGTTGTGTAAATAAGTGTCATTAAAGTGTTGTCCAGAAAAGATGTGGTCTCTCGCGGGAGGTGGTCTTTATAGCAAAGGTACCACTGTAGCAAAATGTGAAACACAGTGTTCAAAGTCATCCTCCGTGCTATAGCATTATCTAAGGTACTAGGAGGTCTTCCTCATATTTTGGGAATCCAGGACTGCTGTACTGTTAACAGTGTATGCCAGCCTGAACTTGAAGGTGGCACCACCTGTAACAAGATGTGTAACATCTAAGGGTTTAATTCCTCAGGCTCTTTTCATACGTCACACTGTGTTACATCAAATTGGAAAATTAGCACAGAGGAACGAGTCTTGCAAGACAACTGTGATGAAAGACCAACTGGTTTGAAAGATCATCTCCTCAGGACCCTCTGACAAGTGTTTTTCCATTTATTTATACCTCTATGAATGACCATCTTTTTCGAAAAACCACAATTAGATGATCATGGGGGTGCTCTTTCAAGACAGGAGCCACTGCTATGCCACCATGTAACTAAGTATAAACTGCCTTTAAGTTACCTCTGTGGCCTCTCCCCCGGCACTATCCAGCCCTCGTCAGTGCCTCGGCCAATGGTTGCCCTCTGCTGTGAACTCCCCGCCCATTTCTGGTATGGAGTGGTGGGATCCAGAGTGGGATCTGTCACCAAGACTCTCACCTGGCGCCCTATCTTGAAGCCTTCAAACTCAAAAACTAACAACTGTTGCTCCTCGCCATATTCCCTGCAATAAAAAGAACTGGGATTTTCAGTCTTTAATTATCTAGTGTATACATATTGCATGCGGTGCCATGTACTATCGCTCTTCTCAGCCTGCTGATATGCAATAGTACACAGCACCACATGCAATATGTAATTTATCATGTTTCTGATATAGACTTATTATAATTAGGTGCATACTTCTTCTTGATTAGGACACCAGTATTTTGTTCTGTGTGCTGGCCATAATGTGACACCAAGTCAGCTATCCTGACAGTTGAAAAAATGGCTAAAACATTCATCTCTCTCAGCGTTTTCATGCTATAAGTCTGATTTACTGTGCAGTGTTGTCACTGCACTTTCCACTCTGATCACAGTGCGTTCCAGACTTGATTATGTAAATGTGACAGCTCTGCCTGGTGAGGAGTGAGCGCACCTGTCATTATGTACTATTGATTTTCGGGTCATGCACTATTGCAAAATAGTAATTGATTGACAGAGGGCCTTCAGCTAATCACAGAAGAAGCTCTACCTAATTACAATAATTTTATATTCTAAATATCACTTACATGGTTAGCTGTTGGCCAGGAGGTGCAAGAGTAAAACTTCCTTTGGGAGACCACCTGCTTTATGTGACCACTTCTTGGATGGCACAAGGAGTGGTCCCTTAAAGGAAGGACTACTGTATTATGTTGGAGAAAGAACTGAGTTGTGGCTACATGATTCTTTCATTAATTCTTTTCATGTGTGTATGTGTATTGATATTCTTTCCTCAACATTTAATTTGCTTCCATAATATTCAGATTTCTATACTGTGTATCATGATCTTTGCAAGTTTTGCTTTGAAACACTTATGGTCACTAGACTTTTGTCACAAAATAAATCTATAAATTATGATGACGAGAATATTCTCCTACATGTACCTGGCCTCACAAGTGATGTTAACATAAAGTGTCATTCCTGGGTACAGTGCTATTTTCTCCTGTTTGCCCTCTAGCACTGATGTCTCACTGGATGAAAGCACACTTTTTCTAGGGTTCTCCTGCAACAGCTTGGCTCCCAGCACAGTTAACTGACTCTGTATACCACCTTTCAAGGTACATCGTAGAAATGTACGACATTTTCCTCCACCATTTCTGAAAGACACAAGTCAATACACAAGATATTGACAGATAAAATGGTATCAGACATGTGAATTCACTTTTGAAAAACACCCCTATATACATGTCCGGGAACTTAATGCTGAGAAACATGCTTTATGGTTTCTTGCTTATAACCCCTTGATAATTTAATTCACTTTGCTGTTGAATTTTCCAAATCCATATTTATGCAAATTAACATTTGTATGCCATGGGCAGGCCAATTTATTGTTGTATGTATCTCAAACATCCAGATTTTTGTGGAAAATTTTATTGCAAATTTTATTGCACACAGATTAGTACCTGGCTGACTAGTTTATCAAGCACCTTGGTAAAGATGGTGAATTATTATAATACTTAGTTTACAGCCTGTCTTATATTCACAATGTCCTGTCCATGACACTTGACATGAAAAAGTTTGACATCTGCAACAAAAATATTGTAAAAAATAAATCATTTCATATTCTCTGTTTCAGTATAAACCTTTCTCAGCTGCATCAAGAATTTGCAAAAGCTGTTTATAAATATGAAATTATTGAAATCGTAAACTGTCACGGAAAGGGCAGACAGGACAACCATTCCCAAAAAACACACTCATGAAGACATATGTTACATAAATAACAACAAATACTGTTCAAATAACAGAAATGAGGAAGGCTTGTGACGTTAAGTTGCACAATTTGTATGATCCTTTCAAGATCACAATTCTTTTTTTAATGATCTTGTTAACCAATCCAAGTCTCTACCTATGCTTTGTGGGCATTTCTTGTTGCATAAAACATACATTCCTATTTTTCATTCTACAAATAATATTAAAAATGAAATATGGTTACATAATGTATCTTATGAGCATTCTATGATGCCCAGTGCTGACAAACACAAAGAAGATTCCCAAATTGATCAAATAAAGTGAGGTTGTCCAAGCATAGCTGCGATTTAGCACATGGCCTTGAACGTCATGTTGGTCAGATGGGGGTGGGGGTGGCATGCTTTACCATTTGTTCAATGTTCCAAATTGTTGTATGTATCACTGTCTCTGTTATAGTAGATACTGCATTGTCTCAAATCACTCAACGAGCCTGCTTACCAAAAGGATTACGTTAATTGCATTATTGCAAAGCAAACAGTCTTTATATTTCAGTCAAAATGCACTCATGTCCTGCAATCCAAGACAATGGTTTCATTCCTTTACAAATTACATGTATGTTACAATTGATCTCAGTTCAATTTCAGCTCAGGCGAAAAAACTTCACATGTGTAAGTGAGCTACCACCAAGGTTGAAAAAGAACAATATGATATTGCTGATTGTGATGATGAAGTCAGCTAAAACACTATCCATCTTAAAAGCCAGATTGATGTGACACAAGTGGTCAGGAAAGTGACATCCCTGAAAAAAAAAAATTATCACAGAGGGCATTACATTTTTACCTCAGCTCACTAGTCAGTCAGGTGGGGTCATATGGTGGTTAGGCATTTATCGTCCATTTGTCATCCATAATTTGCATTTTCAACTTCTCCAAAATCATTGGCCATATTCACTTCAAACTTGGTGGCCATGTGCCTTGGGTGGGTTTCTTCCAAATTTGTTTCAAAGGTCATGTCCCAGTGATTTTTTTTATGTATTTTTTGTTTCTTTGCTCATTTTTTTTTTTCGTGAACACTTTTAAAATCTTCTCTGAAACCAACCAGCAAATTGCTTTTAAATTGCATAGGAACATTTCTGGGGACCCCACAGACCTTATTTTATTCAAGGGTGGCCCTGCAATATTTTTCTTTTTTCACAACAAGTTTTTTTTTTTTTTTTTTTTTTTTTTGACTTCTCCGTAACCACTACTCAAATTGTTCTGATATTGTGTGGAAATGTAGCTTGTGGGAGAGGTATTAAAACCAATTTGTTTACCAGGTGGTGATACTCTGGGTCCCTGATTTTTAATGAATTTTTCAATTTGCGTACTTGTCAGTGGTTGCATACATTCCTATTGATTACTATGCATGTTGATGGGGATTGCAATCATGGAAATTCACATTTTTTAACCTTCCAAAGCTGCGTACTGGATTCACTTCAAAGTTGGTGGGGATGTACCTTGGGTTGGCCTAGTTTTATGAAGCCATGCATTACATCAGGCTTGAGATACATGTGTAATAGGCAAGGGCAAGAACGGAAGGTTCAAGAACTGCCTAAAAGAGGGCACTGCAGTCAGTGGAGGGCTAGGGTTGTGTATTCTCATTACTTTGCATTGTAACTTGCAACATAATAACTTGAAAATTACTGCACATAGAAACACCAAATTTCAGACAGTAAATCGAGATGCATAGCTAAATAACTCACAAAAGTCATATAACCACAGCTGCATAAGTGATTAGTTTAAGGTTGCTTTAACATACCAACTAATGGGAATACACAGCTCTAGCCCTCCAAAAGTTTGTGTATTCAGTTGTGTATTGGGACAAATACACACCTTAGAGCTACTGCTGACCTTTCCTATAGCTCTGTGACCTTAGGAATCATGCCAAGGTGATCCATTTTCTAACTGGACCTGATCATGATTCTGTGTGATACGAAAATGCTGGCTTTACAACTTTATAAGTTACCATGCAAATACGACATTCAACAAAAAAAAAAAAAAAGGCCTTGTGACCTTTGGAATCAGATCAAGGTCAGCCATCTTCAAGCTTACCCTGGAGTTTATACAGGAGTGTACACGTATAATTATATCTTGTGTAAAATGAAAGTGCTAACTTTAAAACTTTTAAATTTACCATGTGGAAAAAAAATACACAATAAGGGTCCTAACAAATGGACATCACGTCAAGAGTATGCATCATGTCCATGTTTCAAATTTCAGAGGAATCACAGTAAACAATATTTTGGGAAAGGTATTTGGTGTGAATTTGAATGAATGGTTAAAGAAATATACATGTAAAAAATACAGAATCTTGAATATGAACCAGATATAAAGAAGGCACATACAACAGATCATTTATTCGTATCCAGGATACTTTTTGAGAATACGACAAGAGAATGAAAGAGAAATTGTAAGTATGTTTTGTAGACTTCCAGAAGGCGTTTAGTAGCATATGGAGAGCTGGGCTTTTATACAAAATTAGAGACTAGGTATCAGGGGTCTTTTCTACAGAACCATTAAAAACATGTATGATGAGGTAGAGACTGATGTAAAATTGGGAGTAGAAGAACAGAAACGGTCACAACAAATATTGGGGTCGGACAAGGGGATGTTTTAAGCCCATTGTTGTTTAATTTATTTATTAATGACCTACCTAGTGTTATTGGAGTGGATGAAGAGACACCCAGATGAAATGAACAAGCAGTAACTTGCCTAATGTATGCTGGCGATCTAATTTAGTGTCTACATCATCAACGAAATCTTCAGGAACAACTGAACAAACTGCATGCCTACTGTAATGAATGACATCTAAAAGTCAATATACAAAAAACAAAAGTTACTGAACTTAACACCAATGCAGGGCTTGACATTAAGGTCTTTTTGGTTGTCCGGGACAACCACATTTTCAGTCTGGACAACCACAAATTTTGGTCTCTATGGAGATTTATCCCTTTGGTTGTCCCATATTGTCATACAAGTTGCCATGGGACAACCAGTCAAAAACCTTCATGTTGACCCCTGCAATGGTCACCTAGGTGCTCAAAAGTTCAACTACGGCAGACTGATCATTGAAAATGTGACTGAATACCAGTACCTGGGCACTGTGCTTACTGCAAGTGGCAGACTGTGATCCCAGCTATACATAACTTAACAAGTACAGAAAAGCTCAAAAAGCCTTATTCCAATTAAAGAGTTCACTCAATAACAGCAATGTCAATCCTTATTTGTGCCTTAAACTATTTGAGCAATTAATCAAACCATATAATACTGCATGTATGTGATTCCAAATTATGGGGTCCCATTAACACAGCCCAACAGCTAAGAAAAAAAAACTGATAGGTTTGAAAACAAGAGTATTGAGACTAAAGTGGAAAAATTACACTTGAATTTTTGTAAATATATCCTAGAGGTCAATGGTAAAACTACACATATGGCAGTCTATGGGGAGTTTGGGACATATCCTTTGTATATGAATATATGGAAACATGTGACAAAATACCTGGATTATATGCAAAACCTTGAAAATCACAGCCTGTTGAAAGAAGCATATGGATACAAAGGTGACAAAAATACATATCTTGGTGGTTTGAATGAGGTTTTGGAAGTCTATGATAAGGATGTAGACAAACACATCTGGTGTGACTTACTGGATTCAATTGGGAAAAACTTTGAAAGTTTGTGGCAAGCCGCTCCAGATAAAAACAAAGAAAATAGTTTCATTGGTAATAAGCTTAGGTTTTATAGTAAAATGAAATTTGAATATGAACAGTATTCAAATATTTTATGCAATCCCAAACAAAGAGCAGTGATCACAAGGCTGCGGACAAGTGCCCATAAACTGAACATTGAAGTTGGCAGACAGTAGAACACCCATAGAGGAAAGAAAATGCATGCAGTGTTACGCGGGCCTAGTAGAAGATGCATTCTCTTTCATCCTAGAATGTAAGAAACATGAGAAATTTCAAGGGTCTACTGACACAATGTCATGAGGATTTGATTCTTAATCTTGAGTAATCTTGTCCCAAGACTAGAGGGCGCATTTGTCATAATTGCATATTGAAATTCTGCATTGTAACATGTAGGCCCCTAAAGGGTGGAACTAGTCAAATAGAAAAATAGTCAAATAAAGAACTTTGAAATAGGAACTTTGTTTCATACAGGCCCACCTAAACAAACAAGCCAGGGCTGTCCAACTGGAGCATTGTAGCAAAATTTTGTTAGAAAGCTCTTCAAAATTGCTACATATTTTCTCCAAAATAAGTGTTTCTTATGTAAAGAATTGGAAAAAAATGCTACAAGTAAAGAAAGTTTTGCTACAGAGATTTTCAGATGGACAGCAATGCAAGCTTGAATTAAATCCTATTGATAAGTTTTAAGTAAAAGATGAAATTAATTTTTAGTCATGACCCCAATTTGACCTTTCAAGGTCACTGATGCTCAAAGAAAAAAACACCAGAAGAACCCATGTAACTACATTCCTTTACATGTACAACAGTAACCATACATCTATCACCCTATGAAGCACCATTGCCATGATCTACTCAATATAAGGTAATGTCACTTACATACACTGGTGCAATGCAACCATCAAAGCACAGTCATGAAACTGTGTTTTACATGTAATTGAAATATCCATACCCAAATTAACAAACTTGATTAAACTACCATTGGAGAATTGGAGAAGTAAAAAATTGCTTCACTTTGAAAAAAAACGAAAACAAACAAAATGTTAAAATGTAAAGAATCACATTACCCTCAGAACAAATGTAGAGGTTTCGCCATGTTTTCCTAGAAGCATGGATGAAACTTGTGGAAGTCAGTTTTTGACTGAAACTTATGACACAGGCAACTTTCACTATAACTTTAGCATGTTTAGTACAGATGGGTAAAACCTAGCTCATCATCCTGGTTTTGACTCATTCAGGACTACATACTGAAAACTGTTAGCAATGGAGAACTTCACTGCCATATCTCCCACATTGTTCATCCCATAAAACATCACCATCTCGTGAACACACTTAGCAAGAAAAGACTCACCAATGGTGAAGTCCATCCACTTTAAATGTCATGTAGCCTACATTTATGCAAATACAAGGTAAACAAATCTAATAAGAGACAGTCACCTGAAAGCTTATCTCAGCTGAGCTTTTATTACTGTGGCATGTACTCATACTCAGGGTTCCACATCACTGTCTTACTTGGTTTCGCTTTCGATATATGCTCAGCAAGCTGTTTTTCAAACAGTGGGTAGTTACATGTACCTTACATGTGCTGATATGTGTTTCCTCTGGCCTTGTGGCAGACAACCAAAGTCAAGTTTCTGTGAGATGACGATCCCCTCCTTGTCTTGTAAAAGCTGTTGTAAGAACTGTCCTTGTGTTGGCAACTTCAAGGATAAAGGTCTGAAAAGTGAACAGTCTGGCACATAGTCATGTACTTCCCATGTTTCCTTTAAAAAAATAAAATAAAAACTACATAAAATTTTTGAACATAATTAAATAAAATTTTTGAAAATAATTAAACAAAAATTTTTCAAATAATTAAATAAATTTACAAATTTTACACATAGTCTACCACTGATCTTCCCTCCATGTTTTACTTAACGAAAGACAGGGCCTGGATCTCAAGAGCAACACACATACTGGAAACTCTAAGCTTGTACAGCACAAGCAGTTTTGATCTTGGAGTGGCTTGTAAGGACTGTTTATATATCATAGTCACTGAAGGACTTTACTGTGTAACAGTTGCCACCATTTTTGTTTCCTGTCATGTAAAGTAGTCAAGCTGTACAGTCAGGCTGCTTGGCTGATATATAGCTGATTAAATGGTTCATCTGTCTCAGTGACTAAAAGCATGTCACATGATCCTACATGTATATGTGTGTGCATAAGGATACATGTATGTGGCTAATGATGCTATTCTTATATGCCCAAGTTTTAAATTGCACCAAAAAATCATTGGCTTATAAAAAGACTGGCCTTTGTTTTTGTTTATTTTTATGGGGAGAGGGGGACTCTCAAATGACACCCTGTTCAACAGGTGGCCACTGCAGTATAAAAGAGGTGGTCTCTATTTAGATGGGCCTTTGTACATGTACACCCCTGTGGGCAGCAGGATGAATCTGCCATTACTATCTTAGTATTTCCTACTCACGACGCCAGCATCACAAACTTCAGTGATCCTAGACACTGAATCTAGCATCGGCTCACAAAACTCAAGTTAACATCAACACATTATGGAGGTCTTACCTGAGAACATGGTTGAAGTCTTCTCTGGGACGCCTAGCCCATGTCAATTGTACTGCTCTCCAACTGCACTTTCCTCTGCTGCACTCAATTGCTTTCCCTGTGACCTGGTCCCCTCTGCTGGGCCTATACCCTGAGGAGCAAGCACTAAATGTGAAGTAGATATCTCCCACTGTATAGCCAAATCCCTGCTGTACACTGCTCACCTGATCTTCAAATGTCTTTTCCCTTAGCGGTCGCACATTTTCTGCATGTGAGGTGTTAGTAGTTTTGTTGGTGATAACATCTGCTGTGACCCAGTCTCCTGGGTAGGGATAATATCCATACAGTAAGTTACAAAACTGGAATGGTGTTATATCATTCACCAGACCTTCATCCTTAGAAGTCTTGGTTACCATGCCAACAATAGTTTCCCTGATGATTTCTTGGTTGGAAATGTTGTTTCCCTTAACTTGTGACGCTTCTTTGTCCCAATCTGTGTCATCCTCTTCGAGCACCACCACAGAATCAGCCCGCCAGCCGTCATACTCTGTTTGTCGACTGGCCCGCACGTGCACTCTACTGTTAATGTAAGGTCTAACTCGTCCAATTACTATATCTAAAGAAAAATATATTTCCTCATCAATCATTCCATATTCACCAAACAGTTGAGTAAGTCTTCCTGTGAATTCTTTGTGTAAGAGTTTCTCCCTATGTAAGTTGGGTGTGCCTCCTGACACCTCCTCCTCCTCCACATCTGAAGCTTGACCATCATCATTTGGAATGCTACCATCTGAGTCAGCAGGCCACAGGTAGTGATACAGTTTGGAAACTGCACTGAACATTATGTTGATGTCCTATGCGCGTGCAGACTGGACCACTTTCCTGATGGATACTGAACGTACACGATCTATTAAAGACAGATAACACAAACAAAAGTTGCTACATTACAGCATACAAACATGTAACTCACGCCTGGATAATAAGAAACAAATTTAAAGGTCAGCTTGATTGAATGAGTACCACAAATTAGGCCCTCCCGCAGAAAATCTTTCAAATTTAGATGCTCTAGAATCGATTCTATGGCACTTATGGAGGCAACCAGATCAAGAAGGCTCTCAAAGTCTTATTTTTAGTTCCAGAATGCTCCAGCTTGCTTCATTTTGCATTGTTACTTTCAAATATTTTAGGGCATGGAGTCTAAAAAATTTTGGGTACAGAATTTTACCCATTTTACTCTCTGGCCGAAAACCATGAACAGGGATGAAAATGAATATTTCAGCATGCATTTTTAATTCTATTCATGAAGTGTGAATAAAATATGTTTAAAACAAGTGACACTTGACAGCCATAGCTTGCTAGCATGGTCGCAGTCTCCCCTGTCAGCCAGTAGTGTCGTATTTGTGACAATTCTAACCTTGCACGCCTTCAGGGTGTCGGAAATGAACGGAAAGCGACAATTGAAGAAGCCATGAGGGTTTTTTTTTTTTTTTTTTTTTATAAAAATGTGAATAAAAGTATTATTTTCCCATCTAAAATTTCTTTAAGTGCACAGTGGTATGGCTAGAACAAACCACGACTCACCTGTTTATTTATTTGAAACACGCTCAATCAAGATGACCTTCAATATTCATCAGAATATCATGACTCATTGGGAGGATATGGCAGGTTTGCCATACTAGCTCTAATCAGCACTAATGTTGTTGATTTACTTAATTAATGATCTATCATGGCTGTCCGACTGGAGCATTGTAGAAAAATTTTGCTACAAAGCTCTTCAAAATTGCTACAGATTTCTCAAATGTAACTGTTTCTCACACAAAGAAAAGTAAAAAATGCTGTAGGTAAGGAAAATTTGCTAGACATTTTCAGCTGAACAGCACTGTCTTTTTACTCAATTTCTACATCACTATTCATGTTACTGACTTTCCACGTGTTGAAGATGTTTACATGGTTACAGATCAGTTGTTGCAGATCTCAGTATGAGGTAAAGCATGAAGCCCACATTCACTTAGATTCCCAGACTCTCTACTTTTATGTTGGAAACTTGCATGTAGTTGGTTTATTTTCTATTGGTTGCAAGCGTGCATATACTGTATTGATTCCAGTCTGCAGACTCTCTTGGCTATCTTAACATGAACTCCTGCATCTTGTTTCTACTTTGCACTGCCGTTTTACTTGTAAAATGAATCACATGAACCTGCAATTTTAAGCTAAAAAAAAAAAAAAAAAAAAAAAACACTCTCACTAGATTTGTCTTAGTACCATCTACCATTCCCCTGAATGAAAGCATGGCCATGGAAATGGTTTGGTTCATTTAGTGATATATCTGCTGGGCATGTCTTAAGTGATGAAAAACTGGATTCCCTCATCCCCCCCCCCCCCTGAAAAAAAAACAAAAAAACTTAAAAAGTAAGCATTTGTCGGTTTGATTCCATATATTTACATGTACTCATTTCTGCAGTTGTAGTGTTTTTGTCCATTTACATACAAGAATGTTTCAATCAAAGAACTTGTGTCCATTCATGTTTTTGTTAAATGGATGTTGTGCTGCATGTTTTAATCAAAACTGCTACCACCCCCACCCGTCCCCGACCCCAGGAATCGCCACCCTTGATACCAGCTGTTTAGAGGCATAAATGTTACGTATCACGAAGTGTGATAGGATGAGAGATTTGAACTCTGTTTATATGTGGCAAAAATGGGGAACTTTTGAAACTGAAACTAAAACTGCTGTCGTTCCCTCAATGTTGTTAGTTTTTATGCATTATTTTTATAACCACATGCAACCATGGCCAGGATGTATGAACCACAGGCACAGCCTGACAATCTATGAAAATGTTTGGAACGTACTACCATTGATGCTTGCGCAATCCCAACATTTTCATACGCCTTTGATATAAACACGGGACGACGGGTGGCCATCTCGTCTCTCGATTCAGCGTGATACCCCTTCACTGACCATACCCCCACACACAGGGTATCACTCAGAATCGAGACGGCCATCCGTGAGTATAAACTCATCTCAAAAATCCAGACTGGCATGGCTCACGCCCCTGAGTAACGATCTGAATTGCCTCGTTCTCTTTAATCAAAATCGATCGCTTACCCTGAATATGTAAGTCTGCAGTTTTAGCGTCTTTATCATGGTGTTTGTCAACAGTGGCAACGCTGAACAGCATGTCTTTCGTCGTCTGAAACGCTCGTTTTATCGCTCGCTTTACGCGTGCGCACTCTATCCCAATCTTCACGGAAATTGGATTCCGTTTAATTTATAAATTTACCAACAGGGGGCGGCAGTGAAGTCAATGCGCAACCTGCACTTTCCCCGACGCACAAAAGAAACTAGAAAATTTGATTTGCTTTTTAGCAAATCAGCCTGGGTGCCTGGAGAAACTGCAATGCGATGTATGCACCTGTGACATAAACTCCAAATGTGTAATGGCATGTTAACAGTATGGCCAAGTTGGTGAAAAGTGTTGCAGAATGATATAGGTAGACATGTCTAGCTTCAGAATAATGTCTGTATCTAATCTATATTAGTTTACCAGACATTATAAAGGTAAAAATGTCTGTCTGTCACCATGGAGCTTCATACATCCATGCTCTCACTGATAGCCAGAAAATATGAAAGATTTGAATTGTCCAGTGTCTCAAATTTGCATAATGTTTATAGTAACAGGCTCAACAATATGTCTATGTGATAGGCCATCCTAAGAAACGTATATTTGCCATTTAAAAACATGTCACTGTCTATAAAAGTTTTGAAGATTTTCAAGATTAAGTTTTAGGTATTAACCTAATTTGCACAAATGTAAATGCTAGAGCTTCAGCTCATGCTTCATTGGACAGTCCCATGTATTGAAGTTGGAATGGCATCTCTGTCTATAATAGTGTTAAAGATTTTCAAGACTGAAATTTTGTTACTAGTTTTGAAAATATTCAAGATTAAAGTTCTCTGTATTCTCCTAATTTGCACAAATTTAAATGTTACAGCTTTGGCTTATGGTTCATTGGATGTGCGAATAGCACAAACCTATGTATTGAAGTTGGAATGGCATCTCTATGTATAATAATTTTGAAGATATTCAAGATTTAAATTTTGTGTATTCACCTAATTTGCATAAATTCAAATCCTACGATTTTGGTTCTTGGTTCATTGGATGTGCCTATGGCAGAAACCTATCTGCGGAAGTTAAAATTGCATCTCCATCTATAATATTTTTGAAGATATTCAAGATTTAAATTTTCGGTAATCATCTAATTTGCATAAATTCAAATCCTACAAGTTTGGTTCATTGGATGTACCTCTATCACAAACCTATATATTGGATTTGAAATGGCATCTCTATCTATTATAGTTTTGAAGATATTCAAGATTTAAATTTTCAAAGTGCCTTAATTAGCATAATTTAAAATTTTACAACTTTTGTTTACTGTCCATTACATTGGCAGATGTCACAAACCTACATGCTGAACTTTGAATTTTGTATCTATATATAATAGTTTTGAAGATATGGAGCTTTTAAAATTTTAATTGCCCCTAATTACCATAATTTTGAACATCATTCCAAATCAGAGAGACAACTTCCCTACTAGGTGTATTACCATGCCAAGTTGAGACAGTGTAGCTTGCACGGTGTCAGAGAAAAGCTCAGGATAAATTTAGCAGAAAGAAAGAAAGAAAGAAAGAAAGAAAGAAAGAAAGAAAGAAAGAAAGAAAGAAAGAAAGAAAGAAAGAAAGAAAGAAAGAAAGAAAGAAAGAAAAAAAGAAAGAAAGAAAGAACAACATGTCTGGGTTGGCACCCAGACATAATAAAGAAAGGTCATTAGACAGATTAGAAATTTTCGACTTTTTTAACACCCTGACAGCAAAAGGTAAAGGACACAACAAAACTCAACAAAAAAGAACAAAAGGACAGGGGCCTTTAATATAATAATTTTTATGCTGGGTCACAGATGATCAGTTTCTTCCTCCACCGTTTAGCTTATTTTCCCCCAGCCCCAAGGGACCTCCCCACGTTCTGTAAGCCTAACCGCAAACTTACAGAGCGTGGGTAGGTCCCTTGAGGCTACTTTTCCCCATTAATGTGGTTGCCAGCAGACCTTTAAACGTCATGTCATAATGAAGTCATATTTATAAAAACTCTCTTTTTTATGTTTTATGTGTGGTTTATTTTGGACACACACAAAAAAAGAAAAAGGAATAAAATTCGGTTGCTTTAACTAATTGAAATAAAATTGTCAAAGTAAATACCACTCTTTCATATGGTTATGTTTTGTTTGAGATTTATGTGTGATTATGTCAGTTGTTGCATATTTTTTATATTGAGGGTTTAACATTCCATGAACTCCATCTGTCTAGTTGCATGGCCTTCTTGCAAACCTTCATCAGTTGCAAATAAAATGGCAAAAAAACATGCATACATGATTAAGCATACAAATTGGGCTGTGATAATAATTAAATACCAGTCAAGAACACATTTTTCATTTTAGCTGATAAGGTTAGCGGTCAATTTCAGCACCTTCAACAATTTTTACCCCTCGGCCCATAAGGCCAGAGGAGTATTGTCGTCACCTACGCGTCCGTCCGTAAAAACAACAACTACACAAAACTCTGTTGAAATGTTTCCAGAGATATGAACAAATACCTAATAAATACAACACTAACTCAAGAACACTAGTCAAACTGTGTCAAGATGGAGCTTGAAATGACAAAGTGTAGTCCTCAAAGTGCTTAGAGTGGTAAGAGGGAAAGTACTCGGGATAAAGTATACTTAACCCACCTAAACACCAGTCCTAGAGAATTTTCCCTAGTCCTTCTTAAGTTGAAAAACCATGATCATACTCACTTTTTGCAGGATTTCTTTATTTTCAATCTTTATCCAGTATAGTGGAAGAGGTGGCTTCCAGCTAATACCTTAGTACACTTTACCTCATAACACCTCCAGTCAACTTTATGGTGCTAAAAATTGTATTCCTATAAATTTACCTGTTTAAACTAGTGTCAGAATGGTGGAATAGTGTATGAAGCTTTTAAGTTTCAAAAGAGACGTCCGTCCGTCCATGCCTTGTTAACACCATATCTCCAAAAATACTCACTTTTCAGAGACCAAATTTTTATCACAGGGGGTTATTGAAGTGGTTCAGGTGCCCATCGAAAAGTAGGTCACTAGGTCTCTTTTTTTAGTTCACAGTACTACATTGCGCAAAAAAGGCGTTAACACAATATCTGAAAAATATTGAATGTAGCTTCATCAATTATTTATGACAGTTGGACCTAAGGATGCCCCAGATGCCTGTTGAGAACTAGGTCACTGGATCACATATTTAGGTCACAGTGCTGCATTGAAGAAAAATGGCCATACCATGATATGTTCCAATATTAATTTACATGTTGTAGCTGCACCAATTATTCATGACAGTGCTGCATTGAAGAAAAATGGCCTTGCTACGTCATATCTCCAGAAAGACTCACTTTACAGGGGGACCAAATTTTCATCACAGAAGGCCATTGAGGTCCTTCAGGTGGCTATCGAAAAGTAGGTCACTAGGTCACATATTTAGGTCACAGTACTACATTGAAGAAAAAACGGCATTAACACAACATCTAAAAAATATTGAAAGTAGCTTAATCTGTTATATCTATGACAGTCAAAAGGATGCCTCAGGTGCCTATTGAAAACTAGTTCACTGGGTCACATATTTAGGTCACAGTGCTGCATTGAAGAAAAATGGCCTCACCATGATATCTCTGCTCATTGCATTTGCATCAAAGCTTTGTCATTAGTTAAACAGAAGTAACCTGACCTAATGGAGGGGTATTGTTGTCACCTATGCGTCCATCCGTCTGTCTGTCCCTCACTTTGGGCCCAGGGGTTTTGCGATCACTGATCGGTTTCTAGGTTAATTTGCATGCATACATGAGAGTACACAGGGAAGGTTAATTGTGTCTACATATACACAATCAGGGACAATGATGGACATTTTATCCAAATTTGGTGGTTATGTGATATGGTCTTTACAGAAATAATCATTTTCCCAGTACTTATTTATGGGGAGGGAGGGGGGTTACAAGACTTAGTACTTAAAAGTAAATCATAGATCAAAGAAATATCAAACGAAAGCAACTGGAATTACCATACACAGTACAGTTTTTTCATTAAAAAAATTTTACTTTCTTGCCTGTACATGAAGTATGATTTCATGTACATCAGATGTATTTACATAATCTAAAATGAAAAATACACACAATGTCTGTCAGTAGCCTTTTGTAGTCCCTTGCTGTGAGTTTTTTAGGGGAGGGTTTTCTTTTGTCATCCACAAGAGACCATGCACAGACCCTGTGCTCTGCTGTCATGTAAATGCACATGTGTGAATCTAAATGCACATACTCAGAGTGGCAGTGGCAGAAATTAAGGTATACATGTGGTGAACATTGCTTATACAATGTATGACCATCTGGATAACAGTACATGTACTTCACAACAATATGCATACACAATAGAGAGTCTGAGTCCCTCAACAATCCCAATAAGATTTTTGATGATCCACCAAAAATTAAATGCAGACGTTACAGCTAGTATACTTGTATTCACAAGATTCTCTGATTTTGACACCTACACATGTGTTAGCAGAGACTGGGCACATTTGAGCGAATGTGTTCTCTGGATGACTATATATAGGTTTGTTTTCGTGAAACATAAACTCATGGTGGATGACACTCGATCTAGGCCTTTATAAGGAGACAACAAAATACTTAAAGATGGCAAAATGCAAATGAGCAGCCACAATGCTTTTCTACTTGTTTTGGGGCCCCAAAGATAAATGATTTGAGAGTCATTCTTATAATCCTTGTGGAATACTGATACAACTAATTTGTACTAACACTATTATCCATATTAACTACATGTACTGTATCTTCCTGTTCATAGTAGTTTTTTTATCTGTGGTAAACAAAAAATGTAGAATATAACTATAAAAAAAGTCAGCATTGGGCTTGATTGTTTTATTGAAGCATTTTGAGTCAAGGAAGGTTGTCCTTTGAATGATGTACAATTTGTACAAGGCAGAGATTGCACTTATAAGTTAAAAAATGCACTATAGTTTCCAGAGTGAATTTTATGAAATTTACAAATACAAGTAAAAATGTATGTTGCACAGTTTAAGATGGGATATCACTTTAACAAACAGTTGTTGGAAGTTGTGGGTGCATAGAAAGTCTATTACATATATTCATTCCACATGTGATCCTCTTGCCTGATGAAAGTGTTTTACTTTCTGAAGTTTAAGTGACACATCTGTAACAAAATAATTACAGTTAAGGATCTGTGAAAGTGCAAAGTGCTCCAAGGGTTGGTTCAATGTGCCTTAAGCGCATTGAGGGTTTTCTTTTTCTTTCTTTTTTTTTGGGGGGGGGGGGCAGCCCTCACACACAGTGAAAGCTTCTCTAAATCACCTAAATATATTTTTCCTTTCTTTAATAAATTGTTTCATAAAGACCAAAAAAAAAATTACAGAATATGATGCCAGAGGGTTCACAACATTTTCACTTTTTGACCCATATAGTCGAGGTAGCCATATGACCCGACTTTCAACTCTGCCCTTCAAAATGTGGTCCCCAAGTCTAGATTTCAATAGATAGCTTTGCATATGTCCAAATTGATTTCATGATTGGGTCATGGTGACCCTGAAAGAAGGTCACCAGACATTTATGTACAACACCCTCAAGCAAAATTTGATCTGTCTTAGGCTGAATTCTCCATTCACGTCCACGCTATATACACAAGTCCTATCATTACCAAGTCACCTGACTCAACCTAACAGCCCTGGTTATGTGTGTAAACTGGTCAAGGTCATCCATATCACACAATATAAGTGTGTTCCACAAGACAAATACACATGTGCTGGTTTTAACAGTATTGATCAGTCGAGTAAATGACACAATCCCCCCCCCCCCAAAAACATCTTTTCTAAATTTTTCTTACAGACATCAAAATCAACATGGGTAACAAAACACCTAATGCTCTACTGACACCATGGCTATATTGCACCTATTCATTTCATATTTACAAGTCTGCAAGTAGCATCTGGACATATGAAGCTTATGTAAATTTAGTGTACAAACTGTCCACCAGATGGCATGGCACTTTGCTCCACATGTAATCATAGCTTATTTGTGCAATTCCTGCAATGGATATCGTTGCATGTGCCAAGACAGCAATGAGCGAGTCCTTCACTTTATATCCTCAGTGACCTTGGGAGGGAAGATCAAGGTCACCCAGATTATGTAATACAAGAGGCCCATAGGCCTGCTGTTGTGCTGACATTGCCAATGATGTCCTAGGTTAACTCTGCCATCCCCAAACCACCTCTTTCAACTGTACAGGCATGGTGATGTCACAAAAGTATGTCAAGGTCACTGATATTATACAAAATTCTAGCTTTGGACATTGTCTATATATCCTATAAATTTTGCAAGTCTAATCCAATTACTTTTCCAAATATGGAATTTTATATCTTAAAACACATTTTGGCTCATCATTTTTGTCAAATTATAGGTGGCACCACTAGTATCATTAGCAACTTAGACTTTGACCTACCACACAATCCCACCGAAGTGGGTGAAGATCTTCAAAAAATTAAAAAAGGCAAGTGTTCACAAGAGTTTCATATTTTGACCAATATATTGCATAATATTGTAGGTGGCGCCACCAGTATCGAAAAGAACCTAGATTTTTATAGCCCCTATAGGTCCTGCAAGTTATATTGGGCTAGCTTGAAAACTGTGGACAGTATTGCAGTCACAAGACTTTCACATTTTGACCTGTATATTACATACTATGGGTGGCACCACCAACATTGATGTCAACCAAGATTTTTATACACTTTATAACTTCTAAACGTTATATGGGCCTAAAAAAATGTGGGGTGCAGAGCCTTCACGAGATGACCCATATATTCAAACTGGTCATTTGACCTTGATCTTCAACTCGGATTAAAAAATTGTTACTGTTCAAAATATGCAGCCTGCATCCAGCTTTCCATATACATGTATAGTCTGTTTGTTCAAATTGGGTAATAACTTTTTGAGTTATTGATGGAAAACAATAAATTTGGACAAGCACTAAACTCCATATGAATTACTGGGTCACAATGACCCAAAAAGTAGGTCACCAAGTACAGTTTTATGTGTCATGTAATGAAGTGCTATTTTGATCTGGAGGATCAATTCCCTTTGCTATTGATGTCCAAGCTACACCCTGCCTTTACAAAATCACCTTTATCACTTTATTGGCATGGTGACCTAACAAAAATAGGTCAAGGTCACTGACATTATATAGCATTCTACCTTTGGCCATGGTCTATATATGCTGTAAATTTGGCAAGTCTAATCCAATTACTTTTCCAAATATGGAATTTTACATCTTAAAATACATTTTGGCTCATAATTTGTCAAATTATAGATGGCACCACTAGTATCATTAGCAACTTACACTTTGACCTCCCCCACAATCCCACCAAATTTGGTGGCAATCCGCCAAAAATTAAAGATGCTAAAGTGTTCACATTTTGACCCCTATAGTACATAATAATGTAGGGGGCACCACATATATTGAAAGGGGCCTAGATTTTCATACCCCCTTTAAGTCCTGAAAGTTACATCAGGCTAACTTGAAAACTGTGGATGGTATCGCGCTAACAAGCAAAAGTTTATGGACGGACGAAAATGAGCAGTCGCACAAGCTCAGTGACCTTTGGTCAGCAGAGCTAAAAATGGATGCTTTCTAGAATCCTTGGGCAGCCCGATAAGACACACACTGCAAAAGACTGGTCTTATGTGCATTTGTAAAAATCTGATGCACATGCAGCTCCAGAATTTTTTATCTTGCAGACATCCATGGAAGTAAAACAGTTGCTTATTCTACGGTTAAAATCTGTATAGCAAGAACTTGCCATGGAAGGATACATGTATCACACATGACAAACTATCTAGACTGATTTCATCAGTAACGTACTACGCATTTTTTTCCCCAAGGCTGTCATGCCTAAGAGATGTGCTTCATCATTTTTTTTTTCTAGAAATGCAAAACCAAAGAGACAATGTTGTATGCTGGAACTTAAAATTGTTCAATGCTTCAACTTTCATAATAAGCAGTATTGATCCTGGTCCGAAAACACAGCCATTCTTTTGTGGGCGAATGTACAAACATAGAGGGAATACACAGTGCAAATTTACCTACCAGGTGTTCCATGCCAACTTAAATCAGAACAAAGCATTTTTCTAACATATAAAACTTTATTGCAGCTCTTCATTTTTACAATTGGTACAACTTCCAATTACATGTAATAATAAATATATGCGTTTTCTATCACTAAGAGATGAAAAAAATTTAGAGTGCCATGAATGAAAGCTAGGGCTTCCAACTACACATGCTTCATTTTGCATATGTACAGGTAGAACAGACCTTGTAATCACTGGTATGTCAATTACTGTGATTGGCCAGAAACACATCACAAAACAGCGGCTGCCTTATATTAATGTCTACGAGGTGCCCTCCTGACCCCAAATTTATTTACACAACAACCGTTTTCCACTATGCAATGTGAAGAACTGGTATTTCTGATCTGTCAGAGATGCAAAACAATGGGCTGGCAAAACTAGGTGCCTGCATGGCAGAATTTTGCCTGTCAGCTCTTACATCGCTGGTTAATCTGGGTGAATATAATTTTAACAATTACAACAAAACATACAGGTCTGTTTTGTAGATAACAATATGACTAACTGAGGAAAATCATCAAAGAACTAGAATTTTGTACAACAAAATGGTCATCTGCACATACAATGTTGGAATATGTGCTGTAATGTCTGAAACAAAACCTTAATCAAACCTGGGTGAAGTGCAAGTGTTAACAATGTACTACTGGCTTTGCAAAGTTGTGTGTAATCCAAGCGGTATACACCATTACCAGGTCACCTGGAGTTACTACAGCCAATCAAAACTGTCCACTACAAGTATACAACCAATACAACTTACTCATTATCACAAACAATCAAATCTGTAGCAAAATATATTAAATCTGCATATGAAGTCTGTCGGTAAACCAGATCTGAGTATGAAGTGGATTCATGATGGTGAGTGCAAAATCACTTAAATCCAACACTATGATGCCTGGGCTGAATGCCTCCTACACACTAAACCTGCACACTAAACCTTTCAGGTATTTGTCACCAAAATACAATGTTTAACATAACCATAACACTCAGAAATGGCAGATGTTTCAAATCTAACTTAACCATGTTTCCAGTAACTTTGTCCCACTGCCAAATGGTGTTTTTTTTTTATATTTTCATCATTTATTTTATTTATTTTTTCGAAACCATGGCATTTCTGTACTGTATGTTTTGAATGTTTTATGAGGGCTCCAGGCTCATCTTAATCATAATTTTGCACACAATATTCATTCTTGTGACAGTACACTCTTAATAAGTAACTCAGCCCGATCTTCAATCTGCTTTTGGTTGCTCAGTGATCCCTTTTCTCGTTTAACCCTTTCCTACCTAAATTAAGACAGTCAACAGCTTTCCTTGCCTTGGGTTGGGCATCCAACCCAGGCCAAGGAAAGCTGTTGACCTAGGGCATGGTATTTTGAGAGGCCTCATCTACAATTCTTAGTCAAATTGGTTTTCATTACTGTTGAAATTAGTTTAAAACACTGAGGCAGACATTTGCCCACCAGCCGGTTTGGGCTGGTTTAAGCGGGGAAGGGGTTAAATTAAATATATTTGTCAAAATGACAACACTTTATGCTTTTTATGTACACTGACAGATGTAGAGAACACAAATCAATCTTTCTATAATAATGTTGGGATAGAAGTTATCATAAATTACATTTCAGTCACAAGGTGTACCACAATTTAAATACAGTTGGTAGAAACTTTTTCTTTGATTATACCACATGCAAGTACTTTAACTTCCTTTATAAACTCAAAAAATTGTCAAACATGATACACTGATTAACTGAATTTCCATTCAAATTTACAGTCACATTCTCTTGAAAAAGACGTCTGAATTTCTCCAAACATACAGCATGATTCATCACGTCTCTCAGTGCAACGTAACAAGGTCCTTTGTACCGACATATAAATAGCATATTGTTCTTTAAGATACCCTCCAGACCTGCATCTTTGTTTCTTCACATTCTTTCAAATCCACATGTGTACAACCAAACTTATCCCAGGTTCAGTACACCACAAACCCTACCCTCAGAGGTTTTGTTTGCCAGCAACATTATTTCTGATATTAATCAACATGGTGCCCTTGAAGAGGCCCTTTGTCAGAGTGTGCTTTTGTGTTCAAAACATATTTGTTTAAAAAAAAAAAAACAAACAAACAAACAAACAAAACAAAACAAAAAAAATTAGAACGAAAAAAATGGCTAGATTTAATAATCAGAAACTGCCAAAGGCTACACCAAAATTGCAGCTGTGATGGAAAGCCTATACAACTGAGCATGTCATGTTCAAAGCTCGGATATATCATTTTTTTTCAAGAATTAACAATTTTTGCAGCTAGCAAGATGGCACTATCTTCTACAGTTACAGAAGAGGCAAGGTATGGAAAATGGCCCATTTTTAGTTTGTATTTTCAATGTGGCAAAAGATTTGTAACTGAAGTGTCAGGACACAACTGTGTATACAAGCATGCAGCCTGACCTTGCATTCCAAAATGATAAAAATTTGGTACACCGTGCACTTAAAAAAAGCAAAAAATATAATAAAACATACATCTTGAGAAGTCTTTTCATACTGTTTTAATAAAATGCTGTAAATAAAGTTTTTGGCTGATACTACTACAATAATGTTTTACTTTATTTTACTTTAGTTGCATCCTTTGGCTTGAATGAAAACAGAATTGTTATTAAAAATACACAACAATCCAGTTTGTATGCCTATTAACCAACTTGTGATGCCCATGGGGCTTGCACCAGGTGACCCCTTCCCAACTAAACTGGTCAAAACCACCTGGATGTATTGTCTACTTCAAAGTTTTTGCTTCATTCTGTCCTTCTTGATGATCACTGAATGAGAACAGTAGAAAATACTTGGACGGCAGCGGACACCAGGCTGCTTTCCTTGTGCACGGATTGGGTGCAAATAATTAACCCACCCCTGATCAGAGTACGACTGAGTTGACAGCTTTTCTTGGCACGGGTTGTGTACACTGAGCCCAACCTGCGCCAAGGAAAGCTATTGATGTACAGCGTACCATCCTGAATGGTCTTACATGCAAATCTGAGCAAAAATGTTTTTATATCACAACTGAAGAACTTTGAAGTAAAAACTTTCAGACAGACAACAATTTACATCCGGGCCCCTCTCGGGCAATTTGAGTAGGAAAGTGGTAAACTATTCACGCTATGCACATGAAAACTGTCAACTCAAATCTTAATCCATGCCAGGAAAGGTTCACAGGTTATGTTGTCGCATTTCCAGCACACTCTCTCTTTCTTGCATGCCATTCCATATATTTTCCATGTTTTCAAACATGAAACAATAATGACCGTATTAAAAAAAAAAAAAAAACCTTGGAATGGCATTTACTGTTTTACAATGTGCAAAAAAATAATAGTACTATACACAATTTATTTAAAATACAACCCTGCAATTCGCAACAGACCCATACAATGTGGGTTGCATTGTTCACTGTCATCAGAATATGGGTAGCTCACTCACATTTTAATTTTACAAATCTCAGAGTACAATACTGAATCTCCATTTAACTCATTCCATACTATGGTCACAGGGCTTGGTCAGTGGTTCTGGCACTGCCTGGCAAGTCTTGCTGCAGCTGCCCTTGCGGCAGCTGCAGCATGATTTGCCAGGCAGTGCCAGAACCACTGACTTATGACTGTAGGCATGTGAATACTTGAACGAAAGCTCTTTTCATGAAGAATTTAAATATGCAATTGTCATCTTAAATCTAGGTAAATATACGGAAAAACCAGGGACTGGTATGGAATGAGTTAAAAAAAAGTAATACTTTCAGTGCCTTGGCCACTGAAATTATCAGTTAACAATTATTTTTGTTTGAACAATGAAGGACCACATTTAAACCGCTTATTTGTCAGACACAAATAACACGATTTAACTCCTGTGTTGGCACAAGATCTACTTAGGTACAACTTAACTTCCTATATTGAACCTGGCTGCGGAAATAATACCATACTGGAGATGATATTTTAGCTCTGGTCTAACATGGCAGGGCATTCCTTTGCATGCCATAAGTTGTACTCTGTTGGTCATGCCTGCACATGTGACCTTCTTTGTATTCAAGGCCAAAAGTTGCTGTACACAATAAGCCAGTCTCGGCAATCCATTCTTTGAACAAATGGATTATATTCATTCATTTAACTAGTTTACCACTTATATGTCTATGTTAGCACTAACTCGACAAAAAATCTCGGATCAGAGTCAGTCTTCTTTTCTCTGCTACATCCATTTGGTTCTCCAGATCCTAAAAAAGAAACAAGGACCACATGAAGAAGTTAAACATTAACTTTTGCAGTATTTAGGTAAACTGTCTGCAGAATTCCATGGAGCAGTAAATGAAACTTTTGAGATGTTAAAAGCATTTGTAGCTGTTGCCTACACAGTATATAGGTCTCCCATGGAAAATGCAGGAAACACATTTATTATTTTTACTCTGGGTTTTGTATCACAATTCTGTGTGGTTTTCACTGAAAACCTAGCTATTTTGTGATTTTAGTATTTGATTATAAACTCATGCACAGCGTTATATATATATATATAGTGGTCATCACAGTATACACATACATTATTTAAAGCCTTGATCATGCACAATTGGATTCCCTTTCATGCCATAATACATAACTAGCCCCTTAAATATCTATGAACTTGATCTAAGCATGTGTACACGTGTGCCTTTTCATAAAATCTACCCAACATGGTTATATGTAATTTTACACAAACTACCCATTACAATAAACACCAAATGATTTGTCTTCCACCGTGAAAAATCAGTAAAATCTGACTTTTGAATTAAAAAATATAATGTTGTTACTGTTGTTGCAATTTTGGTAACATTTTGGCATCTGTTGCAAAAAATAAATAATGAATATTGTCAGTGCATAAAAGAACACTGCTTATGATAATCTTTGGCAACTGCTTCCTTTTCACTCCTTTACACCATAATTAAGTGTATCTTCACATTTTGTAATTGCTAAGAATGACAGAAAGAGACAGAGGGTAGGACAAGGAAGGAAGTGAGGGAGAGAGGCAGGAAGGAAGGAAACCATATGTGTCAAATTTACAAAGCTGGAAATTTAATGTTGGCAAGCTGATGCCTGCTCAACTTGAAGTATGGATCACTCCACACAAATAAAGAATTCATTAATCAATTAATTAATCAATGATCAGGAGTCACAATATGCTGCACCGAATAATAAAGTAAAACACCATGCATTGGATTCAACAACTGAAAGGTTGATTTCAGTTTACTGTGCAATGTGTGTGTATGTTCATACACACACACACATATATAAGAGCCACACTGTTTGATAACAGGTTCAGCGGAACTGGAACTGAGCCCTTGAGCATTCACACATGGGCCTGAAGTTGTCCTAGTTTCACAAGTAAATGACATCACTAAAATAGTATTGGCAAGTATACACTCAACACAGCAAGAGGCCCAGTGTTGTTTGTGGCAGCACCAATTTGTAAATGAACTTTTTTAAGTTTCACAACTGAAGGTGATGATTGTCACTAATTTTTATAAGAATCTGGTTATAGAAAGAGCTGGACAGCTAAAAAAAGTGCGAAATAAATTTTACCTACCCCTCTGTCAGTGATTTCTGCCCGCTCTACTTTCCATGACAAATTCTCCACCTCTGCTTCAAGCTGTGCCTGCTGGTACTCAAACTACAAACATACATCAGCAAATGCATACATACAACCACTTCTCAACTGGCCAATGTCTTGAATGCACAAATTTGGCATGTACAAGCTATATTTCTTTACATATTTACTTCACATACATGCATATTAAGACAATGACAGAAACTGAATTAATAGCGCATCTATCTGCTGCTTTTCTTAAAACTGTACCATTCTTTTCTTTCCCAATTACAATGGTCTTTTAAGAGGGGGACCACTACTATACTGTTGAAATACAGGAACTTCTTCCCCTGATATCTCATCAAATCAGCATGATTTACATCAACTAGCATTTTTTTCATACAAGGTAATTTTCAATTACTTTGGGAGTAAGTAATTCAAGTCCATTAAATTTACAAGATATAAAGATTTACATGCACTATGGTATTAACAATGTTTGGATATACTTCAACTTATAGTTGCTGTGTCTTAGCAGAGCATTCAGTAAAAGCACACAAATATTCTTCCACTTGAGTTTATGGGGCTAATACTGTACACTTACCAAAGTTTTTCTGCCACACTTTTCCATATAGTATGCATATGGATAGGTGTACTGCAAGGTGTAACGGCACTGGAAACAAATAAAAATTATTTTAAACTATCACAAACCAACAGAAATTAAAGTATGATGACCTAAATAAGTGAAAATTGCAGAGTCAAGAACAAAATGCAACAAGGATTTGACCTTAACCTTTGACCTCAAGGTTACATATCGTTATATGGGAACAATTTCTCAGACCCATATATTATCTGTACCAAATTAGGAGGCAATAGGTCAAGATAGGACAAAAGTAAAAGGAAAATAAGATATGCAGCAGCAAACAACGAGACTAAACACTAAATGCATCTCATCCTACGATGGAAGCATTATGAATGTGCATATTCATAAATGCTATGTTTCCCTAGCATGAACCACCAACATAAAACAGCTTTATATAATCAGGGTCAGATCTAGACTGCTATGTTTCCCTAGCATGAACCACCCAACATTAAACAACTTTATATAATCAGGGTCAGATCTAGACTGCTATGTTTCCCTAGCATGAACCACCAACATTAAACAGCTTTATATAATCAGGGTCAGATCTAGACTTTAAAAATATCTGTAGCCATAATATAAAATACAGGCATAATTAACAAAGGTTCTGTCAGGCCTTTAAATAATTAATTTTAAAATATTTTAGCCATTTACATATTTCACTCACACATTTCCTATGCCAAATTCAATAAACATTAACACATGGCTAACTGACTAATGGTCAGACCAGTCCCTGCAATATTCGAGTATATTTCAAACAGTAATCGGTATCACGCTTGGTTGTTTCCACAACTACAAATTAAAGTACTCAGCTTTTGGAACGCGCTGCAAAATTTAACATGTTTCTCATGTGAACTTGTTCAAAAGTGTATGTTTTTCTCTAAAAACATCAAATGTCCTCCTGCAACACCTCTGTATCATCAATACCCAGGATCTGTTAGCCAAGTTCTATACTCTCTATGTTCCTGTCACTGCTTACCTCCAAAATAGAAATACAGAGAGAATCTGTATTTTATAGTTAATTTTTACCAAAACACTTTCAACACCTAATTTTTGTAATAGGTCATGTCATTTAAAAACAATAATGGGTTTTCAGTATGCAACAATCAGAACATATTTCAGAGCCTGGAACATCTGGACGTATGTCCTGAACAATCTCTCTGTGCAGTAATTTCTTCTGGCTGGACACTCACCTTTCTCAAGAATGTTGCTGCATCAAGCAAGTACTGCCAGTCGATCCAAGTGCCATTGCTTGTCATCACCTTCTCCTCAATACGGGCTTTGATTTTACTCAGAGTCTGCTCCTCCAGCTTCAGACTTTTGGCATGATTTTCCCACTGTGACATACACATCGAAATGTAATATTAATCCAAAATTTTCCCACTGTGTAGACAATTATGAAGTATAAACCAAATGTTATGTATTATCCCAACAGTTCTCCCCGTGAGAACACAAATGTACACACACCATATTCCTCCAAGTGAGCACTTATACTTTGATAAATGCCATGACTTTAAGGGCAGTAAGTAAATCTTGACATTCCTCTGTATTCTTGCCTCTGAATAAAGGGAGAAAAGTGGTGAGGTTATAAAATGTACACCTGTCAGTACACCAGATTGGAGTTTGTTTATTTTAATGATCTAGAGCACTCACCCACAGGAATATGGTACGAGTGTAAACAGAAAATGTCCTGGGTCAGTATACCTGGCAAAGACAGGGCAAGAACATTTTGCTGACACTTCTGTTAGTCTTGTTACATAATTCCAATTTTAAATGCACAATGCCTTATCAGTGTTAAGAAAAAAAAAACAATTACTTGACTTTGATATGTTTTACTTTATCACTAATAACAAAATCAAACAATTTCTTGCATCTTTAAGTTCACTTCAGATAAAATGTCCCTCATCAATATTCATGCTTCATACTAGTAGTGTATTGAACCTGCTCTCTCTGACTAGGGCCATGAAAACTTGAAAACTAGAGGGCTGCGTGAACAGCCCATGCTAAGCTGACCTAAGCTTGTCCTACAAAATGAAGGTTGCAACTGGATATACATGTGTTGAGCTTTAGCTGAGTGCATATGACATTTAGAAGTATTTCCAACGCTGACGACTGAAGCCCATAAAAGCTCAGCCTGACTAGCAAGTCAGCTGAGCTAAAAGATGCAGTGCCACCTGGTGAACAAATTATGAACTAGGAGTTCCTGGAGGATTCCTGTGTGATATCAAAGCAATCTGATGAGTGGTTTCAGAGAAATTTTTTTCAGCTTTCCCAAAAAGAAAAAGGAATCAAAAAAAAAAATTATAAAAAATCCAAAAATCACTGTAGCATGGCCATATGAACTAACAAGGTTGAAACCCATCCAAGGTACATTGCTACCAGGTTTGAAGTGAATCTGGCTGATGGTTTTGGAGAAAAAGTTGAAAATACAATTGTGAATGGACGGAGGGGATGACTCAGCCTCTTAAAAGCTCAGCCTGACTAGCAAGTCAGCTGAGCTAAGAATTGCTTGGCAATGTTCATGAATGCATCCACTTTGAGTGTCTTGTTAAAATAAACAACTGTTCAATGCTGAAAGATAGAAAAACAAGAGGCCCATAGGCATAATGCTCTGCTGGCATCGTGGCTATATTGCACCTGTTCATTTCAAAGCTGTGAGTCCTCAAGTGGCTTCTGAACATATAAAGCTTAATGTAAAAAATTGTCCACCAGATGGCACTTTGCTCCACATGTTATCACAGCTTTTGGTGCAACTCCTGTGATGAATATTGTTGCATGTGCCAAGACAACAATGAGCCAGTCCTTAACTTTATGTCCTCAGTGACCTTGGGACAGAAGATCAAGGACACCCAGATTATGTAATACAAGAGGCCCATAGGCCTGCCTGGTGCTGTGCTGACACTACCATTGAAGTCCAAGCTACACCCTGCCATTATAAAATCACCTCTTTCAACTTTACAGGCATGGTGACCTCACAAAAATACATATAATTCTAGCTTTGGACTTTGTCTATATATCCATATAAATTTGGGAAGTCTAATCCAATTACTTTTTGAGATATGGAATTTTGTATCTTAAAACACATTTTGACTCATAATTTCTATCAAATTATCAGTGGCGCCAATAGTATAATCACCAACTTAGACTTTGACCTCCCCCCCAATCCAACCAATTTGGTGAAGATTTGCCACAAATTAAAGATGCTTGAGTGTTCACAAGATTTTCGTATTTTGACCAATATATTGCATAATATTGTAGGTGGCGCCACAGACATCGAAAAGAACCTAGACTTTTATACCCCCTATAAGTCCTAAAAGTTATATTGGGCTAACTTGAAAACTGTGGACAGTACTGCGGTCACAAGATTTTCACATTTTGACCTGTACATTACATAACACTATAGGTGGCGCCACAACATTGATGCCGAAAACTCTTTTTAAAATACACTTTATGACTCCTAAATGTTATATGGGTCTACCTCAAGAATTGTGTGGTGCAGAGCATTCACAAGATGACCCCAATATTCAAACTGGCTATTTGACCCTGACCTTCAACTCTGATTAAAAAAAAGTTACACTCAAAATATGCACCCAACATCCAGCTTTCCATATATAGTCTGTTTGTTCAAATCGGGTCATAACTTTTCGAGTTATTAAGGAAAAACAAAGAACTTGGACAAGCGCCAAACTCCATAATTACTGGGTCCCAGTGACCCAAAAAGTACGTCACCAAGTAGAGTTTCATGTACAGGGTAATCAAGTGCAATTTTGATCTGGAGGCTCAAATTCTTTTTGCCATTGATGTCCAAGCTACACCCGCCCATTACAAAATCACCTTTTCAACTTTACTGGCATGGTCAGAAATCATATAAATTTGGCATGTCTAATCCAATTGCTTTTCCAAATATGGAAATTTACACCGTAAAACACATTTTGGCTCATAA
The DNA here is from genome assembly GCA_964020975.1 of Hermodice carunculata. NCBI lineage: Eukaryota > Metazoa > Annelida > Polychaeta > Eunicida > Amphinomidae > Hermodice > Hermodice carunculata. The sequence continues at coordinate 83,742,391 of OZ026622.1, forward strand.
TTTCTGTCAAATTATAGGTGGTGCCACTAGTATCACTGGCAATTTCAACTTTGATGTCCCCCACAATCCCACCAAATTTGGTGAAGATCCAACAAAAATTAAAGATGCTAGAGTGTTCACACGATTTTCACATTTTGACCCCTATATTACATAATAATGTAAGTGGCGCCACCAATATCAAAAGCGGCCTAGATTTTTATACTCCCTATAAGTCCTGAAAGTTATATTGGGCTAACTTGAAACTGTGGATGGTATCGCGCTAACAAGCAAAAGTTTATGGACAGACACACATGAGCGGTCACATTAGCTCTGCAACCTTTGGTCAGCAGAACTAAAAAGCAAGGTAACTCACCCTCTCAAAATAGAAGAGATATTTCTTAAGTGCTTCCCTGGCCTGTGCGTGTGCTGACTCATTGGCTATATTGGGGTTCTCTTTGTATCTACTGCACTCATAGTACTCACTTCCATGGTTCTTCCAATCTGAAAGAAGTCCACCAACTTAGTATCCAGCATGTATAAAATCTGCCATCAAATAGTGTTCACTTGAATATTGTAGTTTTTGTATTTGCACATAATGAAAGTATACAGCCTGGCACTGCTGTTTCTGTAACTGCAGAGTTGTAATTTGCATCATATGCAGTGACCTTAAAGAAGTTATGAATAACAAATCTCTTTGCAGTGTGGATGGAGTTTTAACATACTATATTCATTCCATTTGCAAAGAGTACACTTTAAAAAGTATTTTGTCGTGAACCGCCCCCCCCCCCCAAAGTTTAAGCGACCACCTCCTTGCTTGGTGAACAGTCAATGTCCATTCATTCTCAACACTGACACAGGTCTGCATGAGCTTGATGCATTCCAGCCTTCACACTTCAATCAGACTATCATACTCAACTAACCCACCACAAAGCTACACACACTTCCTGAAATAAAAACTTGGTAGTCTGTCCCTTTCTTCTGTTGCTAAGGACCTCTCATCATAATGTTGTCTTAACTCATTCCATACCAGTCCCTGATTTTTCCGTATATTTACCTAGATTTAAGACGACAATTGATTATTTAAATTCTTCATAGAAAGAGCTTGCGTTCAAATACCAACATGCCAATAGTCTTAAGTCGGTGGTTCTGGCACTGCCTGGCAAGTTATGCTGCAGCTGCCGCACAGGCAGCTGCAGCATGACTTGCCAGGCAGTGCCAGAACCACTGACCAAGACCTGCGACCATAGTATGGAATGAGTTAAAAGCCTGCTGAAATTCAAATTGATCAGATACAAAAGAATCATGCAACTCAATAAATAGACTGCTAGCAATTTCAAACGGCAGACCTAAGACAAAGTCACATTACTGAATATTTCAGCAGAGACTCTTCCTCTGCTGCAGGTGAGAGACCCTGCCCAAAGATACTTTGCTTCTATGCTGCAGGCCAGTTTATCCTCCCAATGTAGTACATGCCAAAGATCAACTTTTGGTGTGTGTTATTACCAAGATATGGCAACTGCTGCTTTCTCCTGCACATGTACAACATTTTAAATGGTTTCCACTATATAACTATTGAGCAGTAGTGCCAAAATTATATAAATATTGCGGTATCTTGGCAAAAAGAAACAACAGAGAGAGATTTTATTAAGTACGAACCTGGCATTGATGACATTGATTGACAATCAATAACAGTTGCACGAGTTTCCCGTTTCAACATTTATTGCATGCAGTTTTCACTCTGCATTTCTTTCAGCACTTAACCAGGAATATTCTGAGAGTTTTCAAAATATCTACCATCATTATGTCACTAAATTTCAGCATGTATGTAACATGAAAACATAAAAGTACCGCTGGTTTGAATTAGCGACTCCACCATGCTTGTTTGTTGAGGCTGGGCATGCTTGACCACGTGCCCAGACTTGGTAAACTTATTTGCATGACTTGTGAGGAAAAATCAGCGCCCTGAAGCAGGGTGAGAACCTTGCTACCTTCTATTCTTAGATTTTCATCTCAGAGATACAAAATTTAGGCAAGATGATGACTTTTGGTGGGCAGGAATGAAAAATGAAGCCAATAGGAAAACACCATGATGATATTGATGAGGTTCTGACCGTTCCACTGATACCAAAAATGCTTGATGTGCACTTTTAGAAGTATGTGAGCTGGTTAGAATGAATACAGTATCTATTTAAAATGGATAACATATTCTTATTGCAAAAGCTTGTATAAGTTAACCAGAATTTCCCCAGAGTTCACATTAGCTTAATTTCCTTCATCGTCATTTTTCCAATAAAATACAATAGTCTGACTGAAAGACATTATTCTGGAATTACTAAATTTTGGGTATTTTTTTATTTTCCAAAAGGTAAAATGTCCTGCAACACAGAGCAGCAGACCTGTAACCCTTCAAGTTTCCAAAACACATGTAGTACATCCCTTGGTGAACAGGTGGAAGGATTGTTATCATCATATATATTATTAAAGAAACACTTGCAAACGAGGCAGTATTGGTATTTTGATAAAGATTATTAAAGAAACACTTGCAAACGAGGCAGCATTGGCATTTTGATATAGATTGTTGAAGAAAACTTCCAACTGGAAAGAGGCAAGGTTGGTATCTAACATAAAGAACAAAAAGAAAACTTGCTGCTGTCCGAGTAAGATGCAGGATTTGGTATTCTAAAATAGATTATTAAAAGAGGCAGGTCTTCCTCTCTTTGCCAAATGGCAAACTATTTTGAGCAAATATCAGCTCAAACTCAATGTCTTATTGCCAAAGATAAAGACTTGACCAGTTTGTCCACTGGGTATGGCCTATAAATACTACACCATAATTAAAGTTAGCCAAAATGTCGTCATGAATGACAGAGTTTCATTTGACTACAATTTTTTCCAAATAATTTGAAGGATAATCTTTACTTGCATTGAGTGCAAACACTCATAGTCACTGTTGCTTATTCAAAGCTATAATTATAAAACCCTGCCATGACAATTCCAGTCCCTCCTTGTGAAAGATCAGCAGACTTACCTCCTAGACACATCCAACAGAAGTCATGCTTGCACTTTGTACATTGCTGGAAGCAAAAAAACACAACATTTATTTTTAGTTTTTAATTTAAAAACTGTACTTTTTAGCTCTTGTATGACCCATATCACTTCCATACCTACTTACTGTTGACCACAGTTAAATTATCATGGTCCTGGTCCCAATGATATGGGGAGAAGGGTCAAAGACTATCACAGCATATGCATAAATTAAGTTTCCTTATGGGATAATTAATGAACATGTATTTTTGGATTGATTTCACTGCAACTGAAATATCTCCAGCACCTCTGCAACCTTACAACAAAATTTTAAACTGTGGCAGAGTTTAACCCCATGATTTCCAGAAACTTTCTGATATCCCAAAGTATAAAATTACTTATTAACTAGAGCACTGCGATTGCAGGCAATCACTGGAATACCTCTCATTGACCCTGTTCACACCAACCTTAAACTACCAAGGCATTTTGACAATATCATGGTAACAAAGATGGATAATAATAGGTCACAGTATGCTGTAAATAGGTCACAGTGACCTCGAATTCTAATCAGCTAAAAGGGGTCTGGGTATGCATCTATGTATCAAATTGTACAATTGCTTTTTTAGAGAGCCTTCTACACGGGTCATTTTGCCACGGGGCTGAATGGATCCTGGCTGGGCTGCTGGTCACCAGCTGGAAAGGTGTCAACTGTTGAACACACATAGTGGTGTAGGGATTATAACAGACTACAGCTGCTGGCTGTTTTATTTCCCGATTTGGCTACAAATTTTGAAGGCCTAGATCTGTCGCTGTCTAACATATAAAAGATTGTGGCGAGTATGGAATGAGTTACCATGTTTTTACTGTGCTTGCAGTACTTACCATATGATTACAGCCACCATTCTTCTCTATACACACATGACATTTTGGGCACTGTAAATATGAGAGAAAGACACTATAAGAACAATCCAGTATGCATAATTATGTTTTCATTAAAGAGTATTAAAGCTGTTGTGACTTCAGGTTTCATCCATGTAGTTCATCTCAATCAATACTTGAAGTAGCCAAATGAAGGACATAAATGGGTAAAAAGACACCAATGTTATCAATATTATGCATGCAAAACTAATTTTGTACACTATCGTTAAATACTTAACCTAGTCTACACAAGAGTTCCTTTAGCCTTGCAGGCTACACTGAGAAGTATTAGATCAATTCTTAATCACACAGATGTGCTCACATGAAAACAATGGTAATCTATTTACATTTCAAATTAAATCATCAAAGTCTACGGACATGTACCTGGAAGATACCTTATTTGTCTTGATGTCTCTACTATTTTTTGTCATGAACATAAGCTATTTAGAATATACAATTTAACCCTTTCAGTGCCAAGTTTGCAGCTGATTCAACAGCTTTCCTTTAGTACACTTTGCCCTCAAACATCTTAATGCACCCTAAGGGAGTCCACAAAGGCTTTTGACCTGAATAATGTTTTTGTGATGCATTTGAATATGAAATCATTATCATAGTAATTCACATGAGTAGCACTTTTGTTGTGACTGGCACTGAGAGAGCTTTGGTCCTGCAGTATTTTTGATGACTTACATCCTTTGTGTGTGCACTGATATAATTTGCTGTTTCCGAGTCATCGGCACATTTTGTCAGCCATTTCTTGATTGTGTCACAGTCCGTTGGAGCATGATAGTCTATTCCGCATTTAAAGCTACAACAGAAAATAGATCCAACTAAACAATGCACTTCCATACAGTCCTCAACTACTGTGTCTGTGTCATCTCTTCAGGTAACAGGCATTTCTTGTGCAACAAGGCTCTGTAGGCCACTACTTTAAATTGTTTTCACTACCCTACTGTTATGCTATTGAGTAGCCAGCTGAGGACAGTCTTTCTCCACTGTTAAAGAACTGTTACAGTTTTCTTCTTTAAACTTTAAATGTTATACCTGCAAGCCTCACAGGCTTTCACTATTTAAATCATAGTCACATTAAACATAAAGCTCAAACCAGCACAGTCCTAAAGTGTATATCTACATGTATCACATGCCACTGTTTTCCTGGTTCATATTAATTTAACCCTTAAAGTGCTAATCACTGCTATAGTTGTTTTCTCATTACTGTAAAATATAGAATGGTTAAAAAATTCAAATTCCTCATGAAGATACCTATCATTCAAATACCAGCAAGCCTAGTCTAAAGCAAAAAGTAGTCTTAGTCAACAGCTTTCCTCGGGGCACTTTGTGCGCAATGTACACCAAGGAAAGCTGTTGACTCAATCTTAAATCAGCACTTTAAGGGTTAATCTACAAATAATATTAAAAGGCCAAAATTTTCTTGCTTGCCCATGTTTCCTTACCAAAAGACACTTTTGCATTCTTTGCATATAATTCTCTTTGCTTTCAGCACAGGAGCTCGTGCAACAACAGAACAGTTTGGCCCAGGACAGAACCGTAATTCTGGATGACTCTGCAAGCATAAAATATATTTCATTTTTTGTATGTCAAACAAATGCATAACTCTTTCAATATGTTCTAGCTATTCTTTCCTTTTTTCCAAACATATAATTTCTCTCACCATATGAAACTGCTTGTGGACCTTGAGTATTTCTATGGGTACTAAAAATAGCAAAAATGTATCTTCAGCCAGTTATGTTGAACACAAACCAAATCATGATTGGTAAATTGGCACACCACATAGGTCCTCACATTGTCAAACGCTCTCTGCTTCAAGGCTTACAAAAGGCAACACTGAAGCATGGAAAAATCATTGGCTGCACAGCACGGACTCTGCAGGTAAACAAGCTATCCCTGCCTGACATCAGCTAACCTGACCTAGCCAAGCAGGTCAATGTGAACTTTGACCCCTGAGCTTGTTACAACAACCAGAACTGTATTCATGTGCTAAACGGAATCTTAATGATTACTAGGTCAAGCAACACTGTAATGTAAGTCAATATGGTCAATAAAGATGAACAGTGACTCTCACCTCTACATGATCTACAAATGAGAACCTTTGGTACTTGTCACGTGACTTTGGGTTAGTGACCACACTCAGGACAAAGTCCTCGGGCACTAGAATGTTGCACTCCCGTCCCATGCACTCCATACCTGCAAAACAACATGAGAACATGTCCACATGAGTACTTCTCTTATTATCATTGGGTTGTTACCATTAATACATGTGTTGATTAATGTATCTGCTGGTTTTCCCTTTTTTTTTTTAAAGATGGGACAAAAAAGAAACTTTTACTGCTGTAATGCATATAAGAAATGCCCAACAGTCACTACATGTATAACATTGTGTTTATGCAAAACTGCTCTCACATTTTCGACTAAACAAACAGAAAAAAAAAATTCTGTGCATTTTATCATTACAAAACAGGCAAAAGCATGTTAGGCTTTTCTCAAATGCATTTTCTCCTGGGTGAAGTTTGCAAACAGACATGCAAATGAGCACATATTAATAAACAATACTGCAGCTGGAAAACTAAACATTTTTGACCTACCACTTGCAACACCCTGTTGAATTTGAACTTGAAAGTGCATCTCCCAGCATTCCTTGCAGAAATGGTGGCCACATACGAGTCCAAGTGCATTTTCAACTGGACAGCGCTGCATGCACACAGGACACGAGAAACTTTGGCTACTGCTTGGCTTTGGCAACTGAAAGCATAAAGATGTGCAAATATTAGGTCACCAGCATTGAAGATTTCCCATGATATTTGGACACAAATATTTCAATCGTTCCAAATAAGAGGAAACTGGGCACTTTTCTTTTCCAGAAAATGGTCTCTTTCCTTTGTACCAGTGAACACAAAACCGCAAGAAAAACACATTACTGATCATATACATGTATGAACATGCTTGTCTGATTTACCTTGAGAACATTACTCATGTAAGCCTTAATTGTAAATCACACACACACAGACACACACACACACACACACACAGACACACACAGACACAGACACAGACACAGACACAGACACACACACACACACACACACACACACACACACACACACACACACTCACACTCTCTCTCTCACTCTGGAAGGCAATGCATCACCCGTGATGAGAAAACCACATGACCATGACCATTAACATGTAAGGAAACAGTGCAGGACACAGTGCAGATTAGGAAAGATGTCCCTGCCCATAAGTTATAGAAATTACCTCACAGTTATGCAAATAGATGGTGAACATTCAGCAACAAAAACAAAACAAAAAAAACAAACAAAACAAAACAAAAAAAGCAAACAAAACACACAACACTTTTGGGGAATTACAAATATGGAAAAACAAAACAGTAAATTTCAAAACAAACAGAGTTTACAGTGAAATGAACTGTGGACAGAAAAAAATTATAATAGTTACAATAAATATCATTGGATTATATACAGCTTATGGTTCAACTTGAGACAGTTCATGAAAAAAAATAACATGATGCTCAACACAATTTTTAGCTAAACAACTGGCTGCATCTTACACAATGTTACCCCTTTCCAAATCCCAGGAGATTGCATACATTTTATACCACCATGGCCGAATACATGAGACACGCAATATTACAGTGCTGTCACCCGTATGTCTTAAGTCATCTGACTGATTCCAGATAGCATAATTACACATCATTATGTGAAGCATCAGGTATTCAGCAGTGGATAATGCAAACGCCTGACTTCTTATGTACATGTAGCATTTAATTTCAAACATGGACACATAAATGAAAGTGACTGAAAAATAAAACAACATAGTACCTTAGTGGTACCATTGGTGTCAGAGACAAGTTTCCTGCCAACTACAGCAAGATTGATCTGTCTTCTATGTTAAAAATTGGTTTCTGTAGACACTACAAACCATGCTGACTTGATATCTCATGTAACTTGCCCCTAGTTTACAAAAAAATCAACAACAAAAATCATATAATTTTGAAGGAAATCTAATTTGGAAAACTAGTCTTTGTTAGGCCATGAGGCACTTTGGAAGGCAAGGTCAGTCTCTGATGTGTCTCTGTTTGAACATTTACAGGTAGTCAACTGGACTACCTGTTCTACCTGTGTGGGGGATTAAAACAGGACTTTCAAAAGTGAAATTATGTATATTTTCACCTTGCCAGGGTTCTTTTGAAGGTAACATGGCATAACATGATTAATTACAGTCGTAGACTAATTTCTGCCATTTTGCCTTCAAAATCAGGACCATATGGCCCAAATAATAGTTTCCTGTACTTCAGTTTTGATGTGCAGTTATGTGAAACAGCTTGTGGAAGTAACAAGATGGCACTGGGTATGAAAAATATGAATACATTTAATCTAAATTGCCCCATGTAAAGGGCATAAGTGCACTATCTGCAGTAAACAACTCAAATTTTGATGACTGGTGGAACAGCTGCTAATTGCCTATTCAGGCGAAAAATACACATGTATATATAATATCCCCATAATTGATAACATGTAATGATGTATACATGATGCCTTCCAAGTATAATGGTCAAAACAGCAGGGACCACACGGATCTCTCACACTCTTCTTGCCCTCAAGCTAACAACATTGACCTAGATCTTCAAGATACCCCCAAGGGTACATATGCAGGACAACCAGCTGTGTTGTCTATGACAGTCAGTTGTTTCTGGCTGACCATGGTAACACATGCACAAGAAGGCTGACAGTGACAGTTTACAACTTACTGCACATGTGGCTTCTCAGATCCAGAAAGAAAAAAAAGTTGGAAAGGAACTTTTTTATATACACGACAGATACACAGAAGTGATTTACAGGTACAAAGTAAATAGGAAAGGGCTGCCAGATGGTGAAACCTTATACCAAGCACAATTATTTACAAAGTACATGTAAACTTTGTATACCAACAAGAGGCTCATGGGTCTAATGCTCTGCTGACCACCATTACCAAAAATCAGCTCCTGAAATGTATTCCCTCCATGACCTTGAAAAATTAATAAAGGGCATCCACATTATGCAGTATCAATATTCCACATGATACACATTTGTGGTACATTTGGTATTATTCCCCTTATTCTTTATCAAGATACTGAATAAAATGTCCTTTTCTTAATGAGCTTGAAAAACAGGTCAAGGTCACACAGTCATTGTGTTATGGTGACCCAAAAAGTATGTCTCCAAGTAGTTTTATGCACAATGTACTCAAGTGCAATTTTGATCCATTTCAAGTCTCTTTGTCGTTCATGTCCAAACTACACTCTACCATTACCAAATAATCACAGAAATAGATCAAGGTCACTGATATTACATAACATAGCACCATTGGACATGATCTTTATATCCTGTAAATGCATGTCTAATTGAATCAGTTTTCAAGATATGGAATTTTTGTGTCTTTCGAGACATTTTAAATCATAATTTCTGTCAAGTTATTGGTGGTACCATCAGCATCATAAGCAAGATTTTGACCTCTTCCACAATCCACCTAAATTTTATGAAGATCCTTAAAAAATTAAGGATGCCGCAAAGGTCACAAGATTCTACCATTTTGACCATTACATACTATAGGTGGCACCACCAACATTGATGTTGACATGTGATTGTCATTCACTTGGCAAGCTCTAAAAGTTATATGGGTCTAATTAAAAAACTATGGGGTGCACGGCATTCACAAGATGGCCCAAATTGGCCATTTGACCTTGACCTTCAACTTGGACTAGAAATTGTTATTGTTCAAAGTGTGCGGCCTGCATCCAGCTTTCCATACACGGTCTGGTTGTTCAAATTGGATTATAACTCAGTTACTGAAGAAAAACAATAAACTTGGACAAGCACCAATATCCACAATGATTGGGCCATGGTGATCCAAAAAGTAGGTCACCAAGTACAGTTTTAAGTATAATGTAATCAAGTGCAATTTTATTCTGGAGGCTCAATTCTCTTTGCTATTGATGTCCCAGGTACACCCTGCCATTACAAAAGCACCTCTTTCAACTTTACAGGCATGGAGACCTCACAAAAAATAAGTCAAGGTCACTGATATTACACAGCATGCTAGCAAAGGACATGGTCTCTATATCATACAAATTTGGCAAGTTTAATCCAATTATTTTTTCATGATATGGAATTATATCTTTAAACACATTTCTTCTCATAATTTCAGTCAAATTTTATGTGACACCACTAGTGTCACATGCATGTGAGACTTTGACCTCCTACACAATGCCACTTCATTCAAAGAAGACCTATAAAAAATTAAGGATGCTAGAGCAGTCACAAGATTTTCACATTTTGACCCATCTATTACATTACTGCAGGTGGCACCACCAATATCAAACTCAATCTAGATTTTCATACACTTGATAAGTCCTGAAAGCTAAACGGGGCGATCTTATTGTATGGGGCTCACAGGCAAAAAGTTTCTCAATGGACAGACATGAATTATCACATAAGCTCGGTGACCTTAGGTCAGCAAATCTAAAAAATGAGTGAAAGAAAAGTACATTCACACTGCATGAACTTTCAGTGGGTCTCAGAGTAAAACAGTTTGCAAAAAAAAAAAAAAATAAAAAACAGTTGCTTTTCAGTGTTACACAAGTTCACAGTACATTATGTATATACCATATTCATCCTAATAATAGCACGCCATGCCAATGCAAAGATTTACCGAATCTTACAGCATTTTTAGCGGGACTATGGAATAGGCACTTTTCTTGATTGAAGGTTTTGAAGGCTCCACAGTTCATTTAGGTGTTAGATAAACATTAATATACTGCAGTGACAATTAATTGTTTATTTAGAAGTATCATCTTTGCTAAATTACAGGAAAAATCTTGATTTTGAATCTAGACCATTTCGATTGAAAGTGGGGTGTGTTATTCTATTAGGGCATGTGCTACTATTAAGATGAATACGGTATACATATACATGATGAGCAAAGGTCACAATGGCAAACGGTAAGTTTGTGACCAGTTTCATTGCTTTCCACGACTTGTCAGATGTTGGTTAACCCACGTGTAGCCTGTTTATAAACTGAGGGGTTACTTCAGTTGTTATGCAAAACGTGATCCTGCTTACGCAACACAGAGGTTCGGTCTTACTGAGACTAGTGTTGTCACAGTAAGAAATGACTCAGAGCAGATTTGAATTGCAGTAGACTCAAAAATGTTAAGGTTACTGTAAATACACTGCAGGGTCAATGAGTGTATTTCAGGCTGGAATTTGTGGCACAACGTGCCGTTACCAAAGGGTTAGGCAAAGTGCCCAATCAAGCAGAGAAATCATGGAAAAACTTGCTCCGAACATAAAATTTTAGCATAAGACAGAGCAAAGGAGCTCATCTTCCCATGATCTTGAGACCGAATGGTTTAATGGAACGCAATTGATGCATCCAGTGTCTTTCCCGTCCAGTCGCAGCTGTCTAGTGCATTCTAGACAGGGGGGGGGGGGGGATTCACATGTACTATAAAATATGAACTTTTAGAGTGAGCCCATTGTGGTCACTCTGGGCAAAATATCTGCCCAGAGGTTGTGTTATGTCCTTGTTACTGATGTAACAAAAGTGTTCTTGATTGGTTTTATTGCATTCATTACGGTGTCTTTTGCCAGATACAGCTGGATTAGAGTTCATCTGTTTTGTATCTGATTCCAGACCTGACCAGAATATCATGTAGACTGTCCACTTGTTTGAAGCTCAGGATCACTTCCTTATCAACTAGGGCTTCAGCATGCGGTGAGACCTAAAGCATTCTCCAGTAGTTCTGGATGATGTTTGATCGGAGGAAGTGTGGGACTGAAAGTGGTGGTCAGGAAAAACTTGTCTTGACCAGCGTCCTCAATTGTTCTGGGTGTTAGAGAAGTGGATCAGTCTAATGAGTCCACTTTTGTACTGGCATTAGTGAGCATTTGAGTGGGATAATCTCTCAGCTCATAATACTTGAGGATTTTCTTTGAATTTTCCTTAAAGTCTGTGGCTTTACTGCATATGTGTTTGACCCTGAGTAACTGACTAAATACATGATAATACAAGGACAGAGAAACTTCCATTCAATAATGCTGATTTAGACCTAACTCACTGTGTGTATTGTAAACCACTATCGGCAACTAAAGACAGCACTGACTCGCCATGTTCACTTGAGTCACTCCACACTGTTCACGGACTTTCGAGCGTATTTTTAAAAAAAAATTATATATTCCATACATGCAGAGGTCCCTGTTTTAACAGACTACTCCAATTGGAGACTATCTGCTGGGATACTTTTCAGTATTTTACAGTTTCTTTCCACAGTTGGTTGCTCCACTTTTATTATTTCTTTTACTCTTGCTAGACCCCACAGACCATAAAAGTATACATGTATGGAATTACAAAAGGATGGTGAGTATTGTAATTATACAGTGGTACATCACTGACTACATGTATTTACATACAGTGGTCCAAAAGTGGTCACATAAAACATGTGGTCTCTGAAGAGGTCAAACAACATGAAAAAGATGTAAACACCAGACTGGTGCCTGGCGGCTAGGGAACTGCTGAAAATAATTGATTTTCAGTGAAAATATGTTCAGAATAAAGTTTGACGGGTTTTGCCTCCAATGGGGCTCATCAAGACCCGACAGGACGCTCACTAGCTATTTCTGAATTACGCACAAATAACCATGGCCGTTCTTTTTATGCCCTAGTGTTACACGTCCATAGTAACAGGAGTCACGTCATGGACCAGCATAGACAGAGGTGTTCTCTACAGTCAACATTTTTGACGTGTTTATCATGGTTCTGTAAACACTTGTAGGTGGATGACATATTCCAGATCAGAAAATTGGTGGAATGTACGTTGTGTACTCCTTCCTGAAGAAGACCAAGAAAACATTTTTCTTGGGGGGTATTTTTCCTGATTGATTACGGGGATTGTGTTATGATGGCGCTTGGGATGCCATGGACAACATGTCAATTGGCATATTATGTGGATTCATGAGAATTCTGATAGTTCTATGAATCAATAGTTGACCCAGGAGTGATGGGTAGAGAGCATGCTTTCTGATCTATGATAAGTTTGTTGTCATGTGAAATAGGCAAATGAACTTTTAATAAAAATTAACAAAAAAAACATGAAAAAGATTGTTCCTGGGGATCCTGGCAAAGTGGTCTCTCAAAAGAGGTACAACTGTAGTTCTTCACTGGGTCCTTTGGTCAAAATTGTGAGCCTGTAATTGTGCACCTATCACTTGATAAATGACATTGACCTATTTTTTTCACTTCATGATCTACTTACAGTGCATTTAAGAACATATTTGTGCTCATGGCCTGAACAATCATAATTCCACAATTGTGCATCTATCACTTGATAAATGACATTGACCTATTTTTTTTCACTTCATGATCTACTTAAGTGTAGTTAAGAACATATTTGTGCTCATGGCCTGAACAATCATAATTCCACTTTTTTGTTAGTTGTATGACCAGATAATGCCTAGAGACATTTCTTACTTAAGTTTAGTCTTTGGCAATGGGCATGGAATTGCATGTGGGTTAGGATTCTTTCTCCTGATCTCAAGACAACTGGTTTTCAAAAGCTACATTATGCGAGAGACCATCGGTCTTTCATGAGACCACTATTGGGTGACCCCTAGCTTTGACTCTGCAGATCCCTCAAGACAAGTTTGACGGTGCCCCTAAGTTCTTCATGTAGAAACTTTGGACAAAAGTTTCATGCCAGCATAAACACACCTTATTACAGTAAGTTATTATTATGTTTGAGCTGTGCTCAATGAATCAGTCCTGTAAATCACATCGTCTAATATTCAAATCTAGATTAGCATAATGGTAACTCAAAGTTTATTCAAGAAACTGAACAGCAAAATAAACAGGACACAACTCCTCCATTCAACCATCCCCTCCCCCCGCCCACCCACCCCCCTTCTCAAATAAAAAAATAACCAAAAATAATTGCTACTGCTTCTGTACGGTAGGTCATATGTGCTGTATCATGTCCATGCCATGGCTGTACTGGTCTGACAAGCAACTAGTTATTCATAAATTTTTGTTATAACCCCTCCCCCCCCCCCATTTTTGATCAGTCATACACATTGTATGACAAAGTGAGGATCTGCAAATTGCCAAATGTATCCGGGAAAGATATGAGCCACATGTCAACTCATCCCTTACTAATCCCTGAGTTGTCCATATTTCTTCCTTGAAGTACGATGGTGATTTTATTTATATTTATTTATTTTTGATGATTGAAAGAGCTTTCAACACCAGCAAGTTGGATTTTTGCATTGTTAGTCATACACATTTAATGGCAAAGCGTGGATCTGCAAACTGCCAAATGTGTCAGGGAAAGACATGAGCCACATGTCAACTCATACCTTACTAGTCCCTGAGTTGTCCATATTTCTTCCTTGAAGTAGGATGGTGATATTATTTATTTATTTTTCATGATTTAAAGAGCTTTCAATACCAGCAAGTTGGATTTTTGCATTGTCAGGCAAGTTATGCTGCAGCTGCCCTTGCAGCAGATGCAGGATAGCTTGTCTGACAATGCAACGACATTTCTCAACTTTTTTTTGTGGAAAAATTTACTTTCCAGTACCAATTAATCATTGAATTTCCTATTAAAGGAAATATGGTTAAAACATTCTGTCATTAAAAATTACATAAAAAGAATCCCTATGAAACAAAAGTGTGTCAAAATAAACTAACCAAGCACACTGACAGATGCAACTGTGTCCCAGGGTAACAAAGGTGCTATTGTACCTCCTGCAGGGAAGTAGAGCAGGGCTTGAAATGAGTGGTAACCCATTGTTCACGTTGCCCAGAGGTTACCACATTTTATTTTCTGGAGAACTGTGTTTAGTTCACCATAAAAACTTGTCTTTCACGGAAAAAAAAAATCATAAGGGGGGGGAGAGAGCTGTGTTGTTCATGACATATGCTGTCAGTGGCTTTGAACTGCCTGGTCAGTCATAGTCCCACTCCAGGTTTCCCAGCAAAAGTCACACTTGACTTTGACTGGCAACAGAAAGGGCCAGAATTTACACTTCATACTTTTGCACTTGAATGAAACCTACTTTTTAGTGCGTCATTGTCATTGAATTTCTACTCAATACATCAGTAAATGAGGAGGTGGCTGGAAGGTGTTAATGTTTCTGTCTGAAAATATTTCATAATGTACATGGCACACAACTGGGCCACCAAGGTCATGCCGCCACTAAGTACATGTGCCTTGACATTCATCAGTATTCCCCGATCAGAAATGCTTGTGTTTAATCATGCCCTTGTCAAAAGAAGCCAAATGCAAATTCTTTCTATTAACTGAATTGACCAATTTAATTGATATCTAAATGTGTACGTTTGGTATGACAGGAAATACTTCATGCAGTAACATGCTCCAACCTTTTTATGGCCTCTTCAAGCATGACACACACCTGGGTCAAAAGGGTCATGCTCCCACAAAGTATGTCTTGTGATTCACCAGAATTCCCCAATCACAAAGTTTATGCTTCTTTAAGTTTGTCTTTTATGGCAAAAATTCTTTCTGTTCACTCAATCAACCAATTTTACTGATACTTTAAAGAGCGAGTTTGGTATAAGTTACTGTGTAACTACAGGTATCCATATTATGTAAATACCATTTTGAACACCTCTTCTGGGTATATTTTTGAATTTAGACACATTATACATGGGCAAAACAAAAATCTGTCACAGACAGTGTGATCACCTAAGCAATACATACAGTGTACCAGATTTGTTGCTGCAGCAACTTTAACAAGAGGCCCATGGTCCTAACGCTCTGATGCCACTGTGGCTATAGTGCACCTGTTCGTTTCAAAGTTCAGGTCCTCAAGTGGCTTCTGGACACATAAAACGTCTGTACATTTAGTGTGTAAGAAGTCCACCAGATGGCAATTTGCTACACATGCAATTATGGCTTATTTGTACAATTCCTGTGATGGATATTGTTCCAAATGCCAAGACAACAATAAGTGAGTCCTTAACTATATGCCCTTAGTGACCTTGGGACAGAATATCAAGGTCAAAAATAGGTCAGGGTCACTGATATTACATCAAATTCTAGCTTTGGACATTGCCTATATATCCTATAAAATTGGCAAGTCTAATTCATTTATTTTTCTAGATATGGAATTTTACATCTTAAAACACATTTTGGCTCATAATTTCCGTCAAAATATAGGTGGTACCACTAGTACCATTAGCTACTCAGACTTTAGCCTCCCATACAATCCTACCATACTTGATGAAGTTCTGCCAAAAGTTAAGGATGTTTTCACAAGCTTTTCATATTTTGACCAATATATTACATAATGTGGTGGCACCACCAATACCGAAACGAACCTAGATTTTCATACACCCTAAAAGTCATGAAGGTTATATTGGGCTCACTTGGAAACTGTGGACAGAATTGCAGTCACAAGATTTTCCCATTTTGACTTCCATATTACATAATACCATAGGTGGCAACAGCAACATTGATGTTGACAAAGACTTTTATACACTTTGTAACTCCTCAAAGTTATATGGAACTAACTCAAAAATTGTGGGGTGCACAGCATTCACAAAAATGAACCCTATATTCAAAATGGTTATTTGACTTTGACCAACTTGAATTAAAAAATTGTTACTGTTCAAAATATGTGCCCCACATCCAGCTTTCCATATATAGTCTGTTTGTTCAAATCGGGTAATAACTTTTTTTGAAGAAAAACAATAAACTTGGACAGGCACTAAACTCTATAATTAATGGGTTACAGTGACCCAAAAAGTAGGTCAGCAAGTACAGTTTTAAGTACAAGGTAATCAAGTGCAATTTTGATCTGGAGGCTCAATTCTCTATGCCATTGATGTCCAAGCTACACCCGCCCATTACAAAATCACCTTTTCCACTTTATTGGCATGGTGACCTCACAAAAATAAGTCAAGACCACTGATATCACATAACATTCTACCTTTGGCCATGGTCCATAATATCATATAAATTTGGCAAGTCTAATCCAATTACTTTTCCAAATATGGCATTTTACATCTTTAGACATATTTTGGCTCATAATTTGTCAAATTATAGGTGGTGCCACTACTATCATTAGCAACTTCGACTTTGACGTCCCCCACAATCCTACCAAATTTGGTGAAGCTCCGCCAAAACTTAGACACTAGATTGTTCACAAGATTTCACATTTTGACCACTCTATTACATAATAATGTAGGTGATGCTACCAATATCAAACTTGACCTAGATTTTCATACACCCTATAAGTCCTGAAAGTTACATCAGGCTAACTTGAAAAATGTGGACGGTATCACACTAACGAGCAAAAGCAAAAGTTTACAGACGAACGGACAGACATAAGCGGTTGTGTAAGCTCTTCGACCTTTAGTCAGCAGAGCTATAAAACAATAATTTCCTCCTCTCTGAGCTTAAAAACACATGCACAAGGAAAACATTGTATTCACTCACCCTTTTCTTCACTGCTGGTGCTATTCTAGACTCTACTAGCAACTTTTCTGGATCCTTTCTGTGCCTAGAAACATGGAGAAAATACATATATAATGCACAGGAAAATAGCTGAAGCTGATTTCATAACAGTATCTACAATTTAACTTAAAAATCATACAAAATAACAATGTGGACCTGTACCCTTCTCATGCTCATTCTGCATACCTTACCTTTCAGAGACCATTGGAACTCTGTTTACAATTGGTAGATGCATGGGAAAGAAGGAACACAAACTACAGAAATTTTGTCTCTTTTATGTACATCTTTGTCATATCACTTCAGTCTTACAGCCATTTACCTGCTTTGAATTTCAAGTATGCACATATTTTGACAGTGCAATAGTTCTGTACTGAGAAACCTGTTGTGAGAGACCATCCTGTCATGAAACCTATTTCCAGATTCTGAACGTTACTTTCAATGTTAGTCTACCTGTATAATGTGTATAATGAGAGGCAGAGACTGCCTGTCTTTCCAGATTCTTCTTTTTTATGGAGATGATTGTATGTTAATACAAGGAACCATTCCCAATTTCCACATTTGATGTTCACTCCATGAGAGTAATTGGTCACTGATTATAAATCAAACATGTATTAATGAGTGCCACAGGTGCAAAGCCATGCTTGGGGGTCGGGGATGAGGGTAGGGGGTTCACAGCCATGAAGGTAAAAACCAAGGGTCATAATCATGGCACCAAATAATAATAATAACAATTTTATAACAACAGAGTCATCAATGACTCATTAGCCATATATATGTACATATATGGCATACAATAGAAATGAGATACACTTGATAACTTATCGCATAATAAAATAAACATACATACATGTATATAAATGGCAACTGGTGACCAAGTCAACTACCAAAACTTTTGCCCAGGCACAATCCCAGTTGGGAAATAATTATTACTGTAGTTCATTGTCCTCAATGTACACATTTAGAGCCAAATTTACTTGCATAAGAGAGTCCTGTCACAGGTTATTCTGAGGCACAGAAATCAAGACATTTTTACCAGTCTCATGTTTGCCGACTTTCAAGCATCAATAGCCTTGGAAAATGGATACTTTGGTGATCAGGGCCAGAATTCCGGCGAGAATCTGATAATCCATTCTCGTCAAGATTCTCCTAAGCTTGTCCTTCTTTAAAAAGAAAACTAACTGACAAAAATCCAAATAGACTCTCGCAAAATTTTGCAAAATTCTGGCCCTGGTGATATTATAAGCATTCATTGAAACAGTCTTCAAAAGTACATCAAACTACTACATTTCATCAAAAAAACCTGATTTGCTTAAAATCACAATGCAAAAAAGGTTTACTAAGATTGTTTCTTTGTTTTGAGTTGGGGTATTTTTTTGTTGTTTTTATTTTGGCTGCTACTTATTAGGCTAGTCTGTAAGTTGTAGAATTGAAATGATGTATTTTCAGTGATTCAGTCAATTTAAATGAACAAATTAAACATGCATGAAGAAAATCTGGTAGATATTTATCAGAGTGCATGTGATGCATGTGCAGGTGCATGTTACCTGTGTATGAAGTGAAAGTGCCATTGACTGACCGCATGATAATCTTCAAACTTGGCTATTGCAAGGGACAGTTCAGTTACCCAATGCAACAGTTTGTTGTCCATCGCAATTCAGAGTTGACATAGGAAATTGAAGAAAAACTGGGATGATTTTGAGCAAAAGTACATACAAGTAATGCAGTCGGCACTGACTACCCATACTTTGTAGTCAAAGTCCTTGCTTAGCATGGACTCTCACGAACTTGTGTCGCAGTCAGGGTCCTTGCTGGGGCTCTTCTTTCTGTGTTAAGTACTAACTGTGCTAAAAATCTTGAAAAGAGATTTAACTAATCTGTGGATACACTGGAGGGGTAACCAAAGGGTACTAGATCAATGAATATTAGATACATATATAGTTTTCATAAGCAGATAATAGTATAGACAGAAATTAACTGGGGTCCAACAATCTGAGTTTTGTGCCAAAAATCACCAGACACAGGGTATATAAGCCCTGTAAATTGGCCAGACTTGAAAGTGCCAATTATTGCTATTTTTATCTATGCATCATGTACAACATAAATAGCTGGCATAATGTGGATCAGCTAGTTTACTGCCAACACTGCAACATGCAAACATATCTGTCACTCTCTTTCATACTGGGAAAGTTATTTCTTCATTTTCCTCCCTCAATTTCTCTCTCGCACTCTTTTCTCAACAAAATCGATGATCGAAAAATGTGTTTGATTGGCAGATCAGATGACCCAACTAATTGCTGTTCAGTATGATTGAATCGGATGCACACTACCATATATGATTTAAAAGTTGTGAATTTGTCATGTTTTGTGGCAAAACAGGACTGACCAGCTAGTGGTCAGTAGAAAATATTTAGCAAATACACAGCTTTTAATGGTTTTATTTTCCATGAGTTTCCATACATGGGTTTAAGCTATGACCCTCCACTTAAGTGGTGACTTTTCATAATTTTTCCCTCACACATTTAGGACCAATGATTTTCTGTTTTTTCAGAAACCGAAGTAGAATTGTGCATTTTTTTCAATCTTAAAACAGAATTCAATATTTTTTTCTTATATGAATTATATATAAACATTTAGTAGGTAAACGGAATTTGAAAAATTTTTGCTGACGAAGCGGAATTCCTTTTTTTTTTTTTAAACCGAAAATCATTGGCCCTACACATTATATACCATGTGCTCAAGAACAAAGTCTAGTATCATGATGGCTTGGAAGATTAATATGAAACAAAAGGCAAATCTTGATGAAAGTACACGATACATGTGCCAAAATACCTGACTGGTTTCGTCTGCAACTGGACTCATCAGAGGCAAGTGAGTTCTGTTCAACTCCAATGCAAACATAAATGTCATATTTACTATTTAAAGGGAGCTGGTCTCTGTTCCAACTCTATATTCTGTGATTCAACAGAAACTGAATGCCATGTTAGATAGGTCTGCTTTTTAAAGGGCAGGATCATGGATATGAACAATATAACTGTTCTGACGTCAATCACGTGTGGATTCCCACTCTGCTGGATGGTAAATCTGATACCCATTGTCACAAGTATACATGTGACACTTTGTTTGATAGACAGGCCATGTATGCTGGATAGGGACAAAGTGGCATTTTTATGTCTGTGCACATGCCAACGCAGACTTTCTGGTTTTCCTTTTTCTTTCTTTCTCTCTTCACTACCAAATTTTGTTTGCCAGACTTCTCAACCACCATTACACTCAGAAACTTCAAACTTGACATGATACATGTCGATATATTCAGATATAAGGATTTGTGCCTATTTATAAAAAGGGGAAAATATGTTGAAGATTATGTGCAAATTAGGAGCATAATTTGCAAATTTTAAATCTTGAACATCTCCATAACTATCATATGTACAGGTAACAATTCCCACTTCAATTACAGGTTTGTAATACTGAACATATTTGTAATTTACATGTGCCTCTAAAGGTCAAAGGTCAAGGTCTAGTAGTCATTTTAAATTTTCTTCTAGCCAGTCAATTATCTGTTTTTTGATCATATTGGGGTCAAATTGTATTGTATCACTGCACATTTTTGTAATTTACATGTGACCTCTAGAGGGCAAACGTCAAAGTCATGTGGGCCTTTGAAATTTTCATCCAGCCACAACTCTGTCAATTTTTATGCAGTTTTAACCATATTGGCCCCACATTGTATGTACTGCAACAGTGCATATTTTCGTAATTTACATGCAACCTCTAAAAATCAAATGTCAAGGTCATTTTGACCTTTAAAATTTTTATCTAGCCATAACTAAGCCAATTTTCATCCAATTTCAGTCATGTCGGGCTCAAATTGCAGGTATTGCAACACTGCACATTTTTGTAATTTACATACAGTGACCTCTAAAGGGTGAGGTAATTTGGATTTTGTGAAATTTTCATGTAGCCATATTTACAATTTTTGAAGGCACAAATGGATTTGCCTGCAAAGCAGACCAAGTTCTGTGTTACTACACTTGGTCTGCCCTTTTCTTGACAGGATTTTATTTATAGTAAGGGAAACAAAACTAGACTGTGTCCCTCTCCCTAGACTTAAACACCAATCAGGAATTCAAGTTCATCTTTATCACCTAGACTAGTAGCACCCCCTAGTCCCTAGTGTACTAAACCCTGTTACCATAGTAACCATACTCAGCTAATTAGAAACTGGGTCACTTTTCCAATGCTAAAACAGTGACCTTGTCAAAGAAGGGCAGACCTCAGCAGAGTTGACAAAATATGCAGCTTGGGTCTGCTTTGGAGGCAAACAGATGAATTTGCTTTGAAGCAAATCTTCTTTTCTACTTTTCTCTGTAATCCTTGGGACAGACTAGTCTCTCCACTTAAATATTGGTCATGTCTGGGTCATATATATCAATTTTTCTATGACCTATACATATTACATGTATCTATGAAACTGCCACATATATTTAATTGGATTGCTGGGACATATAAGTTTGCAGCATTCTCAGTGCAGACCATTAAGCTGATCTGCAAGGCACGGTTGTCAAAAGGTGAGAGGAAAAATGACGAATGTGTCGAGTTGATGACACACCAAAAACAGGGCGGGGGGGGGGGGGGGGCGCGAGGAAGGACAATGTTCTTTGGCATTAACAAGAGGGTCTTTTTGCTCTTACATTTTGTTTTTCACTCCAGAAATACATGTATCTTGAAATATGACTTGTTAATTCTTTGAAAACCTGTTATTGGCCTTGTGTACACACCTCTTTGTAACAATTGTTTCCTCAGATATCACATTAAAAAGATGAAAAATTGCAATAATAATAATTCATAACCGGCTTTTAACTTATTGATAAAGGTATTCAACACAAGCACAATATGATGATGGTACAGGCCTCGCTCAAACTTTATGTCACAGTACTTAGACATTTTTGCACACTTTGTGAATCTTTTGATAAAAAAAAAAAATCTTTTGACAAACTTTACCATCATAACCACATTAC
The DNA here is from genome assembly GCA_964020975.1 of Hermodice carunculata. Taxonomy (NCBI): domain Eukaryota; kingdom Metazoa; phylum Annelida; class Polychaeta; order Eunicida; family Amphinomidae; genus Hermodice; species Hermodice carunculata. The sequence continues at coordinate 83,764,879 of OZ026622.1, forward strand.
TGTACACAGGCCGGAGCTGTAAAAATGCCAGGGCTCAGTGACTCACTTCCCCAATTATTGGAAGCAAACACATGACATTGTAGTAGGCTTAGGTACCCACTAGGTAAAGGTACATGTGAATCTGGTCTGTAGGACCACAGCAGTGCATTATAAAGTACAAGTACTTTGTACCACAGTTTTGACAAAATCTGGAACATTTTCTTGCACCTGTGACAGAAGAGGTCAGAGGAAGTACTTCTGCAGGAGGAAAATTAACTTTATATCCCATAAATCCCAGTGATGGCTGCTGCCCTTAAGTAACTCAAGCTTTTCAGCCATAAAGTGCATACTGACCGGTTGACTACTGGAAAGGGCACTGTTAAAGGTAATACACTCAGGACCTGTTACTTCCCAAGCTAAATTGGCTATCTGAAACACAGGTTACATTTTCAGACAAGATAATTACATGTAACTGCTTTACAAGATGTTTATTTGCACAAGCTTACTCTCTGCTTTGGCATGATTTGTGCTTCACTGTGTTCTCATCATTTTCATATATAATCTGCACTCATTAATGCTTCAAAGACAAAAGCAGCTGAATACTAGTATCTGAGTGTGCACACCAGTAGCCATCATTTGCTTTGCCTGTGTACACGTATGCACCTCTCCTGATGGATGCCTTTAACAGTGAGCATGATAAACATGGACCAAAAAAAACTAACAATATTAAGTTGTGACATGCACAGTGTTCCTTTGCATACCAGTATGGACCTTCATGAAGCTTTAATTTACACAGGAAAAACAAAACGCATCCACCTACTTTTGTTCAACTTCTGAGGCGACCCACTTGTGTGTGTGAAGCAGAACCTTGGCTAATGATGGAGTAACCTGCAATTAAGACAGCCATATAACATATTAGTACACATAATAATATGCACAACTGGTACGCGACTTACTTTTTATACATATGTATATATTTACAGGGTTCATACAGCATAGCAAAGCCAAAATTCCATACTTTTTCAAGTACTTTCCAAACCATTTTTTCCAAAATTCCAAACTCAATTAACCGTGGTTTTATGGGTATATATATATATATATATATATATATATATATATATATATATATATATATATATATATATATATATATATATATATATATATATATATCAGGGCTAGAAATAGGGCTTATCCGCTTGTCCGTACTAAGTGAAACTTGTGACGGACAAGTAAAATTGCCAATGCACTTGTCCAAAATTTACATACAGTTCAATTAGAATTTAAGACTTCACTTGGTTGGCGGACAAGTGAAAATTTTTCCTTATTTCTAGCACTGTATATATATATATATATATATATATATATATATATATATATATATATATATATATATATATATATATATATATATATATGTATACAGTGGTTCCCCTCTTATAAGGCCATCCCAAATGTTTCCTTATTACGAGAGGTGGTCTCTCTTCAGGGGGAAAATATAATGAAAATGTCATACTTGCTGCGCAGCAAAGTAGCCTTTGCAGAGGGACTGGCATCTCTTTGGGGGTGGCTTATGAGAGGGGGACCAATGTATACAATTTATATATTGAACAAAAAAAACAACAACTTTTTGTTTGATACTAGCAAGTGCTGCTTCCCCCATATTTTTCAAGTGCACATTACTTGCACACACCTTGCATCTTGCGCTGTATTTGTCCTGTTTTACAGGCAAAACCCAGTCCTTTTATTTGGGGTTTCCAAGCCAAAGTTCATTATATGTACAGCCTACCATTGTTGTTGCGGCTTGGTGCACAATTTATGCATGCGGCAAACATTTACGGTCATTTATCCATAATTCAGGGCTCGACAATTTTTTTAAAAACCACTTGTCCGCTGGGCAAGTAGATTTCAAAATCTACTTGTCCTGATAAAACTTCTATAAACATCGTTTTTTTTTTCTAACAAGCTAAGGCCTACGCTAGACAAACCCTTTAACCTAAAATGTATTTGCCGCTTATTGTCGCTTGCAAAATCGCAAAAAAATATCAAATTTTATGATTCTAGCTGCAACTGTTTGACAGTGAAACTGGCAAAACATCAAAAATACAAATTGAAAGTAAGCTATTTGCTTGGGGTGACTAACGATGAAAAATACATTGTAATTTCTGGGACTATAGGAGTCCATATAAACTTAAATAACGATTAAATAGTTGCATTGGCTTCAGTTCAGGATCCTTTCTCTCTGCCTCGGAAGGATGGCGTGATGCACTGATGGGATGCTTATCGTTTGCGTACCTACCATGAATGCTATCGGTACATCGTAGTAAATTTGCGTATACAGCATTGGCAAGTTCCTCGCAATAAAAGGTATTCTTAAATCAAATTCAAACGAAAATTTTAATATTTCAAATCAGATATCGAGCGTGCGCACCGTCAACATCTTTCCTGCAACTGTACACAAACAGCTGCTTTGGCCATGTGGTCTGTCGCACAACACATCACCCGATTGGTCAATTGAGTCACATGCAAAAATGAGCCAATCATGGCTCGTGCTACGGTGTTTTCATCATGGCTTCCGCCCAGTGAACATGTGTGAATTTACGGAGGGAACACACAAAAGGGAAGCTTTGTTTTTGTTGCAGCATACGAAAATAAAGATTCCGGTGTTTATTGCAACAATTATTTGGAGTCACAGGCAAATACGCAAAGGTATGGGATAGCGGGAATTGCCAAATGTGTCCCAAATCAGTCCGTGAGACTGCATCAGTTCACGGCAGATCTAATCCAGTGTCCACGCTGTCGCTTGCGTGTGACTGGCAGTTGTGTGCTGTTTTTGCCCGGGAAGTCATCTCACGGCACGTATTTTTTTCTAACACTGTTTGAACCCACCGATAAATAGCATTTGATTATATTTGCAGATGAATTTGCCCTGCAAAATATTATTTTTTGACGGATTTTACCAGTAAAAAATTCCAACTAGTCCGCAGGGATAGCACTTTTTTATTTCCACCAGCCCGAGCCCAATTCTGACAAACCCGAGTGTGTCCCAAATCAGTCCGTGAGCTTTCGGACATGCGAATTGTCGAGCCCTGAATTCATGATGGACCATCACTCGTAATCAAAATGCGCATGCTTGTTTTTCAAATCTTTCAAAGAATCCCGTTGCATTGAGAGTTGAAACGGTGCCTCCCATGATGCTGTGGAATGCAGAAAACCCCATAGATGCTATATTGAGCAATGAAAATAAACTACGATCGTAGGTATTGCAACAAACATTAAAATAAAGTCACACAAATAGATTTTTTCATTCTGTTTTTTTTTTAAACCGGAAAATCGATTTTCCATACTTTTCAAGACTTCTTTATGAAATTCCATACTTTTCAAGGCCTGGAACAGAGGGCATTCAAATTCCATACTTTTCAAGCCTTTTCAAGCTCTGTGCGAACCCTGTATTTAAGTAAACCCCAATAAAATTGTGTGTACTTTGCTGATCAGTCTGTACTTTCATTTATCTGATCTTAAAAACTACATTTTTCCTGTCAACCAAAAACATGTTTGTGTGTACATGTATTAGTCATAACATTCAAGACCACAGAAATTCAGCATCACGAGAAAAGAGACAATTGCTCCAAATCTACACAAAACTGTGTCCAATGATCCTCTTGACTAAGTGATACCAAAACATGGATGTGATCCAAATCGTTTGCAATGATTAAATTAATGCTAATTAGGCACACTCAGAAAACTGAAATGTTGAATGTGTTCCCAGTGTCTATCCAATAAAGTGAAAACAAAGCTGTAAGATTTATATTTACACTAATTAGGCATACTTTCAAACTTAACATGTTGAATATTTTGTAAGTTATTGTGGATAGAGGTGCATCCAATGAAACAAAAATGAGAGTTGTAAAATTTTGATTAATTATGCTAATCAGACACACTTGGAAAATTTAAATGCTTGGTCATTTCAAAACTATCATAGAAGAAGGGGACAGTTAATTAAAATTATTGTGTTCAAGGTATATTTAATTATCACCGAACAAAAGTTTTACCTTTTAAATTTTGCTTACTTTTCAATATACACCTTGACTGATGTACTCTTACCTGCAAAGATTTGCTGAGGGCTTCTACATGTTCATTTAGTAGTCGCTCTACATCCTCAACAGTGAACAGTTCAAAAAAGAAATACTCAGGATCATCCAATGTCTTATCATGTTCCATTTCAGTGTCATCTCCATTATCATCATAATAATCATACACATCTTCATCATCCATATCATCGTCTGTCTGGTGATCTGGGTCAAGATCATCAGAGCCCTGACTTGCCATTTCCTGAGACATCCTTACTGCTCAATACCCTGTCAATATTCTTGTCAAATCTGAAACAACACGACACAAAAAATAAGTGAACTTACCAACAAACTACAGCCCTATATTTCATTTTTTGATCAAGCTGTATAAAAAAATCCTAACATTACCAGTGATTACCTTTGAGAATTTTGGTACACATCTACTAGCCATGTAGTTACATGTATTTAAATACATGTATACCAGCTATGGAAATATGACTGAAACTGATGAGAAGCATGTCTGCATCCATGGATGTAGAGCACCACCAAAAAAAAATAAAAAAAATAAAAAAAAATTACAAAATAAAAATAAAATAAAAACACCATACATTACAAGGCAAGTTGATACAGTGGTCCCTGTCTCGAGAGACCGCCCCTCGGGCAGGCGAAAACATGGTCGGTCAAAACAGGTGGTCTTTCATTACAGGTACCATAACATGGAAAAGATAGCACAGTGTTCTGAGAGAGCGGTCTTCAAAAGATATGCAGTCTCTCATTGGAGGGGTCTCTCAAGACAGGTACCACTGTATATGCAGCGTGCAACAACCTCTTCATCAAAAACACAATAGTCCTTTCACCCTCGTGGAGGATTTTTTTCAATTTCTTCCTTGGTAGAAATACTTTTGCTTACTTTTTCACGTGCATGTCAGGGCTAGAAATAGGGCTTATCCGCTTGTCCGTACTAAGTGAAACTTGTGACGGACAAGTAAAATTGCCAATGCACTTGTCCAAAATTTACATACAGTTCAATTAGAATTTAAGACTCCACTTGGTTGGCGGACAAGTGAAAATTTTTCCTTATTTCTAGCACTGCATGTTTTTTGCCATGTACTGTCTACTCATTGATGGCATAACAGAACTTGCATGTTTTATTTATTCCATTGTTGATCACCAAAACATGAATATTCATTCTCTGTTGTGGCACATTATGCCCCCAAAATTTCCTTCATCAATTCAAATGTATTGCATCTGTTGGAAAGGGCAAAATCCATATCGAAATGGTAACACCAAAATACATGTAGGGATCTTTCAAAAACTAGTTTCCAAGTCTAGCTGGCAACTTCGGTGCTGCAATCACGCATAACTGATTTCATGTTAACAGTGTATTTTTGTCAGCTTAGGGTAAGCTATACCATGTTGCCAATGTTGCAACTTTTGTAACAGATTTACATTATTTTTGATCCATGTTGTATGCTTTATTTGTATTTGTGACTTTTCATCTACAACCACTGCCTGGTTGTCATTACCCTATTTCATAGTCCAAACTCTACACTCCCCATAAGGTAACCTGTCACTGTCAAAACTGTATGCACATGGGGAAGTACTATTTTCACAGTCTTCTGTAGAATTTTGACATAGACTCAAATGAATTAAGGGTCTTCTGCAGGTAACTACTCAGAGCATGTTTCGGATCCTGTACTATAGCAATACATGTCTCTCTGAGAAGCAGCTCCTTGCCTAAAGCTAAATATTCATCAAAGACAACCCACATAATATAAATAAACATGAACATGTCAAATGATAAATTAGCTAAATAAGTTAAGTTCTGCTTATAAATGCAGAGCTCAAAGGAATACAGAATTATACCTATTAAACCAAACATGTTTAATAAATAGTACAGAACAAGTTCAGATAAGAATTTGACTTACCCCTGAACTAGTATGTACCCTTTCTTGCTGGATAGGACACATTAGTCTAACTACCTGCCAGTGTTTAACTGAGGTAGAAACAAACTGGGGCTATATATTTAATCCCAGTGATTACAAAATAAACAGTTATAGCTAGACACCTGTACAATCCTGGGGAATTGATTCCTAACAAGTACTGTTACAATGGAAATCCGGCCAGCCTTAAAAATATTTCTGTTTCGTATAACGCGCCCGGTGTGCCCGAAACGTTGCGGTTGGAAAATTTTTTTCAACAGTGCAAAAAAAAATTTTTTTCAGGCTTGACTTAACCGTAAACGCTACTCGCCCGCCCCGCTTTGCAGTTCTGTAAACGCATATCGTTTGCGTACCCACCATGAATGCTATCGGTACATCATAGTAAATTTGCGTATACAGTATTGGCTAGTTCCTTGCAATAAAAGGTGTTCCTAAATCAAATTCAAAAGAAAATTTTAATATTTCAAATCAGAAATCGAGTGTGCGCATCATCGACATCTTTCCTGCAACTGTACACAAACAGCTGCTTTGGCCATGTGGTCTGATGCACAACACATCACCCGATTGGTCAATTGAGTCACATGCAAAAATGAGCCAATCACGGCTCATGTTACAATGTTTTCATCATGGCTTCCGCCCAGTGAACATGTGTGAATCAGTCGTAACTTACGGAGGGAACACACAAACGGGAAGCTTTGTTTATATTGCAGCATGCGTAAATAAAGATTCCAGTGTTAATTGCAACAATTATTTGGAGTCACAGGCAAATACGCAAAGGTAGGGGATAGCGGGAATAGCCGAATGTGTCCCAAATCAGTCCGTGAGACTTGGTCAGTTCACCGCAGATCCACTCCACTCCGCGCTGTCACTTGCGTGTGACTGTAAATCATGTCAAGGCACCTATTTTTTCCAACACTGTTAGAACCCACCGATAAATGGCATTTGATGTTAATTTGCAGATGAATTCGCCACGCAAATTATTGTATTTTGACGCTGCTTTGACATCGTTGGGGCAGATCACACTGACGGTGAGAAGTGTGACCCCGCTCAGCAAACTCAGATAATTACTGCTGGTACCTTTGCTATCGTAACGTAATCGTATGTAGTGTACGACAGTGAAAATGTCTGCTTGTGTTGACAGAGATAAAGTTCTGATGAATACAACTGCAGACCAACTAATTGTTTAAACTTGGAATGTTTATCAATTAGCGATTATTATCACCTATCGGCGCCCCACGCGCGTGCTGCGAAAGCATTGATTTTGCGATTAGACCCTCCCTCCCCCCCCCCGTAGCCAACCTTGCAAACAACTGCAACTTGTAACTGTGTCATGAAAAATTGAGGAATAGAGTTCCCAGCGAAAAAAAGTTGGTTGCCCAACTGGCAAAGTACCTATAAATTTTAAATTGCCCGAGATTAAATCTGACTTGACCATAGAGCAATAAAACTCTTGATCCACGTCCCTGCACATACACACAAAAGAGGTGTGTTCATGACTTGTAATATTTACTCTCGGAACCCTCATCATACACCCCTCCCCTCCCCGGCTGTCGTCAAGTGAAAATTAAAACTGCACATTTGTATTTGATATCTTGCTCTTTTTCTTCTGTGATATTTTACAAAAAGGGCAACTTCATAATTACGTTAATCCTTTGTTTCTTGAAGCCCTGTACATGTACATGTTTAAAATAGCAAAAGACCCACCCCAATTCAAGCCAAGCCGAGGTGTATTTACAGTAGGGCTACTCTGTCTCAGCACAAGCAAACCAGCCTGAAGCATATATTGTCCTGCTACAACCTCATCTGTGGCAGTCTCTTGCTTTAATACAGATTTGATAAAAAATTTTGAACCTGGAATCTTGTTTATCTTGTATCAATACTAAGTCCATCAGTCCCCGTACTGGCATGATGCCCATATTGCAGTAAAACGTAGTAGGTATGTGTAGTTTTTAAAAAAAAAAAAAATCCTCCCTGCCTCATCAAATTTTTCAAGGCCTTGTTATACGAAACAGAAATATTTTTAAGGCTGGCCTCCTGTACCACAAATGTAAAATAGATTCCATGATGACACCTACTCATATGAAAGTTTCCAAGAAATAAAGTTCTATTCAGTTGTGAACTCTTCATTTATGTTTCAAAAGAATGAATCAAAGTTTGTTATCATTGAATAAATCCAACCAATTTCTGGCCAAGTGCTTGGGACAGCCTATGACTGACTCCTGGCCCTAGAGTTAATGTTTCAAAAGGATGAATCAAGTTTGTGACAATGGAGTAGCACAGCCAATTTCTGGCCAAGTGCTCATAACAGCCTATGACTGATTCCCTGCCTGGTGTGGGAAAGCCGAATTGAGTAATTTTTTTTTTTTTTTTTACATTGAGTAAATGTGCCCTTACATGTTAGCCTTAAATGTCAGAAAAGTGAATATTAAATCAGAATGATGCCAAAAGGTAAAATTAAGTAGCAAACCAAGCAAGTCTGAAATCTCTAAAATCATTGAAACTGAATTTTCTAACAATCTCTGGATATTTACAGCAAACTATGTAGAACTATTTGATCAAAAATATATGCTTGAATCCTCTTGACTCAAGTTTTCTGAAAATAAATTTGGTTCCGGGTGCAAAGTCCTGAAATTTAGAACAAATACAACCAATTATTTTCTAAAGGTCTAAAATATACATATTTCATAAGTCATAAAATGAACACCTTTTTTTAAAAATTTGAGTCTTGAAAGTAACAATACGAGACATGCACATTAATTTCCTACCACAAAGCATGGGGCTCATGTCTGTCGATCATGGAGGACACACGGGCATACCACAATCACAGACACAGCTAGATACCCCTTTCTCACAAAATTACTGTCTTTTAGCAAAATTTTGTTCACAAATACCAAAGTCATATTTATTTAGTGCTTCCTAAATTGGTTACAAGAATAAGTTTCTATATGCCTGTATTAAAGTATATTTTATTTCCAAAATATTAGTAATTAATATCTTGGTCCCCCCCCACCCCCACCATTATCTTGTACGGTGAAAATTTGGATACATGTACCAAGATAACCACGTATGCAGTTGGGGCTGGAAATTCAGCTGCACCCCCCTTATTTCTAAGTGATTGGGTTTATTCTCCTCAATCCTGTCCTAACTTCCAATTATTCACTTTGTGGGCTCAGCTCTCTCTCTCTCTCTCTTTTTTTTTGTGGGGGGGGGGGGGGGCGCTGAACGTGTGCAACCCTGGCTTTTCCCCATATTACACAGCTAACATGTATGGGAAGCTATCCCTGACTTCCATGAGTATTTCTGAAAGTAGTTCAATTTCCATAAATCTGGACAACAGTCTGGCACATTTAATATTTAAGGACTTAAGACTCAACTGATTTTTCTCTTTTGGGTCTTGCTGTCATTTGGTTTGGGTTTGAGGAGGTGATTAAGCTAACCTGTTAGAGGAAGACCGGAGGACATTTGAAATTCAAGGACTTTACTGCAAAAACCTTAATCTTAAAGGTTCTCAAAGCCTTGAGAAAACATATATAGCAAATTCAAGTACTTTGAAGGACCTCAATGAACCCTGAATTATACACAGCCATGCATGCCAGCTTCTGGGTAAATATTGATAAAAATGCAGTAGTCTGAACATACTTCCTCATGAGTTATCATGATTCACTGTCTATGCATGATGACCGACGCACTTACATGTTTGGATTTACCAATTTCACATGTCATACTATCAGGGTTTTTTTCAATCATGTTGATACCTCTTATGTCACACTTTGTGTGCCTTTCAATCTCCTTCTTGGCTGTCATTTGAACAGACATCTCAGTTTTGACAATGTAACACTTATCCTGATAATTAAATTAAACATCTACCTTATGTGTTGCATGTACAGTATTGCATATTGCAGTTTCAAGTGTACCTATGCATGTTAAGCAGATTAACCCTATGTAAGTGTGAACATGTCATAAAAGACCTACCATGTTCATGCTGAGAAGTGCAAATGAGATGGAATCACAATGCGCATCCTTAAGAGAATGGATTGTCATCACGCGAGTCAGATGCAAAAATTATAAGCTGATGATGCGCAAGCACCATAGGTCCTGACCAATACACAAAATACCAAGAATCTTGCAATGCGAGACTCCAGGGAAACAGCATCTAATACTATTTTGCTGTGTAAGAATTTCAAACTTTTAAAAGTTCTGCCTTATCTTGGCTGGGCAAGTTTGGGACCTCAATATTGGTGATCTTTAATGTACGTTTTGTTAATTTTACACGCTTCATTTCATACCCGGCAATGACCAGCCAGAATCTTTATTGTGGGGGTAAAAATTGGACTTATTTGACCTTCAGTTCGACAAAATTTAGTATTTTTTACCTCTGATTCAATTGATTTCCACCAAACAAACACCGTAATGATCCTCTCTTCCCTATTCAAACTTTGAAGACAACTGTGCTTGTCTCAGCAGCGAAGCATTATAAAAATGAAGGCTGTCTCTGTTCTTGTCATTGGCATGTAACAGCGCGCTTGTGGGTAGGCATTTTTCATGACGTCGCTATCGCGACGTCATGAAGAAAATGCCTACCCACAACCGCGCTGTTACATGCCAATGACAACAACAGAGACAGACTTCATTTTTTATATTTATTTTCATATTAACATTAATACTAGACTAGAGTTAAATTTGCATGACTATTTGTGCGTAAAAGTTTTGATAGCCACTGCGAAGGACCTTAGAAATGTTTATCAGTGGGAGGAGCTATGGCCTATGGGTGAGGCCAGCCGCTTGTTACGTAGCAAAGTATGCACTGGCACGTGCCGTGCTGTACACGATGTTACCATCGACTGATGAAAACAAAATTTGTCCCTATTCTTTCAATGCTAACAAAAACTCCGAATGTAAATATTATCAAATACAAAACTGTGCACCCACTGCACACGCAAGCTGCCTGCTACCCAATATACCTGACACGGGCCAGTTGTGGTGACAGACCTTCCACACAGAGGACCTGATACAATCCCGCTCTTTATCGCAGATCACATGCAACACACAGTAAATCACTTTCATGTAGGGAGGGGATAATGGGATTGAATTCGGTGGCAGTTACATGGTTAATGCAAGGAGAAAGTTTAGAGTAAAAAGAAACACACACACACATATATATATATACACTTTAGTTTCATTATTTGGTAGATATGTTAGAGTTGTAATCTACAAGTTCATGCCTTTTGTGTCAACACTGTCAAACTCAAGTCTCGCAAACTTAAATTAATACTGTGCTGCTTGGGCGATATATCAGAACATGACTTTCTAGTTGCTGTTATAGGCATTTCATTATGTATTGATTATATACTTTGGATTCGGACTCTAATACAGCATACGTGCATGAGGCATCTGATCCTTTGTTTGTAGGACGCCCAGTGTACCCTCTCAAATGGAGCCCAAAATACACAATGAACAATGGCCTCGTAATGCCTCTAGGTCCGGTCCCATGTGGTCCAAAATAGTTTATAGTTCCCATAGTCAAATTATCACTAATATATATGAACGACAGAGAAACACTTCTTCAACGAAGTTTCATACACGAGATCCTGTGAAGTCACTCCCTAAAATGAAAGTGCGAAGTTTGGGCATCTACGCACTGCTTCTCCGTCGTCCACGCTACTGACAGCGAGACTAAAGTCAAAGACGGAACTTGCACCAATGGGTCTCAGAATGAGAATCGAAGTACCTCTCAAATGACACACACATTTCGCCATCATCGGCAATTATTTAAGCTATTGCTGACCAATTACTTTTGACTATGATGAGCAAGACGAAACATGACCAACTAACAGCCAAGATTCAATCCATGGTATTGGTGTGGAAATCTAAAAATAGCGACGTGACAAGCGTAAACCCAAACAAACAGAGAACACGGAAAGGTTAATCAACGTATGTTTACTATCTTAATTTTTACTCTTACAGACACTAAGCCACTCAAATTTAGCATAACATGTTCGCATACCTGGTCTGTTAAAAGATTTACTTTCCACTTCCACGCATGAAACGTCCCTTTCGTCGGTAAAAGTTAAATAACGCAACCTGGTAAAAGCACCGTTCACCGTACAAAGATACCAGCCATCTTTCGCCAGACGTCACAGGAAATGCACAGTGTGACCTTCACGTGACCCGGAAACTACGACACAAAATTGACCTGGCTTTTCGTCCGTCCCCTTCTATCTTTTTTCTTCGTCCTGTGGTCCAAATTATTAAATATATTTTGCATATGTACGAATATTACATATACTAAGTATAAAATACGCTATTAGTAAAAATGGTTATTTTGGAATGTTTTAAATCACGGTAATCCAACATGTAAAGGTTCAACAAATATCCGTGAGGTGACGCCTGTGTATTTGTCACTTTGTTACACGGTAGTTCAGCGTGACCGAGAAGACAGTACACGGCAGTAAGCATAGTTTAAAGATAGAGGTACCATTGGCCACCTGTCAGGTACAGGACCGCGGCAGATAAGCGGAGAGCCACACGAGTGTCATTATTATTTTGTGTCAAAGTCATTATGTTTGTACATCCGAACAGAAAGCTAGGAAAGATGATTTGCGGCATAACAAATCAGTGTGTGTGTCTTCAAAGCATATTGATAAGGCAATGTACAACAATTCCATAACACAGCAGATGTTGGAATGGCATCGCTATCTATACTGAACCCCAATGAAAAGTATCCACATGCCAATTTTGAAGTATTTTATTGTTTATACTTGAAACATTTCATACCTAGACGTGCTTAGAACTTAACAAAGCATTCACTTTTCTGGCGTAAAAATAATGTCACGCTCTACCGACATTAACGTCACTTACAGGCAAAAAATGTCATTAACTGCCCTAATTGAAAGTCACACAAATTTTTTCTGTTCAATATGGGATGTGGCCACCTCGAGCATCAACACATGCTATACATCTGCGGCGCATACTGCTGACCAGGGTTTGAATTCTGTGTTGGGGAACATTATTCCATTCTTCCTGCAGAGCTTGGATCAGCTGGTTTCGGGTAGTAGGCCTAGGTGTCCTCCGTTGAATACCTTGGCCTAACTGATCCCACAAATGTTCAATAGGGCTCAGATCGGGTGAGAACGCTGGCCATTCCATGACATTGATGTTGTTCTCATTGAGAAAGTTCATTGTTAATCTTGCAGAGTGTGCACGTGCATTGTCCTGCTGAAAGATCGCCAGATCTTGATGCTGCTCCATAAATGGGACCATGTGCGGCTCCAGCACCTCATCAATGTACCGCCTAGCATTGAGGATCCCTTGAATGACCACTAGGGGTGTCCGGTAGCGGTTGCTGATGCCTGCCCACACCATGACAGAGGGTCCACCCCATCGATCTGCCTGACGGACACAGGCATCTGCATATCTCTCCCCAGTCCGGCGCCACACACGTTCTCTGCCATCTGCTCTGCTGACACAAAAACGGGACTCGTCAGTAAAAAGGACGGTATTCCACTGCTGGCGAGTCCACCTGGAGTGTGCTCTACACCACTGCAGTCGTCTTTCTCTTCTGGGTTGGGTCAGCAGGTTACCCCTGTAAGGTCTTCTGGCTGTTAGGCCACTGCTCCTCAGTCGCCTCTCCACAGTAGAACTACTGACAGGACGGTGATTCACCCCTTGAGTCTCACGGGCTGTTTGGGCTGCTGTACGGTAACGGTCTCGCAGGTGCATCAGCCGGATGTGACGGTCTTGGCCAGGTGTTGTCACTCTTTCTCGGCCAGGCCTAGGCCGATCATCTACGGATCCAGTTTCTTGTTGCCGTTCAATTAGTCGTTGGATGGTGCGCCGAGTACACCCCATTCTTTGTGCGATTTGAGTGATTGGGACTCCACCCTCTGCAAGCCCCAAAGCATGGTGTCTTTGACCTTGGCTCAGACGCGGCATGATCGCCTCAACACACCTGAGACCACTGGCTTTTTTCTTGGCTGAACATCCCTTTTTAAAGCCACTGAAAACATCAGGTCATTTTAGCCATCCAATAGGAGTGGTGGTCAGAAGCCATATTCGGTGCACAAAAGTCACATGCATTATGTAACAACCCAGCAAAAGTTAAAAAGTTGTCCTGAATGACCCTGATGTAGGCTCCAAACCATGCATATATGCACACACAGTACTTAGTAACTTACAAAATTAATGTGTTAATTTTTTTATGTGGATACTTTTCATTGGGGTTCAGTATATTATGGCTTTGAAGTTATTCAAGATTTAAAATTTCTGATGGTGCTATTTAGCATAATTTAAATTGCTACAACTTTTATTTTTAATTCATAAGGTCGGCACTGGTCAACAACCCCCTAGTAGAAGTTCGTATGACATCTCTATCTATTATTATAGTGTTGAAGATATTCAGGATTGAAAAATTCGAATACTACTAATTAGCATAATTTAAATTGCTACTACTTTTGTTTTAGATTCATTACATGTGCAATGGTCAATAACCCCCTAGTAAAAGTTATATGACATCTCTATCTATAATAGTTTTGAAGATATTCAAGTTTTAAAAAAATATCAAATGCTGCTAATTCATAGCATAATTTAAATGGCTACAACTTTGGTTTTAAATTCATTACACGCGCAATGGTCAATAAAGACCTAGTTGCAGTTAAAATGACATCTCTATCTATAATTGTTTTGAAGATAGTCAAGTTTTTAAATTTCCAATGCTGCTAATTAGCATAATTTAAATTGCTACAACTTTTGTTTTAAATTCATTAGATGGGCAATGGTCAATAGCCCCCTAGTACAAGTTGGAATGACATTTCTATCTGTTATACTTTTGAAGATGCTCAAGACTTAAAATTTCAAATGCCATTAATTTGCATAATTTTAAACATCTTCATTCCTTTGTATAAAACGGTCAAACTCCTTGTATGGGGGTACAATCATGCCAAATTTGGAGTTTCTATGTATAATAGTGTCCGAAAGTGTCGGACAAACTTGCTGGTAAAGAAAGAAAGAAAGAAAGAAAGAAAGAAAGAAAGAAAGGAAGGAAGGAAGGAAGGAAGGAAGGCAGGAAGAAAGAAAGATGATTTGCTGCATAGCAAATCAGTGTCTGTGTCTTCAAAGCATATTGGTATGGCAATATACAACTATTCCATAATGGGAGTAGAAGTTGGAATGGCATCTCTATCTATTATAGCTTTGAAGTTATTCAAGATTTAAAATTTCTAATGGTGGTATGTAGCATAATTTAAATTGCTACAACTTTTAGTTTTAATTTCATTAGGTGCACAATGGTCAACAACCCCCTAGTAGAAGTTGGAATGACATCTCTATATCTATTATAGTGTTGAAGATATTCAAGATTGAAAATTTTGAACACTGCTAATTAGCATAATTTAAATTGCTACAACTTTTGTTTTAGATTTATTACATGCGCAATGGTCAACAACCCCCTTGTAGAAGTTGAAATGACATCTCTATCTGTAATAGTTTTGAAGATATTCAAGTTTTAAAATTTCCAATGCTGCTAATTAGCATAATTTAAATTGCTACAACTTTCATTTTAAATTTATTAGATGCACAATAGTAATAACCCCCTAGTAGAAGTTGGAATGACATCTCTATCTATTTTACTTTTGAAGATATTCAAGATTTAAAATTTCAAATGCTGCTAATTTGCATAATTGTAAACATCCTCATTCCTTTGTATAAAACGGTCAAACTCCTTGTATGGAGGGACAATCATGCCAAGTTTGGAGTTTTTATGTATAAAAGTGTCCGAAAAAAGTGTCGGACAAATTTGCTGGTAAAGAAGAAAGAAGACAGAAAGAACTAGAAAAGATGATTTGCTGCATGGCAAATCAGTGTGTGTGTCTTCAAAGCATATTAGTATGGCAATGTACAACTATTCCATAACACAGGAGTAAAAGTTGGAATGGCATCTCTATCTATTACAGCTTTGAAGTTATTTAAGATTTGAAATTTCTAATGGTGCTATTTAGCATAATTCAAATTGCTACAACTTTTGTTTTAGATTCATTACATGCACAATGGTCAGGAACCCCCTATTAGAAGTTAAACTGACATGAACATGAACCAAATCGGATAAAAATTTACCAAGTTATGGCAAGATGAAACTTTCAAAGCGCCAAATGACCTTGACCTTTGCCCTTTCGAGGTCACGTGTTCTTATAAAAATGTGCAGTGTTGCAATACCTACAATTTGAGTCTAACATGATTAGAATTGGATGGAAAATAGCCAAGTTGTGACTGGATGAAACTTTCAAAGGTTCAAATGACCTTGACCTTTGACCATTAGAGGTCACACATAAATTTTAGAATATACAGGGTAACAATAGCTACAATATGAGCCTAACATGATCAAAACTAGATAAAAATTGACCAAGTTATGGCTAGAAGAAGGCCACCAAGGAAAGTGGCCTTTGACCTTGAAATGACCTTTGACCTTGAGATGACCTCTACCTGAAGTGAACCTTGACCTCAAAAATGACATTTTGGCTTAAAATTGACCTTTGACCTTGACATGACCTTTGACCTTGACATGACCTTTGACCTTGACATGACCTTGACATTTGAGATGACCTTTACCTTGCTATGATTGAACTCCTATACACTCGGGACCACATCTACTATAGTATACAAGATATTGAAGATTTAAAACTTTAATTAGCCCTCATTTGCATAATTTTCAAAAGCATGACCTCTCATTATAAAAAGGCCAGCCTTTATCCATAGAAGTATAATTGTGCAAAGTTTGGAGTTTCTACATGTAATACTTTTCAAATGAAATGTCGGACAAATTTGCCTGTAAAGAAAGAAAGAAAGAAAGAAAGAAAGAAAGAAAGAAAGAAAGAAAGAAAGAAAGAAAGAAAGAAAGAAAGAAAGAAAGAAAGAAAGAAAGAAAGAAAGAAAGAAAGAAAGAAAGAAAGAAAGAAAGAAAGAAAGAAAGAAAGAAAGAAAGAAAGAAAGAATTCCTAGAAAAACAGAAAAGTGTGCGTTGACACACACACTTTAAAGAGTTTCAGGAAAAACAGAAAAGTGTGTGTTGACACACACACTTTAGTTTCAGGAAAAACAGAAAAGTGTGTGTCGACACACACACTTTAATAACAAAGATTGGCAATCGGACTGGTTGACAGTAACCTGGACGTATTAACTATTATAAGTCCATCAGAGTGACAACGTTCAACTAGAAAAGAAAATTTGTTCTGAAGCAAGTCTGTAAGGAAAGTTGTTGCATTGTACAATTAAAAATGAAATTGGTAAGGCTACGTGACAGAAAACTTGACATGTAGGAAAAAAACTGTTGCAAAATAAGGCTCTTGGCTTGAAAACATCTGCAGGTAAAAAAGAAATGCCAGACAGAAAGAAAAAATTCTTGATACAACAGAATGACAAGTGTCAGCAAACAAACAAGATTTGGTCATGGTTTCACTCCGGTAATTCAACCTGTGAAAATATAACAAACAGAGATACCACCTTGCTGTTCATTACACTGGATTACAGATATATTTGCATTGTACGCCAAAATGTTTGTAACAATTTTACACATCAAATAAACACCAGAAAATGTGGGCATAAATGGGATTTTTTTTTAGCAAATTGCCATGGCAACCAGCTCTGGGTAGTACTACTTACAATATAATTGTGCAAACACAGTGTTGACTCCAGCTGAACCACTGTGTATACTGGTGCCAGTGTGCATACCTTGATAATATTCATTTGAGCTCAAAGTATACTTTGTTTTCCACAGTGAAGCCAAAATCTGCCTTTGTGGTATCAACATTTTTGAAAATACAGCCCCTGGCATCCCTAGGTGTCATATTAAAGTATGTGTGTCAACAGACACTTTTCTGTTTTTCCTAAAGTTCTTTATTTCTTTCTTTCTTCTTTACTATTGAATTTGCCCAACACTTTTTTCTGACCCTATTATGCATAGAAACTCCAAACTTGGCATTATTGTACCTCAATATGAGCAGTTTTGCCTTTTTGTGCAGAGGAATGAAGATGTTTAAGATTATGCAAATTTGGGGCATTTTAAATCTTTAATATTTTCAAAACTATTGCAGATAGAGATGTCATTTCAACTTCCACTAGGGAGTTATTGACCATTGCACATATAATGAATCTAAAAAGTTGTTGCAATTTAATTTATGCTAATTAGCAGTATTAAAAAAATGTCAATCTTGAATATCTTCAAAACTGTAATAAAGAGATGTCATTCCAACTTCTACGTGGCGGTTGTAGACCATTGCACACTTAATGAATTAAAAACAAAAGTTGTAGCAATTTTAATAATGCTAAGTAGCACCATTGGAAATTTTAAGTCTTGGATAACTTCAAAGCTATAATAGATAGAGATGCCATTCCAACTTCTACTCCTATGTTATGGACTAATATGCATCTGATAAATTGGTAACAAAGGCTGCACAAATTTAAATTATGCTAATTATGGGCATTTGAAATTCCAAGTCTTGAAGATCTTCAAAAGTATGCACACAGACATATTTGTTCATCTCTCTGATAGGTAGTGACACCTGGTGAAAAAAAATTAACTAGACATGCCTTCAACACAAGCATTGACTGACGGGTCTTAATGACGTCTTAGTGACACCAAAATGTCAGTTCATCTTGCCAGGTAAGGTAAGCATATTGCCAAATTTGAGCCAAATACATTAAAGCATTCTGTAGATATCACAGTAACAAAAATGTGCACATCTGGATGGACAGATGGATGGATGCACAACACGAAAACAGAATAGGTATACCCTTAAAAATGCGATAGGGTCTGAAGGTTGACTCTGTCATCAAAAATATAACAATTAGACCTACCATTAACTCCCATTTATATCTTCTAGTACTGTGGAGCTGATTGATCTAGTTAATGAAGTGAAATGAAGCAAATTCACTTTCAGGGTGTATGTATACATGCATTGGATCTGAATTGGGGCTGAGACTAGTAATTCCTGGTCTCAGATTGGAGCAAAGCCAGTTGCCTAGCAATAGACCAGGCATGTTGGTGAAAGTGGAACCTAAGGTAGGGGTATGGTGGAAGATGCAGTGTGGCTTTGAGTAATATATTGTCTTCAACAAGGAGGTATAGTAACAAGCAAAATCAAAGAAGGAGCTTCATTTACATGTGCACAACCACTGGTGAAAAGTCAGGTGGGGCCACCCCTCCATCTGCCTCCTCGTAGGTACCTCAGCTGTGACAGAGCTGTATTAGATGTTGGGAAGGGCAGTTTCTTAAGTTTCCAGAAACCTCCACCACACGGCGCGAGTCATCGCTTTCATCCGGGTACTCGCCTGCGGGTGAACATTGGTTTCGGCGGATTTGCAAACACTGTGATAACATTGTACGTATCGGCAATCAAAGTGCAAAAAATGTTCCTTTTCACGTAGTATCTGCTAATAAATTTTACACACACGAAAGATAAGATTGTATTATAGCAGAGCATGAATGCATTTGTTCCTATGTTAAAAAAGTGAAAATCCATTTGAACCGCAGTGACCGGGAACCGCATTCTGCTTGTTACATTCCTGCGTAGCGCCACTCGACTGTGTGAATGGTCAAAAGAAATGCAATAATAAAGAATATTCTTCGACAGTTATGAAGATACTGCAATGATCACATATAACAAATTATCGACATAGCGCATAATATGGACTCAACAGCATGAGGATTTCGTAAGACTCCTGTTGCAAGGATTTAATGTGACCCGGTTCATCACGGGCGATAATGGAGATCGAGTAGGATAAAACATTGGTCATCGCGTTTTAAGAACAGTGTTGCCAACCTGCCAAACTTAAAATCCGGGAAATAGAAAGTAAAATTAAGGGAGATTGATAAATTAATATGAAATATAGAAGGGAAATATTGATGAATTTCCGGGAGGTGACTCAAAATTGTCCAAAATCCACACTTTTTCCAAAATTTTTAAGCATAAAACTCCGGGAGTCTCCCGGGTAATTCGGGAGGGTTGGCAACACTGTAACTTACAGTGTAAGAGGTCGATTGTATTTTATTTGCCAGGTCTGTTGTCATTGTGTCAAAAATAAAGACAAGTAGACAACCTCATCAGAATATATTATTGTAGATGAACCCCCAAGTTTTACTGTGTTACTGTATGTGTGTGGGTGGGTGTGGGGGGGTCGGCAGGTAGCGTTAAAAGTTAAATTAAAATTAAAATCAAATGTGATTAACTCCACAACAATGTGTATTTGGTTGATTCCTTGATTGCATTACTTTCTACAAAAAGTATTGATGAATGACAACGTTATCATGATTATGAGTTACACTTGGTTATTTCATTCGCCAAGAAAAACGCTCAGTTTCCACCATGCGTTAACACATCATAGTACGCGACGCTACTCAGGTTGACCCGCTATTGAATACCAGGATGAAAGCTGTCCGCAGCGCCACATGGCAGTCAATGAGAGAACGCAGAGTTATTGCTCTACCATATTAGTATGCGTAAAAGTTGCAAAACTTCTGTATGCACACTGGCAGGTTGGGCCTGCATCCCATACACCAGAGAGGCTTGAACACAGGCTTGGCTTGGCTGTGTAAGACATAGGGCTGCGATTACGCAGAGGTTTATGTAGTAAAACTGAATTTAAGTTAAGTTAGAGTACTTTGAGGCATCTGAAAAAGTATTTTCCATCATCCAAGAGATAAGTTGGGTGCGGTGAAGTAAGACTTGGAGCTTGTTACACTGAGGCTAATTTTGTGAAGTGTGGCTTTCCAAAATTGTTCCTGAAAACCAGTTGATTACGCTAACTGGTTGTATCTGTTACACTGTAGTGCAGAAGTACCCATTGCACACTGTCATAACATTGCATACCGATCATGCACTGTAGTACTGAAGTACCCATTGTAGACTGTCTTAACATATTCGTACAGATCATACTGCAGTACACATTGTACACTGTTGTACCGATCATACACTGTAGTACTGAAGTACCTGTTGTACACTGTGGTAACATTGTCGTACTGATCATACACTTAGTACTGAAGTGCCCAATGTACACTGTCATAACATTTTGATACAGATTACTTGAAGTACCCATTGTATATTGTCGTACTGATAATACACTGTAGCACCGAAATACCAATTGTTACATTGTCATACCAATCAGCTTTGAACACACACACACACACACTGATTTGCTATGCAGCAAATCATCTTTTCTAGTTTTATATGCACTCTCCCCTGTGGAACCTTAAGTAGTGAAAGACTCTTGGTAATTCAAGTGCATTTTTATTGCAACTTTGATTCATTCATGGATCACAGTATGTTGACAGTACAGCATGGTCTGATGAAAAATGGTGATCATATGGTACCATATAAGTGTGATGTCTGACATGAGTGTAAATGCCAAATCCTCATTATGTACATATCCACATATTGATTGCTAATCTGATGACAGATCATGGCCTGTTGTATGTCTGGTCTATCACAAATATACATGCAAGTCTGATATTGTTGCTTCAAATTTGCATTATTTCAACTTCACGGAAAGCGCCAGACACTGTTCAGATATTCCGGCATTAGTGACCTGCATCTAAGAGTTTAGCTGTGGACAAAATTGATGATGGAGAAACCTAGGATGTGAAATCAAAATGGCACATCTACACATAATAGTTTTGAAGTTAGATATTTAAACATTTCGACATTTAAATTTTTCAAGTCCCTATATTAGGAATAAATGGGGATATAAATCCAAATTTTGCAACTTTTGTTCATGTTTCACTAGATGTGCCTACAGCACAAACCTATGAATTGGAGTTGGAATGACACCTCTACATGAAATGATTTTTAAGATACTGAACATAACTTTTTAAATGCCCCTATAATTATAAATTTAAATTCTATAACTTTTGTTTGAGGTTTATTGGATGTACTTAGAGCACAAACCTATGAATTGAACTGGAAATGGTACCTCTATCTATAATACTTTTGAAGATATTTAAAGTTTAACTTTTCAAATGGTCCTAATTTACCATCCTTTTCCAAACTGTCCCCCTTCTTAAGTACTAGCTACAAGACCAGACCACCGGGTTGCCTCTGACAAGGTTACCACACCCTGAACTGAACTTTTGCCACCAGATGTCCCCAGCTACCAGACCCATTTTTGCAGGTTGTGAAGATTTAAATGGCCCTAATTTAAATAATTTTCAAAATAATGCCTCCTCTTTGTGAAAAGGTTCGACTTCATGTGTGGATCTGTAATTGTACCAAGTTTGAAGTTTTTAAGTGTAATAGTGTCCCAAGAAAATTTTGAGACAAAACTTCAGGTAAAGACAAATCGAAAGAAAAGAAAGAGAATGTTTGTGTTGGCACACAGACATGAATGAAGGAACAAAAAAAGGGAGTTTTTTTGTGCATCCAAAATAAGAAATCTTGTGTTTTATCATATATGCTTTCAGCACAAACATATGAATTATATCAGGAATGGCACCTCTACCTACAATAGATTTTGAAGATATTCAACACCTAAACTTAACAAGTGACCCTAAGCTTTGAAGACAATCAACACTGAAACTTACCAAGTGGCCCTAAGCTTGCAGAGATTAAAAAAATTAGAATTTGAAATACTCCCAGTATTCAATGAAGTCAATGTATAATTAGCAGTAAAATCTTTCTTTCTGGGTACACAAACTGATTTGCTATTATAGTTAGATAGACAGACAGACAGACAGACAGACAGACAGACAGACAGACAGACAGACAGACAGATAGACAGACAGATGTTTTTGTGTGTGTGTGTGTGTGTGTGTGTCTGGTTTTTTCCCCCCAAATTATTGCAGGCAGCGGTATCAATCCAAATTTTAATTTGTTAGGTTTGGGCAATAGATGCATCCAATGAAATGGAAGTAAAAAAATGTAAAATTTGAATTCAGGCTGATCAAGCATCCTTTTGAACCATATTGAATATCTTCAAACGTGTTGTAGGTAGAAGTGTCAATAGCAACATTGATTGATTGGTTTATGGCATAAGTGTATCCAGTGAAAGGAGGCGAAAGTTGTGAAATTGGAATTGTGCTAATTACATGTAGGCACACTCAGAAGATTTTACCACTTTAAAACCTATTAAAGATGATTGAAAGGACAATTTGAATTCAAAACATTGTGGTCAAGATACATTTGATTATCATTAAACAAAACTTAAAAACATTTTAAATTTTATTAATTTTCAAGGTACACAGATTTGTTGTAAAGCAAATCTTTTTTCTAGTTTTTGTATTCTTTTTAGTTTATTTGTTTATTTATTTACTTATGTTTATTTGTATTTTATTTTGTGTTTTTATTTTTTTAGTTTATTTCTTCCTTTATATGTTCAGTAGTGTTTTTTTTAGCTCAGCTTACTGACAAGGGCAGTCAATTACCTGATGTACATCTATCCATAATTCACATTTTTTACTTCTCCGAAACAATTTGCAAGATCCCCTTCAAGCGTGTAGCAATGCACCTCGGGTGCATGATAGTCTCTACCAATTTTCATTTAAATGGCCACATTCCTGCAATTTTTTTATTTTTTAATGTTTTTTTTGTTTTTTTGTTCATTTTTTGACAAAATCTTTAAAAATCTTCTTTTCATAAATTGCTTGGCCAGTTGCTTTCAAATTGATATTTTTAATGAATCTTCCTCCGTGGGGTGTTGCTATTTTCAACTTCTCCAAAACTGTCCTTCAGATTATGCTGAAACTTTGTGGACATGTTCCTGGTGGAAAGGCAAAAAAAAAAAAAGCTGTTCACTTGGTGGCATTAGAGAGGGTTGCTGATGTTTAAAGAATTGTTAATTTTGGGCACTTGCAGGTGAATACATACACTTCTGTTGATTACCATGTAAGTGAATGGGAATTGCAACAATAATTCACATTTTCATCTTTTGCAAAACTGTCAGCCAGATCCATTTCAAACTTGGTTGGGTTAGACTATGGGTGGGTTTGTACCATGTTGCTTAAATTGCCAGACTCCAATGGGTTTTGGATTTTCTTGTTTTTGTTTTCTTTTTGGGAAAATCTTGTCCAAAACTGCTTGTGCTTCAAATTGCATTGGAATTCAGGGGACCCCTAGATCTTGCTTTGTTCAGTAGGTAGCACTGTGTTTGGGTTTGTTTTTTTTTTTTTTTTTGTTTTGTTTTTTGTTTTTTTTGTTTTTTTTGTTTTTTGTTTTTTTGTAGCCGAAAAAAAAAAATAGATGAGGTCAGGAAATACATGATGCTACATATTAAACAAGAGGGCTGTGTGAACAGCCCATGCTCAGCTGATCTTGACATTCATCACACTTGCAGCTCCATGAACTTGGGAAAGGATCAAGGTCACCCATGTTCTGAGTAAGTCTGACCTTTAAATAAGAACACTAACATGTGCAACGTCAAGGTTCAAGTAGTTCTCAAGTTATAATGAAGAGTAAAATTCATGTATGTTGCACTGTGACCCCAGAAATGAGATCAAGGTCATTCATGGACTGTCTAAGCATGACCTTCACAGGGCCAGAATTTCGCAAAATTTTGCGATAATCTATTTGGATTTTTGTCAATTAGTTTTCTTTTTAAAGACAGACAAGTTTAGGAGAATCTTTATGAGAATGGATTCTCGGATTCTCTCCGAAACTTTGGCCCTGCTTCACACAGAAACATTAACATATGCAGCATCATGGTACTAACTCAAAACAGATCTCAAATTATCAAGTAAACAGTAAATTTTGTGTCAGTTGTCCTGTGAATTAGCATTAGAATGTCCATTGACTTACATAGTAATCAATAGGAAAGCTGCGTTGACCAATAAGTACCTGACTTGAAAAAAAAATCCTTAAAAAACAGGAATCCAAAGCAGTGCCCCCTAGTAAACAACTTTGTTTGACCCTTCCACAAGAACATATCCATCACATTTCAGCTTAATCTGAGTGACGGTTCGGAGAACAAGTGAAAAATAGCAAAACCATACAAAAAATTTAATTAAAAAAACAGAAAAAAAATTGCAGCACCACCTGGTGAACAAATTGGGAACTAGGTGTCCCTAGGAGTGTCTATGTACGATATCAAAGCAATTGGGTGAGCGGTTTCAGAGGAGAAGAGTTTTTAAGATGTGCTCCAAAAAAGAACAAAAAAATTCATAAAAAATCCAAAAATCAATAGAGCATGACCGTTTGAACAAACTTGGTAAAGATCGTCCCAAGGCACATCTGCACCAAGTTTGAAGTAAATCTGGCCAAAATTATTTTAGTTGTAACCATTACAAGAAATTCCCATGTTAAACTTTCCTATTCAAAGTTTTGTAAAGATTTTTGAGAAAAAAAAATGATAAAAAAATCCAAAATTCATTGGAACATGACCATTAGAACAAACCTGGTAGACACCCACCCAAGGTATATCCCCACCAAGTTTGAAGTAAATCTGGATGACGGTTTTGGAGAAGAAGTCGAAAATGTAAATTAGCATTAGAATGCTCATTGACTTACATGGTAATCAATAGGAAAGGTGCATTTACAAAAAAGTAGCTGAGTTGAAAAAATCGTTAAATATCAGGAATCCGCAGCATTCCCACATAGTGAACAACTTTGTTTGACCCTTCTACAGGGAACATATCCACCATGTTTCAGTTTAATCTGAGTGACGGTTCTGAAGAAGAAGTCGAAAATAGCTATAACACACAAATATTCATGAAAAAATTAGCAAAAAAAATACAGTGCCACCTGGTGAACAAATTAAGAACTGGGGGTCCCAGGGAGTGTTCCTGTGTGATATCAAAGCAATTGGGTGAGCGGTTTCAGAGAAGAAGATTTTTTAAGATTTGCCCAAAAAAGAACAAAAAAATTCATTAAAAATCCAAAAATCAGTGGGGCATGACCATTTGATCAAACCTGGTAGACACCCACCCAAGGCACATCCCCACCAAGTTTGAAGTGGATCTGGCTGACGGTTTCGGCGAAGAAGTCGAAAATGTGAATTGTTGACGGACAACGGACGTCTCTGTGATACACTTATGTAGAAAAACATGACCCATATTTATAAATATCAAACCCAACAATGACAGCAAAGAGATTCCAGAGTTACCAAAGCATCAACATTCATTTTCCAATACCAATGTGAAGAAACAAATTTCACTCCTGATTTGAGACAGGCAGTCACCCACTAAAGGCAGCTGGTGGTTTTAAACTGGTCCTCTCAACCTTTGAAATATTCTTCATTAAATACAGACTATAGTGTTTCTAATATGTACAGGCCCAACCACTCAAAATCCAAATTTTATTACTTCTGCAAAAGATAAAGGAGAATTGGTAGGCCCATCACTATTTTGGATCTTCTGACTAGTTCGTCAGCTGAGTTTATTGCAAAAGTAGAAAGTAGGCCTATATCGTTTTTGTGATATCTATGAATCTGAAATACTATCTAATTAATAAGTTAAGTGATTGAATCACTGTTATAGAGTATCTAATGCAAGGAGTAGAATTTTACAAGTCCCTCACTAAACAATTGAAGTTCTACAGACGGACGTCTCTACTATGATACACTTATGTAGAAAAACATGACCCATATTTATAAATATCAAACCCAACAATGACAGGGAAGAGATTCCAGAGTTACCAAAGCATCAACATTCATCTTCCAATACCAATGTGAAGAAACAAATTTCACTCCTGACTTGAGACAGGCAGTCACCCACTGAAGGCAACTGGTGGTTTTAAACCGGTCCCCTTAACCAGACGGACAAAGGACAGAGGACCATAAGATAAGCTCAGCTGACTGACAAGTCAGCTGAGCTAAAAACTAGTTGTAGATTAGTGTGGTTACAACTAACCCCTCTTTGTTAAACAGCCAGTAGGATGGCATGGTACATATTGTTCTGCATCATGCAATGTGTATAGTTCCTTGCAAAATTCATGTACCCTTTAAAACCCAGAGTCTGTAAAAGTGGCCTGTTTTGTTGGCTGCCAGGCAAGGTCAACACCTCAGAATATTATGTTTTTGTTTTATCTCATGATGCCAAAGCACAACTTGCAAAACATGAAGATGCCGTAATATTTCAGTGCATCGCACTCTCTATTTTCAGGAGAGATGTCACTGGAGTACAAATCTCTAGCAGAAGGAGGACGGCGTATCAAGTTTGAATGTAATAGAACAGGGGATATCTTGCCCTGTCTCCGTGACGCATCAAATCAGAAAATGACCAAGATGGCACAGGAAATGGCCGATGCATTATGGGAAATGGAGGAAGCTGGTGCTACGCCAGTGTTACCTGATGGAAAAGTTGGTGGAAATGGGGCAGCAATTTTTGTGTGTGAGGGCAACACCTACATGCTTGTGACAAAATCTGGCAAAGTGGCCAAGCACAGAATGGATGTGCATCAGGACTTCTGCCTTGTGTCTGAATTTGAAGTTAAAACATGGAAGGGCATGTACATGTCTGCATCACCTTCAGTGCTGCCAACTAGTGACACTCCTATGCACTATGCTGCATTGTTAACTTCAAGAAAATTTGATTGGCCAGAGAGGCCAGGGGCTGTGCTACATGGACATGCCTTGGAAACAGTTGAAGCAGCACACAAATTTGGCTTTCCATGTTCTGAGGAAGAAACCTTGTTCTCCACTCCTGAAGACACAGATGCTTTGCTGACCCTCCTTGGAAAATATAAGTATCCACAGCATAAAGTTTTCATCAGAAAAGGACATGGTTTTATAATACTTGGTAGGGATGTAAAACAGGCACTGGACACGTTCAGGAAAGATATAAAACCCCATATTTAAATGTAATATGTTTATGGTTTATAACATAACAGTAGCAGGCCTGAGTCTTGCTGTTTTTGTTTATTTTTTCCCAAATAAAAAATTTAACATACTGCCTTGATGAATTCAGTTCTACAAACAGATTTGAGGACGTTTTACAGCTGGATTAGTGTCGCATCATTCTGGTTGTGTGTGAACGGAGTGTCTGGGTTAAGTGGGGGAATGGAAAGTGTTAGCGAGGAAGGGAAGTTTTTTCTTTTGCAAACACCCTGGGAGCAAGCTGTCTTTGCAAAGAAATTATGATTCACCCATAAAAGATAAATGGATGAAAGAAGTGGCCCATGGGCCTAATGCTCTGCTGGCACCGTGGCTATATTGCACCTAAATCTTCATTTCAACGTTGTGAGTCCTCAAGTGGCTTCTGAATATATAAAGCTCATGTGATTTTAGGGTCTAATTTGTCCACCAGCTGGCACTTCACCCGGCGTGCAATTGTAGCTTATTTGTGCAATTCCTGTGATGGATATTGTTGCATGTTCCAAGACAAAAATAAGCCAGTCCTTAACTTTGTCCTCAGTGACCTTGGAGTGACCTTGGGACCGCAGATCAAGGTCACCCAGATTATGTAATACAAGAGACCCATGGGCCTGGTGCTGTGGTGACATTACCATTGATGTCTAAGCTACACCTTGCCATTACAAAATCACCTCTTTCAATTTTACAGGCATAGTAACTTCACAAAAATAGGTCAAGGTAGATCATTGATATTACATAACATTCTTGCATTGGACATGGTCTATATATCATATAATTCTGGCAATGCTATACTACATGAAGCCGGTACTCGGTTGTTAAGAGAAAGAAAACTCACAAGAAGAAGCCCCTCAAATACAAGCAAAAATGGTTTGATAGATCTTGTAACATACTGAAGCAACAGCTTGCTAAGTTAGGGAGAGGTGTCCCGTAATCCATTTAAGGGTACATTGAGGGTTGAGTTTTACAAACAAAAGAAAGAATATAAAAAGGTTCTTAAGAGGAAAAAGAAAAAATGTAAAGAAGACATTATTTCACAGTTAGAAAACTTACACTCTAGTAATCCCAGGGAGTACTTGAAACTAGTCAAGGAATTACAAAAGCATGTCAACACAGATTCAGACAAAGAGGATCAAATTGAACCAGGTGTGTGGTTACAACATTTCCAAGAATTACTTGAAGAAAATAAGGTTAATGCAGATAAAGATAGTGAATTAAAAAGGAAACTTAATAGGTTGGAATTGGAAAATCTTAGCACAGAAATGGACCATAGAATAAGTATTGATGAGATAAGTCGGGTGATTAAACTGTTGAAGAACAAGAAGGCTGTTGCCTCAGACAATATATCAAATGAAATGATTCAAGTGTGTTTTGATGTGGCCCATCAAGTTTTTGAGAAGTTATTCAATTTTATCTTCACCTCTGGTGTTTACCCCTGTTCTTGGTCATTCGGTATGATAAAAACAATACACAAAAAAGGTCCATCAACAGAGCCGGGAAACTATGGGGGGATAACCACATGTAGTTGCTTCGCAAAGGTTTTCAGTGGGGTCTTGAACAACTGTCTGTACAACTTCATGGCTAAACATCAAATTCTTTCTCAGGAACAGATCTCCACCAAAGAAAGGAGCATAAACTATTGATCATATGTACGTTTTAAAATCACTATTGATATCTATATGAAGAAAAAAAAAGAAATTTTATGTGTGCTTTGTAGACCTTAGTAAAGCCTTTGATTCTGTTTGGAGGAATGGTTTGATGTACAAATTGTTACAAATCGGAGTTCGAAATAAATTTTATAAAAGGGTAAAAAATATGCATAGGGAAGTAAACTACTTCACCAGCACTAAAGCTGGTCTCACACCAGGATTTTCAATAGTCCAATGAGTTCGACAAGGGGATGTCCTTAGTCCTCAATTGTTCAATCTGTTTCTGAACGATGTCCCAAAGATTTTAGAAAAAACTAATGGTGTTGACCTCGGAGGAAAGAAAATCAACTGCCTTATGTACACAGACGATTTTGCCTTGGTAGCTGATAGTATGCACGACCTGCAGTGCAGCGTCAATAACTTACGCAAATACCTTTCTGACTGGGAACTTAAGGTAAATGTTGATAAGTCAGCTTATATGGTTTTTTGGTTCAAGAGGGAATGCACACAGTGAAGTACTTTATTATGGAAATGCTCCCCTCAATAGAGTTTTTGTGAATACTGCTACCTCGGAATTAACTGCACGTGCAATGGAGCTTTCCACCAAGGCCAAAAAATTCTATGTGATAAAGCATCAAAAGCATGCTTCAAATTAAGCAGATCATTGCACAAACTAACATAACACCCAAAGATGCACTGTTCCTCTTTCACACCCTGGTCTCCCCTATTTTTACTTATGCAGCCGACTTATGGACACCTGTTTCAGTGGATAGTACTTCTTATACCCATATGTTCAAAGATTTTGAGTCCCGTTTTGTAGCTGAGAAACTTTTTATCAATTATTGCAAATTTGTTGTGGGTGTCAACAAAAGATCTGTTAATATGGCTCTTAGAGGGGAATTGGGGACGTACCCTCTCTTGTTACATGGGATAAAAAAGGTGCTGAAATACAACTGTAAAATCCAGTCAACAAAGGATGATAACATTTTGTACTTTGTCTATCTGGCAAATAAAAGCTCTGAATCTGCCAGTGTCAAACATGGATGAATTTTTACAAATTTGAAAGCTCTGACTGGTGCTGAAATTCATGATGTCATGCTTACCAAAAGGATCATTGTTGAAAAGTACAGTTACCACTTTAGGACCTACCTGCATGATTCAGCTAATGGAAAACTATCGCTGTACTTTAAGTTGAAAAATGGTAAGGGGTACAAAAATTATTGCAATACAGTGAGGAATTTTGTGCATAGAATAGCCCTGACCAAAATACGTACAAGTGCTCACAGTCTCAGGGTTGAAACAGGCAAGTACCTGAGACCAGTGATCCCCAGAGACCAGAGACTTTGCAACATTTGTCATTCAGCCGATGTAGAGGATAAAGAACATTTTCTTTTAAGATGCAAAAGCTTTGAAACCCAGAGAGCTAAAATGCTAAATATTATCAATAGCGAATGTTTAAATGTTGTTAACTGAAGTGATCCTGACAAAGTTGTATATTTACTGACCGCAGAAGGCAATTGTATCAAGGCAGTGTCTGAGTTCTGCTATGAATGCTTTGAAGCCAGAAACAGTGCATGTTTAACTTAATTTATTCGACTCCTGAATAGATATGCAGCACTTTTGTTGTATTTCAGTCATTTTTGATAGAGACTGTAAACTTACAAGGTGTTGGCTTGGGGTAAGGTGCCCACCAGTTTTATACAGTGAGCCAGGTGCTGTTGTTTTGGGTTTTTTTTGCCTTGGGGGGGGGGGGGGAGGGGGGTGCTTAGTAAATTGTTGTATTTGATACATATTGGGGTATATCTTGATGTTCTCACCCCTTTTCACCTACGTAGTTAGTTAAATTATTTGTTGTTTTACACCTGTACCTGCCAGGTGCACCTTGTAGTACATTGTATGGCATTTGGCCCCATCAGGGGCATGAATATGCCATAAATTATTATTATGATTATGATGATGATGATTATTATTATTATTATTATTATTATTATTATTATTATTATTATTATTATTATAAATTTGGCAAGTCTAATCTAATTACTTTGCCAGAGATGTAATTTTATATCTTAAAACACATTTCAGCTCATAATTTCCATCAAATTAAAGGTGGTGCTAGTAGTATCAGTAGCAACTTATATTTTCATTTTCTGATGCTACAGTGCTCAGATTTTCAGCTTTGGACCACTATATTGTATAATATTGAAGGTGGCGCTACCAATATTAAAAGGGACCTAGATTTTTATACACCCTGTAAGTCCTGAAAATTATATTTGGTTAACTTAAAAACTGTGAAGGGTATTGCGGTCACAAGATTTCACATTTTGAGCTATATATTACATTATACTATAGGTGGCACCACTAACATTGATGTCAAGAAGATTTTCATACACTTTATAACTTATAAATGTTATATGGGCCTAACTAAAAAATTATGGGGTGTAGAGCATTCAGAAGACGGCCCCTGTATTCAAACCAGCAATCTGACCTTGACCTTCAACTCGGATTAAAAAATTGTTCAAAACATGCGCCTCGTATCCAGCTTTCCATACATGGTCTGTTTGTTCAAATCGGGTAACAATTTTTGGAGTTATTGAAAAAAACCCCAATAAAGTTGGACAAGCACCAAACTCCTTAATTACTGGGTCACGATGACCCTAAAATTAGGTCATCAAGTACAGTTTTATGTCCAGGGTAATCAAGTGCAATTTTGATCTGGAGGCTTGATTCTCTTTGTCATTGATGTCCAAGCTATACCTGCCATTACAAAATCACCTCTTTCAACTTTACAGGCATGGTGACCTCACAAAAATTGGTCAAGATCGCTGATATTAGGCCTACATAACATTCTAGCGTTGGGCATGGTCTATATATCCTTAAAAATTGGCAATTATGGTCTAATTACTTTAACAAATATGGAATTTTAAATCTTAAAATGCATTTTGGCTCATAATTTCAGTCAAATTATAGGTGGTGCCACTAGCATCACTAGAAACTTAGACTTTGACCTCCCCCACAATCCCACCAAATTTGGTGAAGATCTGCCAAAAATTAAAGATGCTAGAGTGTTCACGAGATTTTCACATTTTGACCTCTGTTACAAATATTGTAGGTTGCCCCACCATTATCGAAAGGGACCTAGATTTTCATACACCCTGTAACTCCTGAAAGTTATATTTGGCTAACTTGGAAACTGTGGATGGTATCACACTAAAGAACAAAAGTTTGCGGATGGATGGACAGACATGAGTGCTCGCACAAGCTCTGCGACCTTTGGTCAGCAAAGCTAAAAAGGAATTTTCACAGACAAGGTTGTGTTTAGAAGAATATGACTTTTGGATTTTAACTCAGCTGACTCATTAGTCACCCAACTAGCTTAATTATGTTATGTCTAGACATCTGTCATCAACAGTTCACATTTTTTAACTTTGTCATCCACAATTTTTATTTTTGAGTTTTTCTCCAAAACCACTGGCCAGATTCACTTCTAACTTGTTGGGAATGTACCATGGGTGGGTCTGTACCAGATTTTTTTGTTCAAATGGTCATGCATCAGTGATTTTAATTTTTTTTTTAATTTTTCAATCATTTCTTGACCAAATCTTAAAAAATCTTCTCCGAAACCCCCAAGCCCATTGCTTTGAAATTGCATAGAAACACTTCTGGGGACCTCAAACCTTAATTTGTTCAAGAGGTGGCATTGTGATTTTTCTGTGTTTAGCTCAGCTGATAATTCAGCTGAGCTTTTAGGAGGGTGAGGCATCCGTCGTTCGTCTGTCCGTCGTCCTTCCACAATTCACATTTTCGACTTCTCCAAAACCACTGGCCAGATCCACTTCAAACTTGGTGGGGATGTGCCTTGGGTAGGTCTCTACCAAGTTTATTCAAATGGTCACAGTCCAGTGATTTTTTTTTATAAATTTTGTTGTTCATTTTGGGGGGAAATCTTAAAAAATCTCTGAAACCGCTTGGCCAATTACTTTGAAATTGTATAGGGACACTTCTGGGGACCCCCAGGCTTCAGTTGTTCAACAGGTGGCGCTATGATTTTTTTCTATTTTTTTATGAATTTTTGTGTGTTTTTTTGCTATTTTTGACTTCTTCAAAATTATCTCTCAGATTGTGCTGAAACTTGGTGGATATGTTCTTTGTGGAAGGATCACATAAGTTTGTTCACCAAGTGGTGTTGCTGTGGATCCCTGATTTTTAACGAATTTTTCAATTTGGGTACTTGCTGGTCAATGCATACATTCCTATTGTTTACTATGTAAATCAATGGGAATTGCAGTGGTAGTTTACATTTTCGACCTCATCTAAAAACCGTTTGCCAGATTCACTTCAAACTTAGTGGGGATGTGTCTTGTGTGGGTCTCTACCAAGTTTATTCAAATGGTCACCTTCCAGTGATTTGGGGTTTTTTTTAGAAATTTTTCTTGTTGATTTTACATGCCTATTGATTACCATGCAAGTCAATGGAGATTGCAAAGTCATTAGGGTTTGCAATGCTAATTGACAATTTTTGACTTCTGCGAAACCATCAGCTAGATTAACTTTAAACTTGGTGGGGGTGTTCCTTGGGTGGGTATCTACCAAGTTTGTTCAAATGGTCACAGTCCAATGATTTTTTTTTTTCATTTTTGGCCAAATCTTCAAAACTTTATCCTTGCATATACTCAGCCAATTGCTTTGAAATTGCATATGGACACTTCTGGATATGAGGGTGATACATGTACAGTAGGTGAGTGACCTTGACCTCATTTCCAAGGTCACAGGGCGATGTGCATGAAATTCACTAATATAGTAACTTGAGAACTATTAAGGCTAGGACATTCGTATTGCACATGCTAGTTGTCCTTAATGAGGGCCAGACTTAGACAGTAGATGAGTGACCTTGACCTAATTCCCAAGGTCATAGGGCCACTTGCTCAAATTTTACTGTTCACTTGATAACTTGAGAGCTATTTGAACTTGGACCTTGATGTTGAACATGATGGTTGTCCGGAGCAAAGGCCTGACTTAGACAGTACATGGGTGACCTTAACCTCATTCCCAAGGTCACCGGGACCCGGACACTTATGTGAATTTTACTTTTCACATTGTAACTTGAGAACTGTGGAAAGTAGGACTTTGATGTTGAACTTGTTAGTGGTCCTCTATTTAAGAAAGATTGAGATCGTACATTAGTGACCTTGACCTCATTCTCCAGGTCACAGGGCCACTAACATGAATTTTACTGGTTGCGTGATAACCTGAGAACTATTTGTACTGTGACTTTGATCTTGTACATGGGGATGGCCCTCTATAAAAGTTCGATTCAGAATAGGTCACTGACCTTGACCTAATTTCCAAGGTCATAGGGCAACTTAGTCAGCTGAGCACAGGACTGTCACAGTCTTCTTGTTTTATTAATTTTGGTGTTTTACTTTCAACTTCTCCAAAACATCATTCAGATTGTGCTGAAGCTTGATGGAAATGCAGCTTGTGGAAGGGGTAAACAAAGTTGTTCACTAGGTGGCAATACTGTGGATTCCTGATTTTAACAAATTTTTTAATTCAGGTAGTTGTGATGGTTAATAAATTCCTATTGATTGCTATGTTCACTAGGTGATGATACATTGGATTGCTGATTTTTATTAATTTTTCAATTCTGGTACCTTTCTGTGAATGTATGGATTCCTATGATAACCATGGAAGTCAATGGGGATTGTTCCAATCTCATTTCCAATCAAGGTGGGCCTACTTCACTTTACTCTGTTAATCATAGGTCATCTGAACATGGGCTCATCAGAGATCTCTTGTTTATGAATTTTTTTGTTCCTTTTTTGACATTTTTTTCTTGTAATCTCTGAAACTGCTCAGCCAATCGCTTTGAAATTGCAAAGGGACACCTCTGGGGACCTTAATTTGTTCAACAGGTGGCACTACAATTTTTGTACCAACTTTTGCGTGTTAAGCTTTTACTTTTACTTTTACTTTTACTTTTACTTTTCCAGAACGGTCACTGAAAATGTTCTGAAACATAAACATAGTGGATATAAAGCTTGTTGGAAGGGGTAAACAAAGTTGTTCATGAAGTAGTGGATCCACGATGTTTGACAAATTAAAAAATCTCCAGAAATGTTCTTCTCAAAAACTGCTCAGCCAATTGCTTTGAAATTTCATGGGCACACTTCTGGGAACCCCCAGACATTAATTTGTTCAACAAATGGCACTACAAATTTTCATATGTTTTCCCTATTTTCAACCTCTCCAAAACCATCACTCTGATTTTCCTAAAAATTTATGGAAGAGTAGCTTGTGGAAGAGTTAAACAACTCTGTTCACTGGGTGCTGATACTCTGGATCCCTGATTTTTAACTATTTTTTTGTTTGTTGTTCTATGTTTTTGGCAAAATCTTCAGAAGTTTTTTGCTCTGAAACTGCTCAGCCAACTGCTTTGAATATGCAAGGAGACACTTTTGGGGATCCACAGACCTTAATTTGTTGGACAAGTGGTGCTGCAATTTTTATCAATGTTTAACGGATTTTTGTGTTTTCCTAATTTTTGACTTCTACAAAACTGTCACGCAAACTGTGCTGAAACTTAGTGGATACATAGCTTGTGGTAGGATTGGGTAACATTGTTCACCAGGTGGTGACATTCTGGATCCCTAATTTTCAACAAATTTTACAATTTAGGTCAGCTAATACATGCATTCCTGTTGATTACCGTACAAGTCAATCAGGATTGCAATGGAGTTTTACTTCCTTACCAAAATCCCCATCCTCTAGCCTACAGCGAGACTCATTATGGGTTCTTGAATGTCAAGGTCAGCTGAGGACGGGCTGTTCACACAGCACTCGTTTTGAAAATCCAATGCTCTGCAATAAGCTGCCTCAGAGTCGATATAAATACCAGCTACACACAAGGTGCCATGTGCCTGCCAAGGGCGTACAGCTGCATCATGGGAAAAAATGTCAACAGCAGATACTGCATCATCAAAGCACTGTCATTGGTCAGTCACTGAGTCAATCATTCATTGACCTCTTCATTAGCAACAAGGCTGGTATGAATGAGAGTGCTGGATGGCTAGCCAGCACTTGATTGTCAGTCTCAGATCACTGAAGGGGGGATTAGTCCTCCAACAGGAAGATTATGCAAAGGGGTTTTTACATCTGGAACAGGGGTATGCTATGATGCTGCAGATTCTTATTTCAGAATCAGAAACAATAAAAGTTGGGCTGGCTTAGTAGGCCAAAAAAAATATGGCTGTGGAGAAAACAAACCAATGCAACTGAACGGAATAAACGTTTTCTGATTTTTAATTGAATTGACACAAATTACCATCCAGCAGACCATAATTATTCCAGACCAAAGCTGAACACATACACACAAAGCTTTGGACAGCAGCAACATTTCTTTTTATAAGCATGTTCTGAAAATCTGCAGACATGGTACATGTTAATCATGTTTTCTTCAGCAGCTGGTCACATGACCAGAGACAACTTCTTCCTAACTTTTCGTACTGCACCATACAGCCCTGAACCTTCATTATCAGTGGTGGCCTAAGATGACAGTACAGATAATATACAAATTTTATCACTAGGTGCCTGATTTGTTCATGATGGTGTACATCATGAACACAGAGACTCCAACCCTCCCAACCTGGGCAGGAGATCTCCCGCATTTTTATCATGAAAATCAATCAAAATTCCGCCTGATTGACATTGCTCCCCATAGTAAGTGAAGGGGTCTCCCACTGAGAGCAGCTGTTTTCATAATTATCTCCTGTTTGGTGGGTTTTGCAGGGTTGGAGCCTCTGTGAACACAGCACACTCTTTATAATGGTCCAGAACACATCAGTGTATCATGGCATGCATATATTCAGCACACTCCATGATTTAGTCTATGTGTACATGTATGTAGCATAATTGAGTACCATATACATGTATATGTACACAGCATAATTGACTATACATGTAGATGGATGCAGCATAATTGACTACATGTATATGGATGCAGCATAATTGAGTACTGTATACATGTACAGTGGTACCTCTTTTGAGAGATCGCCCCTACGGTAGGTCAAAATGCGGTCTCTCAAAACAGGTGGTCTTTCATTAGAGGTACAACAACATGGAAAAGATAGCACAGTGTTCTGAGAGAGCGGTCTTTAAAAGATATGCGGTCTCTCATTAGAGGGGTCTCTCAAGAGAGGTACCACTGTATATGTACGCAGCATAACTGAGTACTGTGTACATGTATATGTACCCAGCATAATTGAGTACTGTATACATGTATATGTACGCAGCATAATGGACTATACATGTAGATGGATGCAGCATAATTGACTACATGTATATAGACCCAGCATAATTGAGTATACAAATATTACATGTATGCAGTATACTCCATATCACACATGTAGTATACAGAAGTGGCCTCTTTTCAGGGGGGCCTTATTAGAGGTGGACCATTGTAAATATATGCTGCACACTCATATGTTGTGGCAGACATCTATGCTGCATACTCCATATCATACTATTGTATGTATATATGCAGCACTGCACATCATGGTACAAGTGTACGCAACACATTCACCACATCATAGTGGAAGTATACATGTACATGCAACACACTACACACTATGGTATAAATGTACAATGTAAAGGGCACACATCTTATAACATGCATATGGATGTTTGCAGCACAGTCCATACTCTGGTATTCATATATAGCATACTAGTACATGTATGCAGCAGTCCACACCCTGGTATACATGTGCATGATGTATGCAACATGCCCCCGCATTATGCTATAACTATGTGTAAAGCACTTCATTTTGTAGTACATGTATATATGAGTAGTGTATGCAGCACACCCTGTCTGACCCACTTCTGCAAAACCTGGTTTCTCCTCATCAAACATTCATGTTGGTGCTAGGTCGCAGCAGAAAAATGAACAAATAAACCTGCACTTTACATAGTCTGTGCTGTAATTTTCCTTATCACTGAAACAGAAGGTTGGAGTGGCATTCAACTCAGTGCCAAATACAATTTTTTTTCATGGGGCAGTGAGCTCACTTGCTCTCCATAATGCTAAAATTTCATTTCTGAGCTGACCCTTTTGTGATCCCCAGTACTTTATTGACACAGTGGTGTAATATAAAATTCCTTTCTTTCTGCCTGTCCCTGTGAAAGGGCATCATGTGCAAAAATTATTTTTTCATCAGGGAAAAAAGTCCATCAGAACTCGTTATTCTAAACAAGCTTGTTTATTTCACATATTTGGCAAATGAAGACTCTCAAACTTCTGTTTGAATAGTCAGTAACGTAACAAGAAGACTGAATCTTAGCCCCCAGTCTACAATCCACATGAGCAAAGGTATACATCCCATAATATAATGCAGCAACACATTTGTTCCTCACTATAAATACTGCCTTCAGTGCCTGACGAGTTCCATATGGAATGAAACATATCACACTCACCACTGTTAGGCTGCCTAACAAGTCTTAGCTTATATTACCAAATGTAAGTTAGCTTTGTGGGTTTTTGAAAGATGATCAAGTGAGCAACGGACTCCCTGCTGAGAGAAAAGTGCCCTTATACAGTAATTAGCATGAGCATGATAGATTAGATGAAAGCAGATCCTAGACAATGTTGACCTTGACAATTTGAGCAGAGAATTGTACTGTCTCTCACATACCATGAACTCATCACACTGGGCACTGTCTTCATTATACCACCACATACACTGACAGCCTGCCTCAATTACAGCATTTTCTCCAACCTAGCAGTCACAGCGAAACAAATGCAAAATTTTTATTACTTTGGATGGCATAAAATGTACGGTGTCATGTCTCTTGAAAAGGGGTATTTTTTTCTTTAGTGTCAGGCACAACTGTCACTAAGACTTGAGGGAAACATTTATTTGGGGCATTTTTTATCACGGCATGAAGATATTTATGTTTTATATTACAATATACACAAATGCAGATTAGGACACTTTATGTCTGGCTTTTCCCGAAACAAGTACTTCCAAGAGAACTTGTATGCATATGTTGAGTAATGCCTCATCATTGATAGAAAGTCTTTTCCACATTTTGATTCTTGTGAATTGGTCATATCACTCAAAGCACTTTTACACACTTTTAGCCTTGAGTTAGTGGAGACAAAGTACAGATAAATAAAATCTGGTAATTCTTTCACAGGAAACCAGTCTAACTCAAATAAATAAGTTAACTCCTATGGAACTTGAAAATTCAGCAACCAGATTTGATTCCATTGTTTGCCGTAGTTTAGTACGTTATATCCCTGTCTGTATGGTTAC
This sequence comes from Hermodice carunculata, assembly GCA_964020975.1. Taxonomy (NCBI): domain Eukaryota; kingdom Metazoa; phylum Annelida; class Polychaeta; order Eunicida; family Amphinomidae; genus Hermodice; species Hermodice carunculata. The sequence goes on from OZ026622.1 coordinate 83,804,604, forward strand.
TTAACGTGACTGGTGTATCTCTCACCCAGCAGCCCACTATTTCTTGGCCGCTGTAGCAGCTTGAGCTGCTTTCTTTGCTCGGACCATTTCCACCAATTCCTTAAATAAAAGCAGAGATAACAATTTAATGTAGTGAAATATACTAATGGTATGTTACCTACAGCTGTTGCTTACTTGATACATAAGTACAAAATCAAATAAATCCAGTTGTGAAACAATAAATTGGATTTAGTTGTTTGGCAACCAGTCTTTATGTGAAAGCTTTCTTTTGCAAGGACATATAATACACCTGAGGCATTTTTGGGTAATTACTACATATACTTACCATGGACCATAGACTGAAATATATTAAAAACATTTATACAGTATACATTTTTGGACAGGAAATGATGAAATAATTTCAAATATGCTTATAACTTCAACTTTGTGAGCTAATTCTTAATAAACATTTAAATTATTGGCAAACATGTCAAATGTCCAAACCCATACCCAGATATGGACATAACTCTTCTAAATTTACTCAAATTTCAAATTTCTTTCATAAGAATAAGGAACACTAATGTGGCTCCAAACAAAGGGCAAGGACTGCTTTAAAATCTTGTTCAGTTTTCCAAATAATGAATCTGACAAGTCAGCTGGGGTTAAAATGAAAAGTGAGTATTTTGAATGATTAAATCAGGATTTCCCGATAAGTTGACTTTAACCCTTTTCCCCTTGAATTAAGGCTGAGTCAACAGATTTCCCTGGCATTGGGCATGTTATCGTGTTAGATCTCGTTTACAATTCTCAAATTATTTTTCATTACTATTGAAATTATTTAAACACACTGAAGCAGACGACATTTGACCACCAGCCAGTTTAAGGGGGAGAGGGTAAACCAAATGGGTTTGCAGACCAAAAATTATAACATATACAGAACCTGTAAGTCTCCCCCGCTTGGCAGGAGTCTCCCACTTTTTGACCTTGCTTATATAGACTTTTCAGTACAAATTTGGTTAATTTTCGACAACATCCCCCCCATAAAATCCCTGTATTTCTTATTTATTCTTTGTTAAAAATAAAATCTCCCCCACAGGAAGAAAAAAAATGTCCCTATTTCTTGGAATAGAATGTTGACAGGTATGTTATCCTGGAATGGCCTATGTTACCTTGTATCGTCGCATGCAGTCCTTCCTGCTGCGAGTGTGTATAACACCCGCAATCTTGTCCCAGCGTTCAGGGATGTTGGCTGGATAAGTCTTTAAAGCCTGTTCCAACAGCTTCTGTTCTTCTGCAGTCCAGGGTGCTGGGTTGGACCCAGTCTCCGATATCTGCTGCTCTGCCACACCTAACAACAAAAACGTGCAATTATTTTGATTGAAGTGTAAAGCAAACTGTAATCCCATAAGCATGTCAAAAAGTCCGCTCTAAAACAAGGTTGTCCCATGGAGGGGGTGAAATAACACAAAAAAGATACCAACAGGAGCCTCATACTTGTGGTCACTTTGGTTGTCTTCTACTTATCAGTGATTTAAAAGGGGAGTTTTTTTACCACAAACAGCAAGTGCATCATCTTTTGTTGCTGTATAACAAGTATTTACTCTACTAAGAGTATGGCTTTAAACTTGACAAGTTTTATCTCACCTAAAATCATCAAAGTCATCTGGATACTCGTTTAGTTTCACACAGAACTGATTTTATACAATGACACTCCCACCCCCACCCCTAAAAACACCATCCACAGTACATGAAAATGTGGCTCTTGACAGGAACAGTACAGTTCAAATGATAAAATATTGTCAGCAAAAGAACATACAAAGTAGTCTCTCAACAGAGGAATGACCTCTGGTGAACAGAGTCGTATAAGATGAGAACAACTGCATTGAAATACTGCCTTACTTTCTAGTCTCTCACTGAGCGCTGACTTCTCTGCAGCACCTGCAGCTTTGTGTACCTGTGCAAACTTGTCAAAGGCTTTCTTATTGGCTTCGTCTTTCATGTTCGGATCTGTAACACAGAATCAACCAAGGACTGACCAGATATCATACTGGGTGACAGCAACTCTCAGTTCAAAATTAACATAATTTATCTTTCATTTTCTTCCGTCAAAATATTTTGCATCAATAGCCAGACTAGACCTGGTTAAATAATCCTCTTCGTTATACAGCATGTACATTGTGCACTGATTCAATTCTGCTTTCATATGACCTGTTAGAATTTAACTTTCCACTGAACCATTTAACAATGACTACAGATTTCGGAATATCACCTGGCATTCTTTTTTTTTTCACATCTAATGATTGCACTTTAATCAAACACTTTTGATAAAATATGACAGAAGGCCCATCTGATAAATACGCTACTTGTCAATAGCTTTATCTGCCATCCATGCTCTTAGCACCCTGCATTGGGAATACTGTTTACTCAGCTTTACATGAGGCTGTGAGGACAACTGACTAATGGTGCAACCCACAGCTTTTTCATTTTATTTGGTGTCTGGCATGTGGAACTTGCTGATTCTTGCCCAAACAGTAAAATACACTACTGTCTTACCACAGTTCTAATTTAACCCTTTCACCCTTAAACCGGCCAAAACCGGCTGGTTGTCAAATGTCGTCTGCTTCAGTGTTTTCAACTAATTTCAACAGTTATGAAAAAAAATTGACTGAGAAATGTACATGAGACTTATCAAGATCACATGCCCCAGGTCAACAGCTTTCCTTGGCATGGGTTGGGCACTTAGTGCCCAACCCATGCCAAGGAAAGCTGTTGACTCAGTCTTAATTCAAGGGGAAAGGGTTAACTGTCCCTTGGCATGCTTTAGAGACTCGCTGACTGGTTGCATGTACACATCCTGATTTATACTTTGTCCTACCCATTTTCTGGAGCTCCTAATTTCAACAGTTATGAAAATAAATTGACTGAGAAATGTATATGAGACTTATCAAGATCACATGCCCCAGGTCAACAGCTTTCCTTGGCATGGGTTGGGCACTTAGTGCCCAACCCATGCCAAGGAAAGCTGTTGACTCAGTCTTAATTCAAGGGGGAAAGGGTTAACTGTCCCTTGGCATGCTTTAGAGACTTGCTGACTGGTTGCATGTACACATCCTGATTTATACTTTGTCCTACCCATTTTCTGGAGCTCCTTTGCCTTGGCCAGCACTTCCTTTGCTGTCCTGTTGCTGCCTGCTACATGTTGCTTCATGAAGTTTGCCACAGTTTCCCACCTTCAACGGAAATTTCAAATGTATGAGTTTCACTGTACCCCTGGGACAGGATCCATAGTGGTATGTAATGGTATCTGTACTGAAGGAAAGAAAGAAGGAAAGAAAGAAAGAAAGAAAGAAAGAAAGAAAGAAAGAAAGAAAGAAAGAAAGAAAGAAAGAAAGAAAGAAAGAAAGAAAGAAAGAAAGAAAGAAAAAAAGAAAGAAAAAAGAAAGAAAGAGAGACAGAAAGAAAGAAAGAAAGAAAGAAAGAAAGAAAGAAAGAAAGAAAGAAAGAAAGAAAGAGAAAGGAGACAGAGTGAGAAAGACAGAAAGAAAGAAACTTAAGAAAGAAAGAAAGAAAGACACAGAGAGAGAGACAGAAAGAAAGAGAAAGAAAGAGAAAGAAAGAGACAGACAGAGTGAGAGAGAAAGACAGAAAAAAACTTAAGAAAGAAAGAAAGAAAGAAAGAAAGAAAGAAAGAAAGAAAGAAAGAAAGAAAGAAAGAAAGAAAGAAAGAAAGAAAGAAAGAAAGAAAGAAAGAAAAAAAAAGAAAAAACTGAAAATAATATAAGACAAATAGTGAGGGATGCTGATCATCAACTACTTAAGGAATGCCATTACTAGTGACAGGATTCTCCTCCATAAGAAACAGATGTAACACAAGGCATGACCGTGTTAAACTGTAATATCTCCTGAAGCACCAGTCAATCACAACAAACAGGTTCATTTTTTTTTTTTGCTTGTCAGTTTTCCTTGAAAAACAGGAAAGGACACATCTTTACAAGAAACACTAATTCATGGTCAAAAAGTTCTATGCAGTCAACATTTGAGGAGCAACATGTATTTTGATTAGCAAATTGTGATGCCATGCTGCTTAAATCAAACCATGGTCACACAATATCCTGCAGTCTGATCACATGGATAGTTATCATATTCAATATTTTATCCATTTATGGTGCTTGCCTGCTTCACTGCCCTTTCAGGCCTAATATGGTTTGGTGACAGCCTCAGTGCCCCAATCAAAGAGTCAAAGATTTAAAAGTTCGCAGGCAATACATGTACTTGTACACTAGAGGGGGTGTTTCAGAGAGGAATTTCTTCCAAGGATAAATATTAAGACCACAGTATAATACATGTAGAGCATTTCAAGAGCAGTAGATTAAGGTGTGCGTTTCAGTCTGCTGGGGCCAGGGTTGGGTATTCCCATTATAATTTGAAATTTCTCAACTTTAAACCACAGAAAGTGGAAACACCAGATTTCTCATACTAAATATATGTCTCCAGCTGACATGTTCACATAAATTTCAAAACCTCAGCGGGAAAAGTGGTTATTTTGTTTATGCTAAGTAAACATATAATGCAATGGGAATAAAATAATTTTGTGTATTTGGGTGTAGACTCAGCTGAATACGTATGAAGATTATGACCTCCCCTATATGTAGGCTAGCTGAACTGACCTTGCCACTGTGCCAGCTGGGAAGAGGTTAACAGCCTTGATTAGTGTTTGAATCTCTGCCTCACTCCATGGTGTCTTGCTCTTGGTCTCGGATGAACCACCAGAGCTCTGTTTCTGTGCCATCGCCAGATGGCGCTGCTTCTCTTCTTCCAAACGATCATTCATCTCCTTTACCTGTTTATCAACATACAGTGCCACCATCATGATTGTTCTGAGTCTTGACATCATTAATGTGCAGCAACCTATCATGGAATGTTCCCATACACTAAATATAACCCTGCGTGGCAAATTTCCTAATATGTGAAGCATTTATTTACCTTTTGGAAGCAGTAAATTCAGAGTACAGTACCAGCCATTGTACTCCTCCTGTCATAAACTAATCAACTTTACTATTTTCTGAATATTCTGTAATCATCCCAGCTGCAATATTTCCATTTTTACTGTACAGAAAATGATCCTCAAAACCAGTTCCTCACGCCACATTAATTATTAAAACAATATTGTAACTGATGTTAGAAAATAAAATTTGGACAGCAGTGGGTTGTATGTTATAAACAGAGTAGTAACAATAACTTAGTACCATATTCCTCCCAGTCAGTGCCCTGGCAGCCTACAAATTTACTTTAACTCATCCATTCTATGGTCACAGGTCTTCGTCAGTGGTTCTGGCACTGCCTGGAAAGTCATGCCAGGGCAGCTGCTTTTGCCGCAGCTACAGCATGACTTGCCAGTTAGTGCCAGAACCACTGACTTAAGACTATAGGCATGTTGGTACTTGAACTAAAGTTCTTTTCATAAAGAATTTAAATATGCAATTGTCGTCTTAAATCTAGGCAAATATACGGAAAAATCAGGGACTGGTATGGAATGAGTTATCACAAACTGCAAAACAAAATATATCCGGGATGCACACCCTAAGTCAACAGCTTTCCTTGGCATGGTTTGGGTGCATTGCACCCAATCTGCACCTATGAAAGCTGTTGACTCAGTCCTATAATTATTCTGACCAGGACGAGGTAAAATTAGGTCTCCATTTTGGACCTATATTTTGAGCATGATACATATTGTACCATTTAAAAAAAGATAGTTAAATGTAGAAAAGTTAGCCAACTTTTCATCTGATGCAATTCAAATGGGGTTGATTATCAGAGCATGGGTACTTGTTGGGAAGAATATGATCAGCCTACTTTTATAATCACAAAGCATCACTGCTTACACGAGCTCAGCAGACATTTCCTGACCACTCAGGTATAGGTTTTGGACCAGTAACCTCCACTTCCAAGTCAAGTGGTAAAGTACTTTTGCTATATGATATTATGGAGAGGGGGGTTGAAGTTGTATATTATGCTGAGGTGGGTTGAAACAATAAATTATGCAGAAGGGATTGAAACAATATATTATGCAGAGGGGGGTTGAAACTATACATTATGCAGAGGTGGGTTGAAACAATCTGTTATGCAGAGTGCAGTTGAAACCATCTATTATGCAGAGGTGGGCTGAAACAATATAATATGCAGAGGGGGGTGAAACCATTTATATTATGCACAGGTGAGTTGAAACAATATGTAATACAGATGGAGGTTGAAACAATATGACCTTATGCAGAGGGGGCTGAAACAGGTTTCAGTTGCCATTTCATAGCCATTCTTAAGCAATGAAAATAAAGTTGAGCATATTTGGTATGAGAAAATTGTTACAGGAGAGCCACAAAATAAAGCATTGGTTTACATTGAAGAAACATACTTAGTAGAGCATTAATGTGTCTGAGAATGGCTGAGGAGAAGTTCAGCTATGTGCCCTCCAGGCTCCTGACTGTATTACTGTGCCATTCTCAAAAAAATTTAGTCGAGGGAGAGTAACTTAGACAAAACTAGAACAGACTGATTTTCCAACAGAAAATCAAATGTCTTCCGGTGGAACACTTACGTCTCTGAATGAGCTACAGGTGATAACAAATTACAAATGACCAAGTTTGCTTGAAAATCACAATCCTATTTTAGCTCTCACCTAGATACATTACTCTAGCAATTTTCATCAAGTTCTTCAAGACTTATTGCAGAGAAACCAATTTCACATAAATGACCCTGTGACCTTGAAAACTAGGTCAAGGTCACCCAAATACAATCCCAACCTTGGTCTTACCTTGATACATAATCCTACCAAGTTTCATCAAATTCCATCCTGTTCTTCATGACTTATCGAACGGAAACCAATTTCACATAAGTGACCCTGTGACCTTGAAAATGCGCTCAAGGTCATCCAAATACAATCCCAACCTAGGTCTTGCCAAGATACATAATCCTACCATGTTTCATCAAATTTCATCAAGTTCTTCAAGGCTTATCACACGGAAACCAATTTCACATAAGTGACCCTGTGACCTTGAGAATGCGCTCAAGGTCATCCAAATACAATCCCAACCTAGGTTTGCCAAGATACATAATCCTACCAAGTTTCATCAGATTCCATCAAGTTCTTCAAGACTTATCGCACGGAAACTAATTTCACATAAGTGACCCTGTGACCTTGAGAATTCACTCAAGGTCATCCAAATACAATCCCAATCTAGGTCTTGCCAAGATACATAATCCTACCAAGTTCATCAAATTCCATCAAGTTCTTCACGACTTATCACACGGAAACCAATTTTACATAAGTGACCCTGTGACCTTGAAAATTAGGTCAAGGTCATCCAAATACAATCCAGACCTTGTTCTTGCCTAGATATATAATCCTACCAAGTTTAATCAAATTCCATCAAGTTCTTGAAGACTTATCGCACGGAAACCAATTTCACATAAGTGACCCTGTGACCTTGAAAATGCGCTCAAGGTCACCCAAATACAATCCCAACCTAGGTCTTGCCAAGATACATAATCCTACCAAGTTTCATCTAATTCCATCAAGTTCTTCAAGACTTATCGCACAGAAACTAATTTCACATAAGTGACCCTGTGACCTTGAGAATTCACTCAAGGTCATCCAAATAGGATCCCAACCTAGGTCTTGCCAAGATACATAATCCTACAAAGTTTCATCAAATTCCATCCTGTTCTTCATGACTTATTGAATGGAAACCAATTTCACATAAGTGACCCTGTGACCTTGAAAATTCGCTCAAGGTCATCCAAATACAATCCCAACCTAGGTCTTGCCAAGATACATAATCCTACCAAGTTTCATCAAATTCCATCAAGTTCTTCACAACTTATCGAACGGAAACCAATTTTACATAAGTGACCCTGTGACCTTGAGAATTCACTCAAGGTCATCCAAATACAATCCCAACATAGGTATTGCCTAGATACATAATCCTATCAAGTTTCATCAAATTCCATCAAGTTCTTCAAGACTTATCGCACGGAAACTAGTTTCACATAAGTGACCCTGTGACCTTGAAAATTAGGTCAAGGTCACCCAAATACAATCCCAACCTAGGTCTTGCCTAGATACATAATACTACCAAATTTCATCAAATTCTGTCAAGTCCTTCAAGACTTATCGCACGGAAACCAAGTGTTGAAGAACCTGAACAACAACAACAACAACAACAACAACAACAACAACAACAAGCGGAAGAAACGGGCACTAAACCAATATGTCCCCCGGCTTCCAACCGGAGACACAATATATATCTTGATGAGAGTGGGAAAAGTTACCTGGGCTACAAACCCTGCCTTTGCTTTTTCCACATCACCACTTGTCAGTGCCTCATTCAAGCTTTGTAGACTGCAATAGAAAAAGACCAGTGGGTGACCCATCAGTTAGTTGTGAGCAACGGTTATATCTATAAGAGTGTTGATAAAGTATCTAATTGTGAACCCTGCTTCTGTAAAATTACCAGCACAATTTGTTGTAACAAACTGTCAAGAATGAAAAAGCGATTCCTTCCTACACCCGAAGCAAGTTCCTGTGATGACAATAGGGGTAAAATGTACACAAACTTTCATTGCAGAAAAACATTTATCCCATAATTGAAGCTATCATACGAAACTACACGACAATTTATTATGGGTATGGTTTCTTGCAAGCAAGAAATGACTTCAATGCTAATGGCCCTTGTGACGCACGGATCAAGCAACTGCTTATTGTGTTTTCCATTAAATATTCATGCCAGCTCTGCTGATTGCAAGGTTTTCAACATTAACCCTTTGAACCCTGAGCTCCCACAGAAAGTGAGCATCTCCCCCTGGGCTCCCACAGAAATACATGTATTTTGATCAGTTTTGCAGACCGCTTTAGCGGTCTGCCGGGTTATATCATCTCTTGCTCAGACCGCTATAGCGGTCTGTCGGATTCTATGGGTTGAAGGACCCTTTTTGCACCTCAAAATTTTTCCTTTGTTGTTTTTTTTACCATCGTAAACGCATATTTTATGGAGGTTCACAGTCAGTATTAGCAGTAAAAATATTACGTAAAAAGTGAGAAAATAAAGGTGCAAATAAGAGAACATACGAACTGAATTAATCTGGCTATAAAGTCAACACACAGACATATCTGCCAGTCAACACTTTACATTGATATTATCAGATTTAGTCCAGTTGCCTCATTAATCTGTACGTTTAATTTTCTAAAGATGCTCGTCAACACCATACATCTAGAAGTATGCAGGCAATACTAACACTGTATTCTTGGACAACCCACTGCCACTGTTCAGAATGCTGTGGTTCATCCTGAAGAGACTGCTAACAATAAAGTGAAGTGACACCATAACAGGGCACTACACACCAGGGAATAATATGTCGAGACATTTCGGTCCCTATTGATTTGTCTGGTTTTTCTCACAATGGCATCATCATCTTACTGATCATTTGTTGTGTAATGGCCCATACATTTGAAGGCCTTCATCATCAGCTTGCTTTCAAGAAGCTTGGAATTGACTGGTGACATTTTTCTGTTTTGAAACAATGAACTGACAAGTAAAATGGCATTTTATCAGGATCATGCATGCAACATACTGGTCACACCAAGCAATCTCTTTCAGTTCAAGGTTGTTTTCATCCAACTGTAACATGAAAGGACAGTTGATTCAAGTTCATGCACATGCGAATACTGTGATCAACAAGACTTGACCTGACCAGGCCTGCATGCTTACACACACTGCTAAATACACAGTATTTCGCTTATCCCAGGGATGTGGAGAGACTCTTTTCACATCCCTCCTTATTCAATGTAAAATGTGGGTGTAAAATGGACGCACCTAGCTAGTGATAGTAAATCTGCCAATTTGTCAACCTCAGTCATATTGGTCAGCCGGCCAGCCTCGTCCTCATCCTCAGTAAAATAGTTAAAGTCCTGTACAGAATAAACAGTCAATCATTTATACCACGTTACTATAGTAACCATGCTCTTCATGTCCCATCTCCCAAAAAAGAAGACTGTGGTCATACAACAGGATGAACTTGATGTTGCTGACTGCAATTCCTAATTTGTTTTATGTGTTTTGTTGTTATAATTGAGTCTGTCCCAGTATTATGGTCATTGTAATGTGCTTTAAGTGATATGTTATCTTCGCTTTCATATTAAGTATTTGATCATCTTTGTCCTCTATGATTAGTGCATAAAAGGCACAAAACTGTCAAATTTAACACATTTAGTGCATCAAGGTCCTTCTGTCCTATTCAGGATATATTCTTTATCGTACAAAACATTGCCCATTTACCACCTATGGGACACACATAAGAAAGTAAAGAATTGAGGAACATGCAGACCTAAAGCAAACAAAAAAAGACGAAGAAAATGGCCTCTTATTTTCCATTTCCAATGCATTTCAGCCTAAAAATACAGCCTTTTCCACAGTACACTTGGCAATTAGATGAAAAAAAAAAGTCCACTTGGCACCAAGAAAAAATGAAATCAACTGCTCACAGGAAAACCCACATCCCTGACTATTGCACGAGTCACAAGCTTTCCTTGGTGCCCTTGATGGGAAGGAAAGCTGTTGACATAGCCCTCCATGGATTGACATGCACAGCTCCTTACCTTTATTGCTGTTCGCATTGTCTTCCTCTCTTTCTTCAGCAATTTTTTCTGGGCCTCTTTCTCCTTCTTGAGAGCTGCTGCCTGCAAGAACATACATACATGCATACATACATACATACATATATACATACATACATACATACATACATAATCACAAATGAACAAATGCACCTAGGCATGACATGTATAACCACACCAAGTACACAAGGCAGCTTTCTTTATTTTCATTTTTTCCTCCCAAGGGGACATTGACAATTGCACCAAATAAAGCATCATGCAAATTTTAGCCAAACAAACTAAACCTTAGGTATGCACTATTGGTGTGCCATCCATTTTCATGAAATCTACAACACAGCACATGTACCAGTAAGATAATGCATCTACGTTGTAAATACCATTAATATGTGATGATATCACAAAACAAACACCATGACTGTCTGTCACAGTTTACATTAAAGTGTAAGATCCCAGTTGCGGTCCACTGGTAGGAACACATATCCATTGCCTTACAACTTTGTATGCACACTGTGAAAACATAGGTCTGCCAAACTGATCTTAAGCAATACCCAATATGAATGTCTTGTGCTATGTTCTGTACTGTGATGCCATATACCTCCAAATGAGTGCCCTGGGTGATTATAAAATTTAAACTTGAATTAAGACTCCACTGTGGACCTACATTTGCTACTTACAGTAATACATGTACTTCCATTGGAAATGCTGCACCCTGATTGGTCGACATGACAAGACAGAAGACACTGCCAGATGTGCCGAAGACCATGATACAGTTAAAAGCAACGATGCTTTAATTTTAAAAGCCTTTAAAAGAATGTGTCAGTGTAATTAAAAAGATAAACCATGCCTGTTAGTGGTTTTTGTGAGAAAAACAAACCTTCTGATGGGGAAATTTCCCAAATGCAATGTGGTCAATTTGCCTGTCAAGAGGCTTTTTTCTCACAAAGAACCCTCCTAACTACATCTATGGTTTATCTGTACATAATGCTATGGAAATTGGCAAATGCATAAAATAGTTTGCATTATTTATGCATCATCAAGTACAGTAGATGACAGGGCACCTATCAGAGTATGTGCATTCATTGGTAGGTCAATGATCCAATATTTAAAGAGTTCATTGTGATGATCTGGAAGAAGTTCCCTTTTCCACAACTTCACTTTCGTGAGAAAAACTGCAACAATTCTCACATTCATGGTTCACACACCTGTCTGGCAGCAAATTTCAAGACTTTTTCAAGACTTTTCCAGACTGATTCGTCCAAAATTCCAAACTAACTTTGGGTAACATCAGCGCCAACACATAACAAAAATAACAGGTATCATTTAACTAAACTTTAAATTTCTGTCCCAAATGGATTAAAATACCCAAGTCTGAGTACAAAATATGATTTTCCAAACTTTTCAAGACACAAGTGTGAAATTCAAGACTTTTCAAGGCCTTGAAGGCATGACCTGAAATTCCAAACTTCTCCAAACTTTTCAAGGCTTGTATGAACCCTGACATTAATACAGACCACCAGATTGTGTAATGGTGGAGTGACCATTACAGAAACATATTTCAAAGTTCTTAGACGCAGCAAGCACATTCATATTCTTCAGATCAAATTTCATTTACACAAATACAAAAACTATCTTTTTTTTTCTGACCACCATACCTGAGCCCTTGCTTCCTCTTCTTCTTGTTGTTTCTTCTGCCTCTCTGCCTCCAGTGCCTCTTGTCGTTTCTGATAATAAAAGCTGTACTCTTAGGTCTATATTTTGTGCACAATTTTTTGAAAGGGGTATTGTTTTTATTTAATTGATAAAACTGTTCGAAGTTCCATGTCATTTATTGCATGATTAATTTTACTTAAAATAATTTTATTCTCAGGTAACAAATATTACTGCCCCCAAATCAAACCCAAGTCTGTGTTATGTCTATTTTGGGGGCAAGTGTAGTAGAGCGGACACTGAGCTTAGTCTGCTTTGGAGGCAACAAATGTTATGTTTCTTTTGAACATGCATTGGTGTTCCCTTTCTCCCACAGATCACATGGGACTTGATGCCTTAAATGCATTCCTGTGGACAGCTTGCGGGTGGGCTGAGGGGAGGGTGACTCTTTGTCGTTAGTTTGTTTGGTGATAGATTTGCAGTCTGTGTAAATAGCCAAATGCCTTCTGTAGCATGACTCTCTTCAATAAATGAGAAATGAGACAATAATTTTTTCAGTGCCAAATTTTTGGACTGAGAACAGCTTTTCTCGGTGCACATTGGGCCCAATGTGCCCAATGCACACCGAGAAAAGCTGTTGACCTGGGATACTCTCTATGGAACTATAGGCACGTGGTACTTGAATGAAAGGTCTTTTTATGAGGAATACGAATCTGAGATCTTAATAATTACTCAGACTAGCTTGACTTAAGTAGATCGATTTTAGCTGTGATTGGCACTGAAAGAGTTAATAATAAATTACACTATTTGGTTGTCATAACAGTAACACAGATCACACAGTCAACATTAAATGCAGCGTACTTTTATTGAACAGCATGGGCATAGTAAACCATTGTGGTAAAACAAGACTTATAACAAACTGAAACTAAGTGAACCCCATGTCAGACCTGGTAGCATACACATGCACTGACTGTGAGTAGTTAGAGCTAACATTGGGCCACAACCAGGAGTCTGTCATACGTACTCTTTCCTCCTCCTCTGCCTTGGCTTTGGCTGCTTCCTTCTTTGCTCTCTTCTGGGCTGCTTTCTTCTCCTTCTCCTCTTCTTTGAATTTTAAAATTCTTGGGTCACACGCATAAGCATTATCTGAAACCAACATCACACACATAGATGTTTCTGGCATCTCCATACTAGTGTCCTTACATTTCAAGTCACCATTTCGAAACATGTTATTGAACAGCATACAAACAGCAGTCACTTACTTTCTTAGTTTGATCTATGTTATTCATTCCTTTCATTCATACATGTATACAAAATCAATTTTGAAATATATAAAACATTCATTGCACTGTGTAATACCTATTTTGTCAACAAATTTTACCTTTTGCAATTGTACAATGAAACTACAAACTGACATATTCTGCAATGCGTTATTGTAGAATGTATTTACTTTTTTTGCAAATTCAAGATTCCTACAAATACACATATCATCCCACGGCAGTGGTCTCCCTCTTACAAGGCACTCAAATGCAGCTCAAAAGTGGCCTTATAAGAGCGGTAGCCTCTCTGGAGGTACACAATAAAATGGAAATGTCACACTTTGTGCAGAAGAATGATGGTCTTTTGAGAGAAGTAGCCTCTGGCCAGAGGGGCCTTACAAGAAGGCGAACACTGTACATAGTCTGTAGTTATGCTTACAGTATCAAGAGTCAAATGTACAGCCAGCACAAGTATTGATACAAATTATACTTTATACAATAGACTGACCTACAAGTTGTCGTATCCTTGCCAATTCTTCCTTTTTTCTTTTCTGCCTGGCAGCTTTGTTTTGCTTTTCTATCCACCTCCTCTCCTCTCGACTAGCAAATAAATGTCAAAGGTCAAACATGAAAAGGTAAAAGGTCAACAAGACAATAACATATATATGTATGTATGTATGTATGTATGTATGTATGTATGTATGTATGTATGTATGTATGTATGTATGTATGTATGTATGTATGTATGTATTATACACACCCAACCCACACTAAGGAAAGCTGTTGATTCGAGGCATGTTATCTTGATAGGTCTCATCTACCATACTCATTCAAAAAATTGTTTCTCGTTACTGTTGAAAAAAAAGTCAAAGACAAAAATACACTGAGTAAGACAACATTTGACATGCAGCCAGTTTGGGCCTGTTCAGGAAAGAAAGGGTCAATGGATCATTCAGTTTCTTTACAGGGGACACACACTCTCATAATCAAAATATGATGAAAATATCATGGATATACAAACTGATCTAACTGCTGTTCACAAAACTTTTGGCATTTGTAGGTCAAAGTCTGATAAAAGTACATACTTTTCTCCCTTTTCTTTTTCTTCTTCATCTAAGTAAGAATATTCTCTCCATGAGTCGAAGTCATACCTGTATGTTTAAAGAGTAGTCTGTAAGCATATACTGAAACTGAAACAATGTGACAAAAACACAATTTTACTGCAAGAGTAAGTTACACAGTTCTTTCATGATTTTTTAGCTCTGCTGACCATAGGTGGCAGAGCTTATGCCATCACTCATATCTGTCACTCTGTCAGTCCGTCCATCTGTCTGTTAACTTTTGCTTGTGAAAGCAATACAGTCTGCTCATTTGTGGTACATTTGGTATCAATAGCCCTATTCTTTCTCAACATAATGATTTTTATGTGTTTGCAACACCTTTTGGGCAACATCTTCTGTAATACTATAGTTAATGCCACCAAATTTCAGTACATTTTCTCTGTTTGCCTGATCGACATTCCCACCAAGTTTTGAGATGATTCCTAAAAACTTGTCAAAAAAAAAGCATTGTCAACATTTTTCTGTTTTGGCCCAAATTTTAGATAATACTAAGTCCTGAAATTTATATGGGGCTAATATATAAACTACTGATACCAAATGTACCACAAATGTGTATCATATATAGAAGTTATATGTTGCATAATATACATGTAGTTGATTTTGACCTACTTTCTCAAGGTCATAGAGAGAATACAAATCAGGAAATAATTTTTTTATTGTTATGGTCATTACATCTGAACTCGTGCACATGTATCAATATACCATTAGAGAAACATCCAGACACAAGTCTATGGCATGGAGTCATGGGGGCACCACTGGTGGTATAACATGGAACTTGCATGGCAAGTGTAAAAAGCACATCAAACTCATTATTTTGATTATGAATTCAGATGCAACTTCTAATTTACAATAAATATGCCAATGATCAAATTTTGTCTAATTTTTTAATACCCTTGACTTATTTTTCAAGGTCATTAAGGAAGTAGCAAAGGACACTAATTTTACATGTTGAGAAACAATATGGCTAACAATACCAAATGTACCACCAATGCATATCATATATAGGAGCTAGATATTGCATAATAAAGGTGACCTTGACCTACTTTTTCAAGGTTACAGAGGAAATGTATATCTGGATGTGATTTTATTGTGATGCCCATGACATAATAAATTGACATGGAACTGCAAAACTTACACCAAATATGCATTAGGTCAATGGTCAAATTTTGCAATATGTTGTGTGACTGATCTATTTTTCAAGGTCATTAAGCACTTAAGAAAAGGATATTAAATTCAATATGTACATAAACAATAAGGGCAAATGATACCAAATGTACCACCAATGTGTGTTCATGTGAAAATTTGATATTGCATGACATGGATGACCTTGACTTATTTCTGAGGGTCATGCATGGAATGCATTTCATGTAATTAATTTTTGTTGATAGTCATCAGATTATGTGTCAGCAGAGCATTAGGTCCATGGGCCTCGTTTGCAAAATAAAAACATTTTTCTTCCATGCATATTTGCATCATCATCAGGACTCTTCTCACAAGTGATTTTCAAAACATAAATCACCCAGCTCATAGCCATTATACTCACCTCACTTAAGACTATGACACTTATCCAAGCCATGACCATGGTACCCATCCAATTTTTACCACAACACTCACGACCATATATAGCACTCACCAAATTCTTTAGCATGATACTCATACAACTCATAAACACAGCATTCATCACACCACAAATGATGGCCATACAATTGTAACATTCACCAAAATCATGATTACACTATCCCAACTTGGTACATGTGCTGGAACATACTCAAAATTCAAAGAATTTGCCACTGATTATTCTCGATTAATTGCATCCATATATAAAACACTTGGGAAAGTTAGTTATAGAGAATGAGTTAAAAGCAAACGCTGCATATATAGACATGGAAATCCCTGACATGGAGACATTGCATGCACTGATTACTACTTACCAAAATGCATAAAAATTGTTAACTTCTTCCAAGGTTGAGTTTTCATCACCAAGTTTTGGAATGTGTCGTTTTTTGGTGGACCACCTGACAAAACGGATCAAATAAAAAGGTTTTGCCATATATTATTCTAAATTGAATATGTAACAGCTGCACTGCTACAAATACATTCCAAATGAACCTGCCACATTCAGATACATGTACATGCACTGCTAATTTGAACCAAAAACCACAAATTGGAAAAACAATGAAACATCTAGCATTGTCTGAAAGGGGTCATGTTACAGGTCTTTTAACCAGATACTTTACTGAAATTTTACACCAGGGGCTACCTTTATGTAGATAAAATTATTCACATTAAAAATACTTTCCAATGGTCTTTCTGAAATGTTTGGAGGCAAGGCATATCTTGCTGAGTCAACTGAGAGAGAGATCACTTCAGCCCAACACAGTTGTCCAGTAAACATGATAATAATACATAAATATCTAAATCAATGTCAGTATGTAGTCTAAGAAAAATCTAAAAGCTTTGTAGCCCATATTAACAGAAACATCATAGTATAACTACAAATACTGTGTTGCAAAAATTTACACACTAAACAATTTTTGTTGACCTGATAGGTAAATTATGGACTGAAATATTATTTTTCTGCACCTAAAATTTACAACACTAAGATAAAATTACCTTTCATTCCTGGTAAAAACTGGTGCAAAAGCTTCAAAGAAATTTTCCTTTGTCTCATCACAAAGTGCAGGAATGGAATCATCAAACTGTGGGTCAACACTGTCATATGCCCTCCTCTTCAGAGGGTTGCCTAGAATCTCATGAGCTGCAACAGAAACACCGGGGGCATTTTCACAGGGCTTCTTCTGCACTTCCTTCTTTCGTTCCATTTAATATGAAGCCACCTAACACCATTTTTTTCATGAATGCGCAGACCATCTTTAGAAATATTATTGTTCAAATAGCAACACTGAAAATATTTAACTCATTCCACACGCCTTGGTCAGTGGGTCTGGCACTGTCTGGCAAGTCATGCTGCAGCTGCCCTTGTGGCAGCTGCAGCATGACTTGCCAGGCAGTGCCAGAACTACTGACTTAAGACTATAGGCATGTTGGTACTTGAAAGAAAGCTCTTTTCACGAAGAATTTAAATATGCAATTGTCATCTTAAATCCAGGTAAATGTACCGAAAAATCAGCTACTGGTATGGAATGAGTTAACTGATCAGACTATGATAGCAATTGTTTGAATGTGGTGATCATGCTCACCTAACAATAATGCTGCAGCTGTCCATAGTAATCCAAGACAATCATGTTGCAGCTGCATTGAACACTCAGACAATAATGTTGAAAGATAAGAACCCCATTCTACTTTAAGACTGAAACAGGAGGCCCACAAGCCTAATGCTCTACTGATGACCATCTCCAAAATATCATTTCCTGAATATGCATTCCATGACCTGGAGAAATTAGTCAAGGTTTATCCACATTATGCAAAATCGAACTTCCACACAGTACATATTTGCAGTACATTTGGTACCATTTGCTTTATTCTTTATCAACATATTGAATTTAGAGTCCTTTTCTAAAGTGTTTAATGACCTTGAAAAATAGATCAAAGTCACACAACATATTACAAAATTTGGCCACTGGCCTAGTGCATATTTGGTGTAAATTTTGCAGTTCTGTATCAATTTATCAGGACAATAATGAATTTGGTGTGTTTTTATACCTATGATGTCACTTTCAATAATTACCACCAGTGGCCCCATGATGACTTAGAAGCTTCCCTATAAAATGTTTCTGTAATGGTACATGAATATACATGTACATGTATGTCCACAACTCCAGATGTAATGGCCATTACAAAATATTGCTTTTTTGAAATGCATTGGCAAAGTAGGTCAAAGTTCACCCAAATTAAGCAGTATCAAGCTTGTACATACGATACACATTTGTGATATACTTAGTATCATTAGCCTTTTTCTTTCTCTTAATACTGAATTAATGTCCTTTACTAAGTCCGTTATATGACCTTGAAAAATTGCTCAAGGTCCACAATTTTCCTTTTTTTTTTTTTACAAAATTTGACCATTGGTCACATGCATACTTGGTGTAAATTTTGTAATTCTGTCTTAATTTTTTATCACAATAATGAAATTTAACGTACTTTTGATACCAATGATATTAGTTCCAAAAATTACCACCAGTGGCACCACCATGACTCCACATGTCATACACTTTTGTCTGCATACCATTTATACTAGTAAACAGATGTGTGTCCACAAATAATAGATGTAATGACTATCACAAGAAAATAATTTCCTGACATATATTCCCTCTCAGACCTTTACAAAGTAGGTCAAGGCTACCCATATTTAGTAATATTGAACCTTCAAACATGATACACATTTGCTAAACATTTGGTGAAATTAGCCTCATAATTTCTCATGATAATTAATTTCATAAATTTCAACAAACAATAAATCATATTTTCCATTCACCTATTGGTGGTACCACTAGTTATGTTCTGATTATACAAACTATACTTCAAAATATTTACACTAAATTTCATAAGGATCCATTGAAAATCAAACATACCAGAGCATTTTGAATTTTTTCACTTTTTGACCCCTGTACTACATAACCCACTAGATGGTAGCATCAACGAAAGGAACCTAGATTTTTTTTTGCATACAATATTTCCAAAAAAATTCAAGATGCTAACTTAGAAATTGCAAACAGTATCATGTTGACAAGTAAAAGTTTAGGATGGACAGAATGATAGACACTAGAGATCACATAAGCTCTGCAACCTATGGTCAGCAGAGCTAAAAAGTCAAAATACTGGTTTAAGAGGCCCATGTGCCTAATGCTCTGCTGGCATCATGGCTATATTGCACCTGTTCATTTCAAAGTTGTGAGTCCTCAAGTGGCTTCTGAACATACAGAGCTCATGTACATTTAATGTAAAAATTGTCCACCCAGATGGCACTTTGCTCCATATGTAATCATAGCTTATTTGTGCAACTCCTGTGATGAATATTGTTGCATGTGCCAAAACAACAATAGAGTCCTTAACTTTACGTCCTCAATGACCTTGGACCAGAAGATCAAGGGCACCAAGATTATGTAATACAAGCGGCCCATATGCCTGCCTGGTGCTGTGCTGACATTGCCATTGAAGTCCAAGCTACACCCTGCCATTACAAAATCAACTCTTTCAACTTTACAGGTATGGTGACCTCACATAAATAGGTTAGGTCACTGATATTGTACACAATTCTAGCTTTGGACATTGTCTATAAATTTGGCAAGTCTAATCCAATTACTTTTCCGATTATAATTATGGAATTTTACATCTTAAAACACATTTTGGCTCATAATTTCTGTCAAATTAGAGGTGGAACCACCAGTATCATCACGAACTTAGACTTTGACCTCCTCCACAATCCCACCGAATTTCGTGAAGATCCACAAATTAAAGATGCTACAGTGTTCATAAGATTTTTATATTTTGACCCCTATATTTCATAAAATTGTAGGTAGCGTCACCAATATCAAAAAGAACCTAGATTTTTATACCCCACTATAAGTCCTGAAAGTTATATTGGGCTAACTTGAAAAGTGTGGACAGTGTTGCGATCACAAGATTTTCACATTTTGACCTGTATAATACATAATACTATAGGTGTCGCCACCAACATTGAAACTGACAAAGATTTTTATACACTTTATAACTCCTAAACCTTATATGGGCCTATCTCTTAAGAATTGTGGGGTGCAGAGTATTCACTAGATGACCCCTATATTAAACAAGAGGGCTGTGTGAACAGCCCATGCTCAGCTGATCTTGACATTCATCACACTTGCAGATCTATGAACTTGGGAAAGGATCAAGGTCACCCATGTTCTGAGTAAGTCTGACCATCATAAAAGAACACTAACATGTGCAACATCAAGGTTCAAGTAGTTCTCAAGTTATAATGAAGAGTAAAATTCATGTATGTTGCACTGTGACCCCAGAGATGAGGTCAAAGTCATTCATGTACTGTCTGAACATGACCTTCATGCAAAAACATTAACATGTGCAGCATCACAGTACTAACTCAAAACAAATCTCAAGTTATCAGTAAATTTTGTGTCAGTTGTCCTGTGAATTAGCACTAGATTAACCATTGACTTTGGAGAAGAAGTCAAAAATAGCTAGAACACAGAGAAATTCATAAAAAATTAGTAAAAAATTGCAGCGCCACCTGGTCGACAAATTAAGAACACGGAGTCCCTAGGTGTCTTCCCGTGTGATATCAGAGCGATTGAGTAGGCGCTTTTGGAGAAGAAAATTTTTTAAGATTTGCCCAAAAAAAGAACAAAAAAATTCATTAAAAATCCAAAAATCACTGGAGCATGACCATTTGAACAAACTTGGTAGACACCCACCCAAGGTACATCCCCACCAAGTTTGAAGTTAATCTGGATGACGGTTTTGGAGAAGAAGTCCAAAATGTGAATTAGCATTAGAATGCTCATTGACTTCCATAGTAATCAATAGGAAAGCTGCATTGACCGATAAGTACCCGAATTGAAAAAATTGTTAAAAATCAGGAATCTGCAGCATTCCCACATAGTGAACAACTTTGTTTGACCCTTCTACAAGGAACATATCCACCATGTTTCAGCTTAATCTGAGTTACCGTTCTGGAGAAGAAGTCGAAAATAGCTATAACACACAAAAATTCATAAAAAAATAGAAAAAAATTGCAGCGCCACCTGGTGAACAAATTAAGAACTAGGTGTCCTAGGGAATATTTCTGTGTGATATCAAAGTAATTGGGTGAGCGGTTTCGGAGAAGAAGATTTTTTAAGATTTGCCCAAAAAAGAACAAAAAAATTCATTAAAAATCCAAAAATCAATGGACCGTGACCAATTGAACAAACTTGGAAGACACCTACCCAAGGCACATCCCCACCAAGTTTGAAGTGGATCTGGATGACGGTTTCGGAGAAGAAGTCGAAAATGTAAATTGTTGACGGACGACGGACGACGGACGGAGGACCATAAGATAAGCTCAGCTGACTGACAAGTCAGCTGAGCTAAAAACTGGCCATTTGACCTTGACCCCCAACTCGGATTAAAAAATTGTTATATGCGCCCCGCATCACGCTTTCCATGTATAGTCTGTTTGTTCAAATTGGGTAATAACTTTTTGAGTTATTGACGATAAACAATAAACTTGGACAAGTGCCAAACTCCATAATTACTGGGTCACAGTGACCCAAAAAGTATGTCACCAAGTACAGTTTTATGTATTATGTAATCAAGTGCGATTTTGATCTGGAGGTTTAATTCTCTTTGCCATTGATGTCCAAGCTACAACCGCCCGTTACAAAACAACCTTTTCAATGTTACAGGCATGGTGACCTCACAAAAATAGGTCAACGTCACTGATATTATATAACATTTTACCTTTGGCCATGGTCTATATATCGAATAAATTTGGCAAGTCTAATCCAATTACTTTTCCAAATATGGAATTTTACATCTTAAACACATTTTGGCTCATAGTTTCAGTCAAATTTTAGGTGGCCCCACTAGTATCATTGGCAACTTAGACTTTGATCTCCCCCACAATCCCACCAAATTTGGTGAAGATACGCCAAAAATTAAAGATGTTAGACTGTTCACAAGATTTTCACATTTTGACCCCTATATTACATAATAATGTAGGTGGCACCACCAATATCATAAGGGGCTTAGATTTTTATACACCCTGTAAGTCCTGAAAGTTATACAGTGGTACCTCTCTTGAGAGACCCCTCTAATGAGAGACCGCATACCTTCTTAGGACCGCTCTCTCAGAACACTGCGCTAGCTTTTCCATGTTGTTGTACCTCTAATGAAAGACCACCTGTTTTGAGAGACCGCATTTTGACCCGCTGTAGGGGTGGTCTCTCAAAAGAGGTACCACTGTATTGGGCTAACTTGAAAACTGTGGACGGTAATGCGCTAACAAGCAAAAGTTTGCCGACCAACAGACAGACATGAGCGGTCGCATAAGCTCTGCGACCTTTGCTCAGCAGAGCTCATAAAGTTTTGTTATCCTTTTGATTGCGTTACTGCTACTATGTTTCAAATATAGGTCCACAAGTGAGGCTCATTTGATTTAAATCAAATTTTCCATGCCCAAGGTGCTACTTAGGGGCAATACATTTTTAACAGAAACAAGATATGTTTGTAAAACATAGATGACCCCCGCCCTCATTACCCTTGCCCTCACTACCCTATTGATATGGTAGATGGGGCACTCGTGACCTTACAAAATTAGTGAAGGTTGATCATACATCAATGTCACATATCTTTGAACTTTAACCTAGCCCTTAAAAAACGACTAAAAACCTGGACAATATAAAAGTTACAGCTGAAAAATTAGTCATCATTTAGAAACCATATTCAGCAAAGTGGCTTGATTCATTTTCACTTGACCTTCTTCAGTTCTTGTGCAAAAACCACAGTAAGTCTACTGTCTGTGTGTGACCCTCAATACTGGGTCAAGGTCACCCATCTACAAACTCAAACTGGCCCTTATAGGCAACCATAAAGCTGTGCAATATAAAAGTGCTACCTCTAAAATGCAAGTTATCATGCAGAAACAGTATTCAACCAAATGGCTCTGTGACCTTTGAAATTAGGTCAAGGTCACCCATCTTCAAACTTGACCTAGCCCCGAATACGGACAATTATCCAGTGCAATATAAAAGTCCTAAAAACCTCTTCAGTTTTCATGTGGAAACCAAAGTTAACTCAGGTACCACTGTGACCCTGGAAATTTGGTCAAGGTCACCCATCTTCAAACTTTGCCTAGCTTTTGACTAGAACGATACACCTGTACAGTATCAAAGTCCTAGCTTAAAAACTTCTTGAGTTATTGTGCGGAAACCACAGGAATTTTACAATTTCTCTGTGACCCTGAAAACTGGGTCAAGGTCACCCATCTTCAAACTCAACCTAGCCCTTCCAGAGAACCATAAAGCTGTGTAGTATAAAAGTTCTAGCTCCAAGGCATAAGTTCTCATGCAGAAAGCATGAAACCATATTCAGTAAAGTGGCTCTGTGACCTTGAAAATGGAGTCAAGGTCATCCATCTTCAAACTTCGCTTAGCCCCAAATATGGACTATAGTCCTGTGCAATACAAAAGTCCTGGCTTAAAAACCTCTTCAGTTACTTTGCGGAAACCAAAGTTAATCAGGTACCACTGTGACCTTGGAAATTAGGTCAAGGTCACCCATCTTCAAACTTTGCCAAGCTTTTGACTAGAATGATACACCTGATCAGTATCAAAGTCCTAGCTTAAAAACTTCTTGAGTTATTGTGCGGAAACCACAGTCTACCGACCGACATGTGCAAAGCTATATGCCCCACCTTCTTCGAGGGGGGGCATAAAAATTGAAGGAGTCTGGTGATAACATACCATGCTGCTAATTTTTATCCCCAAGTATCTGACACACAGTATATGCTTTACCTTTGGTGAAAGGTGAGTTAACACACAGGACCTGAGACCAGAACACCTCGGTATTCCTGGTCTCAAACATAACTTATTACTGGGCACACAAATACAGATTACAGTCTTTAACTTTTGGTGATACATGTGAGGGAACACATAGTTACTTCTTACCACTGTACACATGTACAGAGTCATAAAATATGGTGATACAAAGTAACACACAGCTTATACATGCCACTGTACACATGAACACAGAGCATGGTCTATTACCTCTGGTGATACAAGTGAAGTAATCATCATCTCCATCCTTGACTGGCAGTCCTCGTGCCTTTCTCTTGTCTGGGTGATGCTTCAGCACTTTTTTCTTGTCTGTATTTAACCAAAGCAAAAACATCAAAGATGTAAGAGTTGTAAAAGTATACTTATCACAACAATTCATCTTGTTGGCAAGAACAGCACAATTTACCATTCGGTAAGGTCACAAATTTTTATTTTTATTTCAGAAAGACATGGCAAGTGTTAATGAAAGTACATACATGATGTGCAACAATGCCTGACCAGCTTTGTCCATAACTGGATTCATCATAGTCGAGTGAGTTCTGTTGAACCCCAGGGTAAACATAAATGTTTATGTTCACTTGTTACTGGGAGTTGGTCCCTGTTTTAACTCTGTGCTCTGTCATTCAGCAGAAACTGAAAGCTGCATTAGATACGTTGACTTAGTAAAGGGCAGGAATATGTCACCACTGGTATGGATAATGCAACCAACCCTATCATGACATAACTGTTACGATGTTAATCATATTGGCTCCCTGGCGACTGGGCAGCAGAGCTGAATTAAATTATAATGCCAGTGGTCACCAGTATGTGACATGGCTGTTTGAGTAACCGGCCTTCTGTGCTTGTTAGGGCCATTGTTTTTCTCTGTTACCCTTTGGAGAGAAGAGTCTCCCCACTTAAATACTGGTCAGGTCCGGATCATAAATATGCTTAATTTTTACTTTACTTGTGACAATAAAACATCCAGGAGCAAGCAAGGTAAACAGTTATTTTGCATTTCTATTTATTTCAATTATAAATTCTCATTTTAAACTAACTTTGTTGTTTGACAACTTATTGTTTTCACTTCATATTATATGCAAGTATATATATCAACAATAAAATCTTAATCACAGGTGGCCACTATTTAAATCTTCAATCACAAAATCGTGGTAATGATCAAAGCTTTCAGACTTTTTAAAAAAAATATCCCTTATTACAAATTTATTTTTAAAATTTATGCTTGGGTCCTTCTGATATTTTCTCCATTTTTTTAAACATAACTTTCCTTGTACTAACCAACTCTGTGTATACTCACATGCCCGTTTGATGCGTTCTTCAGTAGCTTGGTATCGTTGTTTGGCTAGACCTAAAACTGCATAGTGATCTTGGTTCTGAAAAAAAAAGATCATGTGCAGCATGATATTTAAATTCAAACAGTGTGAGCTGTTTTTATATTGTACAGACTCAAAATGTACATTACAGTGGTCTTCTCTATTGTCTTTCAAGAGCAGAGAAACTTTATGTTTAAAAGGGCACTTGCAAAAAGGGCATGTAAAATAAATGTAAGTCTAGAACTAGAACTAGAGCATTTCTACAGAATGAGAGAAAAAAAGAAAACCTTTAAGGGGTTAAGCAAGTGAAAATAAATCAATCACTTTGTTCACATTTGTTTGGAATTTAAATCAAAAGATCTTGTATGTAGGACAGCAAACATTGGCAAAAAGTGAGGGATGACACAAAAGTCAGACATAAGCCAGAGAGCAAATCAGTTTCTTTCCCTTTTGAACCATCAATAAAAACACAACGTTGGTGAACCATTTCCCTCCTGAATTAAGACTGGGTTAAAAGCTTTCCTTGGCATGGGTTGGGCACTAAAAGTACTCAACCCAAGGAAAACTGTTGACCTGGGGGATGTTATCTTCACAGTTATCATCTACAATTTATACTCAAATTGTTTTCCACTGTTGAAATTTGCCCAAAAAACATTGAAGCAGGCAACATTTGACCATCAGCTGCTTTTGGACAGTTTAAAACGAAAGGGTTAATATCGTTAAGCATTATCAGACAAAATTTATCCTCTCTGAAAACATATTTAAATCTTATTGCTTGAGCGCTTCCATGCTATTTGTTTGTAAAGAGGGCCACGGTCTGACTTCACCATTCTTAGCCTTTGCTTCCATTCCTTGGAGTCAAGGCTCAGAATTTATCACTGATGGGCTTACCTTTTATTCCATGGGGTCATAGGTCACATATTTAATCATTGATGGCCCTACCTTCCATTCCTTGGGGTCAAGGGTCAGAAGCAAGCTTTCATCCTCATCCTCCTCTGCACTGAGATCTTCTGCACTCTCCTCAGAGCTGGACGAGTTCAGCGAGTGGTGTGAAAGAGTGTGTTTGTGATAACGTCGGTGACAGTATGCCTCATACCATCGACCCACTGGCTCAACTTTCACAGTGGTCAGAGCTACAAACACAAATATGTTATGATTGAAGTTGTATGAAGGCTTTTATTTGTAAACTGAGTTAAGCAAACTGTTACATGTACAAATTAATAATTCTATTTTCAGATTTTGTGACACATGTACATGCATATCAGTAACAAGTACAACGTGGATACTGCTTGTGCTGCACTAGTGACTTGTGAGACGATCTGGGATTTTTCTCTTAGACATACTGATCCAGACATATAGAAAAGCTGGAACTCAACTAAACAGCAACACAGGCACAAGTTATGATAATCTTGCACCTAAACTACTTAGCCTGTGTCCCCTTGTCTTTTACAAAACATAGTAGTAGTCTTCAATCTGTGTTGACGCTAACATCTGTTTGCAAAATGTGCAGCAAAACAAATGATTTCCAATTATTTGGGGTTCCTTGTAAACTTGTAAACCCCCTGAATCCTCTGAGGATCCCGACCATATTTTTACCGTGTGATGACAATACAGATTGTTGCCTGATTCCTTCTTTAAATGATTTACCAGAAAGAAAATGATCTTCTTGCAAAAAAACTACAGACCTATAAGAGTATTACCTGCTCTGTCTAAAATCTAGAAAAGGTCATACATGTATTTTGTTGCACAAAATAAATAATTGCAGCCAGGTGAAATTTAGGGTTATGGGATTGCTCTGCTTAAGGCTGGCAAGTAAAAGTTCCCAGAATTCTGAGGTCCCATACTGCCTCACTTTGTCTTGTCTTTTTACACCTTTTCTTTGTTTCCAAATGTAATCTGTTTAAAATTCAGTTTTAATTTGGAAAGTTGACATGGTGTACAGACGTACGGTAAAGAGTTCTGTTTTTGATGCCATCGGCCTCATAATAATTGTTTCCTCCTCACTGTTCAGTGGGCCAGCTTTGGCAGGAGCCTCTGGCAAGAATCAGGAATCAGGAATCAGGAATTTTTTTATTCGACCAAAGCATTGCATTAATATCATTACAAGTAACAATGTACCAATATAAGATGGTTTTACACATGTAAATTAAAATGCAAATACATATTGGTCTGGGAGACGCATATTAAGATCTTCACAAGATCGCTATCATATGCGCCACCCAAAAAGAAAAAAAAGTTAACAGATAAGTACATTATAAAGGTACAACCAGGACAAATAAAGAGTGTGTTTGAAATCAGAATATGAGTTTAGTTGGTATTACAGACATAGCAATTACATATTGTACATGTGGATTCACAATTATTTAAGTACGATACTTTGGCATGATTAGAAAAACCAAAGTAACTGTGGGTATGTACTTTTTCTTTAATTTGATCTGATGTTGAGTTTAAGACATCAAGAGGGGATCTAGAGTAGACTATGAAAGGATGTCCAAGGGCCAGGACTCAGCAGAGCTAGGGAAGTTACCCGGAAATGAGATAGTTCATGATTCCTGCCACGAAGACCCGATTCTCAGTGACACCCATCAGGGGCCCTGACAACAGACGGGTGGCAGGAATACCTCAGAGTTACTACATCTCCAGCTCAACAAAAGGACCAAGGAAGTAGAAAAGGCCAAGAGGCAGGCACAAATCAGGCAACTAAAGCAGTGGTTGTCCACCCTAGATGGCCAGATCAAAGGTCTAAATCCAAGTGAGGACAGTACCAGTGTCCAAAGAAAGCCAACAGCCCTGTCAGCTAAGGCCTCATAGAAAAACAGAGGGAAAAAAAGGACCAGGCAGTGATGGGTAAGGAGAGGCTATCAAAGCCACACAAGTCACAAAAATCACAACGTAAGTAAATTCCTTGAATGATCTGAGAGAATTCAAGGAATAAGGCCCTGCATTCACAGCTTGTGTCACCCTGGATCAGATTCGTTACCCAATTATATCTGCCAATAGGATGGGCTAGAAATGCAAAGATGTTTTACACTGCACTACAGAAGACTAGAAACTTACAATTAAAAACATCAAACACACCGACACAATCTTCATACATTTACATAAGGGCTTTGATTATTTACCCCATCAACTCTTGATGGCTAAACTACATGCTTATGGGCTCTCAGAAATAGGTACATGTACTGTGAATACATTTATTCTAATGTTTTTTACATTTTGGACCTTTCATTGAGACTTTAAATTCACTATTTTAGTTTTACTTCCAACCAATGCCATGTTAAAAACTTTTTTTTTTTGCACTGTGTGCTTAATTTCATGGTTTTGAAGCATCAGTGATATAAGCGAAAAATAAGAACACAGCAAAATTAAATCAATTCACAGCATGCTTACATTTGCTAATACTTATCCGGAAGGAAACAGAGAGCAAAACTCTTTGCCATCATCACTAATTGAATCAATCCCATTAAAAGTGCCAAAAGAGGGATTTACATAGGACTTTGTCCTCTTTTCCCAATTGTTGAATTACTATTGTTATATGTGCGGTAATGTCCAATAAAATATGTTTAAACCAAGTGCCACAAGGATAGATATTGGAACCAGCCCTTTGCAACATCTTTATTACTGACCTTTTTTCTCAGCATCACAAGATTTGAACTCCATACCAAAAAAAAATATGAGGAATGCATATTCATTTCCTGCCACAACTGCACTGGTTGTTTTAGTAACCATGGTAACCACAGTCTTCCCTGGTGAGATACAGGTTACTGCCTGTGTGTGGAAGAGGGATTTTATTAACCCTTTCCCCCTCAAACCGGCCAAAACCGGCTGGTGGTCAAATGTCGTCTGCCTCAGTGTTTTCAACTAATTTCAACAGGTATGAAAAAAAATTTGTCTGAGAAATGCACATGAGACTTATCAAGATCACATGCCCCAGGTCAACAGCTTTCCTTGGCATGGGTTGTGCACTTAGTGCCCAACCCATGCCAAGGAAAGCTGTTGACTCAGTCTTAATTCAAGGGGGAATGGGTTAATACTTTGGAAATAAACAATACTTAGTACAGGGTGATGGTGATGGAAATTTATCCTTGGAACCAACTTCTAAGGAAGCACTAGATGAATATGACTTTGTTATTTGTAAACTTAAATTTGTCTAAAAGACACAAATTTTGTAAGAAATTGTCTCCTATTATGCTCATAACATAATTTCAGCAACTAGATCTACAAAATAGGAAGTAGCAGAAGACCTGAATGCTGATTGATCAAATGCAGTAACTTGTTTCCAAGTCAATATGACGCAAAAGATTTTTATGGTACTTATGGTGAACCCTTTATCTTATACAATGATGACTGTAATGATATCAACAAGTTTAAAATCAAGCTCAAGTCATGGACTCAACCTGAGTGTAAATGTATTTATCTGCTCATGGGTGCTACCTTGTTTCTTACATATGATCAGATCCCCTGGATATGTACCATGGTAACTTACTTTTCCTTTTTTAATGTTTCAGCCATTTTATTGATTTATTTTTCCCTTTTTTCCACTAATTTTCTGTTCTTATTGTTGGGTGATATTGGCCTGTGGCTAAAGTTTCTGTGTGCAAAACTGACAACAAATAAAAGTGCTGTAGGGTAATCACTGTGAACGGATAGTGCCTGGCCATCTCGGCATGCCGAAATGGCCTTCTTATCCCCTTGAGATCAGGTTATTTCAGCATGGCATACGAGTCATTTCGGCAGCATTACCAGTTAGTTTGGCAGTTGGTAAAGAGGGAGTCAGGTAAGTTTTATTAGGTCGAAGTTGAGTTTACCAAAACAGCTGATATCACAATGCGGGAAATTTATATATTCATTCTTCAGTGATTAGTCAGTCAACATGTTAACATTAAGCTATCCCTGTACAGCCTGCAAGAGGCTCATATGCACCCACCATCATGCACTTGATTGTGATGGCTGTGGCAAATGGACACACTAAGCTTATAGTACAGGTTACTCTGTGTACCAATATAACAAGGCCAGAAAGAGCAAGTCTAGCCCTGTTTCCTTTCTAAATCCGGCTTGTGAAGATCTATCAATACACTAAGCTGTCATCATGTTGGTTTGCAGTGTTCATTTGCAGGTAAATTGTCAAACTGCTACATGTCATTGAGTTTTTTTAATTATATGCATAAAAATTAAAAATTAAGGTACCCTCAAACTAAAACCAAGGAAGAACAAAGAAACTGTACTGATTACAATAGTAATAGTAATAATGATGATGATAATGTTGTAAAACGTAGACACAATATCTGTATTTACAACGGGTATATATTGTAAGCAATACATACAGTAACATGTCCCTTGAGTGGCTCCATATTAACACACAAGTAGAAAAGTAAAATATTAAGAAGTCAAAAGGCACACAAAATATAGGTCTTCTCAGTCCAAGTTCCAGGGTTTCACTGAACAAAACGTCTATGTACTGGCAGTGGCCAGACTGCTGTGGCCAAACTGTCAGATTACCATTGTCACTGGACAATACAGCTTAGAATGCATAGCCTACAATTACTACATTCTCCCCCGTTTTGAAATTATGAAGGTTGTAGTATTCCAAAGTTCAACAGAAGAAAACTGTTTATCTAGCAATAGATTCCATATAAATTCCACGGAATGGCTCATTTGTGGAAAATCTATAGAAATAAAATGCAAGATATTAGAATGAATGTTTTTAAATCCACCAGTATTAATCCAGCATTGCACGGTCCCATATTGGTCCAACACTTTGAGAGTCTAGTATCATCAATACAATTTTGTGGTGTCTCAAGAGCATGTATCCACTGTCACACAACACATCTTGAGCACTGGAGAAAATATGCAGAAAACCAAGTTCAGCGGATTGATCCAAGCATATGTACTATTGAGGCAGAACACGTGCTGTCAAATTTCATTCCAGTCCTTTCCTTTGAGTGCTTGGTGGAAACCATGTTCCTTCACAGTTTGATGAAATGGACACAAGTAAACATGTAACAGTGTCACTCATATATTTAAAGTTCAGGTATTGTTCCCAGGCACACATGCACAATTGTCCTAATCTGGAGAACACCAGATAACTAGTTCTCCACGGCACAATCAGAAAAGATCATCGCAAGGTTATAAATATGTTGTTGTTCTCAGTGGTTTCCAAGGTTCAGACTCTTGTAGGCCTATGATGATTCATCTTTGCAATTGAACAAATGGTTCCATTGAGATTGCACATCACAATATCTGGGCCTATGGTAATTAAACAGCATCACTCACTCTATGTGTATAATTTGTATAGTTCCACTCATCCAGAACCTGATATTTTATTTGCCAGTCACTTCATTTCAAGTTAGATGAGACATGCACTGGCAATATGTATTCTTGGGACTGTCCTGTTTATTGTCCATCAATGACTGCTGCAGTTAACTGGTCCATTCGATTTTACGTGCACCACAAGTATACACACATACATGACATCTCTACCTTCTTCCCATCAAGAAATTTGAAGATTGTCAAAATTATTGAGAAAGGTTGTTTGATGAAGAATATAATACATATATCAGGTACTTTCATTACTCAAACTTGATGTCATTAGTTTACTATTTACAATATAACCTGACTAGCCAGACTCAGTCCGACCCATCGAGTTATAATCCTCAAACAAGTCTTCTCTAATGTAATTAACAGGTTGCTAGAGAAATTAGTAATGAAATATGTCGCCATGTACATGTATAAAATTGAGAAACATCCTTGCCATTTTACAACAGATCAGACTAAAGGGTCTGACCAAAGGGCAATAATATTATATTTGCTTCTCAGTTTTTCCATTTTTAGTTCTTGCTATAGTTACATGTAAGTCAGTTGCAGTTCTCAGCTTCCAGGTAAGGGAGCCTGGAATAGGAGCAAGTATCTTGAATGGTTCATCTGTTGTGCCAACTACATAACCAGGATACATGTACTGCCAGTTGTCACCTATCACTCTGTCTAACTTTGTCTGGCGAATCTTCTTTTGATTTACATCCTCACCTGTTGCTTTCCCATTCACTTTGCCTCTCACTGGACCTCCTTTTATGCAGCCAGACTCCACACTTTTATGTTTTTTTTGCTTTCTTTTGTTATGGTTTTTTTGATTCCTTAGAGATAAAAGATCGAACACCGTGTACTTGGTATCACGTAAACTGGGCCTAATTGCACACAAGTGTACATCTGCTTCTCCTGCAGGTGAAGTTTGAATAGGTGCATGTGCACACATATCTAATACTTCAGGACCATAAGCAAGGGATTTCTCATTCAATCCACCAGATCTGTCCTCAAAGTACATGGGTGGGTCCTGCTGGAGGGCATTTTCTGAATCTTCAGCCTTTGAAATATCTCCATTATTCTTGGGTATTGCACCTTTTGTCTTCCTGGAAGCCATACTTGTGTATTTAGGATCGATGTCCAAAGGCATTTCTGGTGATATGTCAAGACCCATGTTTGCAAAACAATCAGGAGGATTCCTTTTGAAGGGATTGGTCATATCTTTTTCTTCTTGTTGAACAGCAGAGGCCTGGTAATTTTCACGGTTGCTGCAGGCACGTTTTTGTGCACTTGCCTTGTTCAGTAGATGCATTTTTTCACTTGGCATGGAACTGTGAGTTTTATGTTGCAAGATCTTCCCTGCAAGACTTGGCTCTTTGTCAGATTTCTCGTGATAATTTGAAATCTGCTGTTTAGTAGTTGCTTGATGATCTTGAGAAATGGACTTTGATATGTCAACAAGATTTATTGATTCCAGTCCCACATGTACAGGTATCCTAGTGTCATCATTGTTGGTATCATTTATCTCCATATATAGGCACCCATTTTGCATGTTTTTATCATGACAGGTATCCTGTGAGCTTTGGTGGAGATGCAACTGAAGGGAAAAGGTTGTTGGATATGCATAATCCTGTCTGATATTCAGGCCTTCAAAATTAACTTGCGCAACAAGGGAAGGACCATTGATGTCAACATGGAGCTTTAACATGTTTTGTGAATGTTTTATCATTTGACTCTTTTCATTTTCAGATTTTCCATCAGTTGTCTGGTGAACACAGTAAAAGCTTTTCTTCTGATCAACACAGTGACAGCTTTTCTTTTGGTCAACACCATGAGGCTCGTTACTATTCTGGCGTCTTGCGAGTTTTAGCGGTCCATGACACTTCTGACCGGATATCCATATGCGAACTTTCTGTTTTCCGGTAACTTGTACATGCTTGTCACACAAATTAGCAGCTTCTGATCCAACATATGCAGATAACTTTGCAGGTACACCAACATCATCTGTTTCACAAGTGTCAACCACATTTTGGGCTGCACTGTCCACTTTACTAGGTGTTATTGCCAAAGTGGTGTTTCTGTTACTTTCCCTGCATGTAGGTCTGCCTCTCTTTTCCTTTTCCTGAAGCTGTTTTAAGTAATTTAAAAACATCTGATGCAGTTCCTCAAACTGTTGACTTCTATTTTGCTCATGTCTTTCTCTTTCCCTCTGCCTTTCTTGTTCTCTTTCTCTTTCTCTCTGCCTTTCTTGTTCTCTTTCTCTTTGAATGTCTCTTTCCCTCTGTAATTCATGCCACTGTCTCTCTCTCTCAATCTGCTCTTGTCTGTTGTTGTTTATTTGGCGAAGTATTTGATTACATTCCTCCAACAAAGAAGCTCTTTGTAGCGTGTAATTGTACTCAAGTAACCGAATTGTGATAGCTTGCTGGAGGTACATTGCAGACAAATGATTTTGCTTTGTTGTACACCATTCCTGAAGATAAGTTTGCAACTGACAGGACTCATTGTCTGGTAAGTCTCTGAATATCTCGTCTCGCAGGTGAAAAACAGCAGTTCGCAATTCTTGAAACTGAGTGTGAAGAAAATGCTGCACTGAATTTACAGGTAACCATTGCTCCTGCCATGGTCTCTCAAATGAAATTTTCTGTGCATTAATGTAATATGCAAGAACATCCAATCTGATCCCCTGAATGGACCACAGACTTCGCGGGGTCAATAGCCCTCCATCTTCCTCCCTTTTCTTTATAATTAGGGATGCTTCATATGGTGTTATCATGTTGAGATTGGACCAAATTTCCCCGCATGATGCAAAGTTTATATAAACAATGTAATCTATGATCATTGCAACGATTCCCGTGTGAGATAATAGTGCATGTACAACAGTAGTAGACTGACTCTATAAGTGCATGTCTATGTAACTAAATCAGCCAGAGGGCCGACCAAGATCACATAATCATTCACATTTTGAAATAATTCTAGGAAACCTGTTAACTTGCAATATAGTCAGCCAAAGGGCCGATCATAATACAAGACAGATTCAGCTCTTGAAACATCAACTTTTTTTGGAGTCAATGTGTATATTGGATCATACGACTGAATTAAAATACCGGCTGGCTTTGGGCATACATAACCTGTAACTTACATGCGTATGAAATCAAAGTCAGCTACATAGCCGACCATGACCACAAAAAATGCATATATGGTAATTTTCATTTTTCAAGAATTGTGAAACCACCAACTCAACATTCAATTCAATACCATAAACTATTATCTGGTCAAATGTTCAACCAACGTGGTTTCTTAATTACAATCATTAGCACAGTCAATATTCATGCACAATTAGTGCTGGCAAAATCTCTCACTGATCGAGTTGCAAGTCAGTGGTTTCATTAATGAAGAGAGTATTAGTTCACAAATGTCATTTCCTGCACATTTCGACGAGTCGCAGCGCCAATTGTTGTAAAACGTAGACACAATATCTGTATTTACAACGGGTATATATTGTAAGCAATACATACAGTAACATGTCCCTTGAGTGGCTCCATATTAACACACAAGTAGAAAAGTAAAATATTAAGAAGTCAAAAGGCACACAAAATATAGGTCTTCTCAGTCCAAGTTCCAGGGTTTCACTGAACAAAACGTCTATGTACTGGCAGTGGCCAGACTGCTGTGGCCAAACTGTCAGATTACCATTGTCACTGGACAATACAGCTTAGAATGCATAGCCTACAATTACTACAATAATAATAATAACAGTAATTAATAATCACAGATTGAGCTGATCTGCCATTCATGTGCATTTTCTCTATTCCTATTGATCAGGAAAACATGGATGTTAACATGGTTAAAGTTCCTGAACTTTCTGAAGTCCTTCCCCTGCAACAGCCAACTTCAATCGGGGTATATTTTATTTCATTCTCTTAAATCTGTAATTCTTTAATGATAATGACAAATGCCATTATTCTACATTTCTTAATAAATAAAAAGTTTGAAACAAAAATGAAAAATGTTTTATTCTGGAATGATTTTAAAAATTATCTATTGATTGTTTTTTTTTTCAGACAGTGTGTCAGTGCCAGCCAACTTGACACAAATCACCAATTTGCAGGTTAGCATACATGTACATAAAAAGGAGAAATATAACTACAGTGTGAGGTCACTTTATGTCCCTGTGAACAAAATATTATTTCCATATTCATTAGGAGGAGCTGCCCAACTTCTCGCTTGACTACTCACGTATTCCCTTTAAAAACCAAAGTTCAAGCAAAAGTCAGGACCAGGAAAACAGCCAAGACAATGACCTATCAACTCCAAACTTAGGCAAGGTGCAGGTAGAGAATCTTCCAAAATACCAGGTAATGATAGGTGCTGCAAATGTTTATTCAAAGATTTTTTTTTTTTTGAAAGATGCCGCTTGATCCAACATCATGCAGTGTGTTGATCTGAATGTAGCTTGGACAACATTTAAATCTAGGTTTACTAAGATCACTGATGATATTGCTACCGTAAAACAAGGGCATCTTAAAACTAGAACAGAGCCTTGGATGAATTATTACACCTTAGATAGTATAGCACAAAGAGATAAATTCTTATATTTATCTAGGAAAGACAGTAAAGATCAAGCACTATCTAATAAATACTATTCAAACTTTTGTTTCATGAGGAATAATGTCCAAAGAGAAAAAAAAGCAGATTATTTCAGTAATAAAATGGAAGAACACAAAGACAACCCAAAGAAACTTTGGCAACAATTGAAAAACATGGGTTACATTACAGTAACAAATCCAAAGACAGATTGAAAGTTATCAAAATTGACGGTCATCTGTGTTTTGAGTCTAAAAAGGTAGCAAACTACATAATTATTAAATGACTACTTTACTGGAATAGCAATGTAAACTACTCCTTTATGCTGACAACAGTGCCCTCTTAGTCTCAGGGAAGTGCCCCTTTGCTATTGCTCAAAGCCTGAGAATCTTGTAAAACATGGCTAGTGGATAACAAACTGTCATTCCATCTGGGCAAAACAGAGGCTATGCTGTTGGTTCAGAGAAAAAAGTAAACAAGGTCAAAGATTTCACAGTGTCATGTAATGGCACGGACATAAAACGTAGTGACTTGGTAAAATATTTGGGTGTCATCTTAGAGTCAGACAGTTCCTTATCCGAAGAGTCCATGATCAAAACCCAGGGTTCATACAGGTTCGTGAAAAGTAAATTCAAGGACTTTCAAGGACTTTTTCAAGCACTTAAATCAAGTTTTCCAGGACCAGATCCAGCAATAGAACACAACTAATTGTTTAAATCATCACTTTTCAACCCTCTACTAAGAGCAATGCAGCTTATTCCACATTTAATATTTATTCCAACCATGTATGAATCAGACTCAATTTTTGAAATAGACAGTAGACTTTCCACAAACTTACAAAGAACCCTACATGTGGATCATATTACCGAAAGCCCTTTTTAAAGATAAAATTCAATATGGATTATTTCATGAGTTTACTGTAAATTATGTAGGCCAACAGCCAGTATGGGTTGTATTCCTGAGATTGACTCTATCTAGTCAATAAAATTGCTACAACTACATACGGGTAAAATTAGACCTGAAAATGTACCTATCCCCATGCACATTTTTCACAAGAATGCCCCAGTTTCCTTTCTAGGAAGGTGATGTACTTTGTTACCTGTATGTTTGATACTGTGTATTTGTCCCCAAAAGTTGGCTGTACATGTAAATAAGGCTCACATAATTGGTTAGGCCTGATTTGATAAGAACTGTCAAACCTACATGGGTTAAAAGGGGGTTAAAAAGCAAAAAGATACTTTGTAATTTGCTGTGTTACATTTTGATAAATGGAATTTGCAGCCACTTCAAAGGAAAATGACAGCAGAATGTGTTCATCTTAATGTGATTCAAGTTCATAAATGCTAAATTTTGTGGAAAATATTCACATTCTTTGGCAACTTGCCTCATTGGGTGATGCTTAAAAATAAAATTCAAGGACTTTTCCAGGACCTTTGTCCAAAATTCTGGATTTTCAAGGTTTTCAAGGCCTTGAAAATGAATGTAGCAAATTCAAGTACTTTCAAGCACTTCAAGGACCTGTGCGAACCCTGAAAACCATTGCAAATAAATCAAATTCCAGATTGAAATTTCTGTATAACCATGCTCCTTCCCTTAACCTAAAAGCAAGAAAAACCCTCTCCTCAGCATTAATACGATGCCTCTTTGACTACTACTGTTCCTCCTGGTACTCCTGTTTATCCAAAACTCATCAAAAAAGGCTTCAGTTCATGCAAAACAAAATAGTCCATTTCATTCTGAACATGGGCCCTCAGGATCACATTGGACAAAAGGAGCTGGACACAGTTGGCACACTTAATGTCGAAGACTGGGTTAAACAACTAAAACTGAATACAGTTTTTAGGATACATAACATTTACTCCCTGATATCATTTCCTAAGTTCATTGTGATACATCCCGTCTTTTTCATGTGATAACTTATTTCTCTTTTTTTTTTTAGATACACTTTAGTGTGATATGTCTTTGTATATTGTGATTTCTTTTGTTTTGATTATGCCTCTTTTATTTTGTGTGATTGTCTGTAATCAGTTCATATATTTTTTATATTTATGTATTATGTGACTGCACCGAAAAAAATCAAGTAAAAAAAACCCCAAGAACCGCATGTCTTTATTCTGTATTGAAATACCCTGGTGATCCAAAATGCCCAGTATCTCCTGACTCCCCTATTTATTCCCTTTGTTCCATTACCTTCCTTTATTAAAACGGCCACTACAGTCCATGGAAAGTGCAGTGAAAATATTAACATGGTGTGCGTCATTCCACATGTCACAAAAAAATAAAATAAAAAAATAAAAATAAAAAATCAGAGAATGCGCAGCGCCATCTATCGATGTGTGCCCTAACCAAGTATACCCATGGAATGCGCAGTGCTATCCAACGAGAGCGCAGATCGCGCGCATCACATACATGTTTGGGACTCCGAACGGACATTCAGATGACTGCACTGAAACATGAATTGCACGTGTGCCCCTAATGGATTATGTAATTTTAGCTATTTCGCATTATATCTACAGAAATATTCACTGTCAAGAAAATCTTTTTTCTAAAAAAGCTCGTGGTTTCATCCCTCCAGACTACTAGGCAGGTCATGGACATGGGCATGGCCGTTGCTCATGCCATGGCCATGCCGCATGCGGCAACGAA
Source organism: Hermodice carunculata (assembly GCA_964020975.1). Classification (NCBI taxonomy): domain Eukaryota; kingdom Metazoa; phylum Annelida; class Polychaeta; order Eunicida; family Amphinomidae; genus Hermodice; species Hermodice carunculata. Next base: position 83,843,613 of record OZ026622.1, read on the forward strand.
CTGTGTCCAGTTTGTGCACCAACTTACGAGAAACTGCAGTAAAAACTTGTGTATAATCATTCTCTGTGGCTGGTGGCAACATCTGAGTGTCAATATGCATGTCTATCGGAATCATGACTTGATGATATCAAACGAAGCATTCATTTACGCTTCACACTTCTCCAGATTTACCATAGCAATTAAGACTCCCATTTATCGCTCATGGGAACCCACAGGCGCATGTCACGCGAAAACGAGGCTTGGGGATTTCCTTCCCGGTTGACCTAACTGTTTATGTAATAATCTTTGAACACGTGTGTGTGAAGAGTAATGGATGTTTTTACAGTGTTTTCTTTCTTTTATTGAAATATCTTAAGCACAACGAGAGCATATGCATATAATTCACATTGTTGTTGTCAGCATGCTCATGCTTATTTGTTCGTCTTTGGTTCACGAGCAGACGGCTAGCAAAGTGGGCGGAGCGTGGGCGGCAGGGTGAGGGTAGGAAGGGTACGTCTAAACACCGAAATGGACCTAAATGAACTACCGAAATAGATCCTTAACTGTTTATGCATATTCAATAAAAGCTATTCTGAAGTGTATCTTTGAAAACATGTAATGAAGTCTACATGTATTGGCTTACTTATATGTCACAGAGACCAGATTGTTTCTGGTATTGCCCAACTTGTGTTAAATGCAAATACATTAGGTACCGTCAACCGGGGCTTCGTTGAACGTTTTTGTTGTGTGTGTGTGTGTGTGTGTGTTTGTTTTTTGTTTTTGTTTTTTTATCCTGTTTGAATACTTTATATATATATATATATATATATATATATATATATATATATATATATATATATGTGCATTTCCCATTTCAGCTAGGCGACTGGTGCCAAAGGTTGCAGGTTCGAGTCCCGCTCGTTCCGAACATGAAACATATTTTCGGCATTTCCTTAATGCTGGTGGATTTAAGTCCCCGATTCTGGAAATAAATGCCGACTCAGTAAATATACTGCATTACCGTGTTGATATGGCACTCGCACATAACTACCTCCATTGAAACATTCTTTTTTAGGAATGGGGATTTGGTCGAGTGGATATGTGTGTGTGTACCATGGTAATCTGCCATTAAGTATATTTTTGGACTTATCTAAAGCTTTTGATACTTTGGATCATCACATTCTTTGTAAAAAATTGGAACATTATGGTATCATCGGCACTGCTTTACATTGGTTTAGCAATTACCTTGAGAATAGATCACAGTTTGTTTTATATGACAATATCTGTTCCAAACCACTTCCTATCAAAACCGGGGTTCCACAAGGATCCATACTTGGACCTCTTCTTTTTATTATTTACACAAATGACATGCACAAAGCATCTTCCAAGTTCACATCTATTCAGTATGCTGATGATACAACTTTAATTAGCCCTCTATGTTGCCTTTCTTTTCATGTCAATACTGAATCGTATGAACAAGACACATCAAAAAACATAAATTTTGAATTGAATAAGGTAGTCGACTGGCTTGCAGCAAATAAACTGTCATTAAACATAGGCAAAACCAAATACATGTTATTTCATTTCTACCAAAGGAGAATAAATTTCATTTTAAATCTAAAAATTAATAATATGCTAATTTCAAAAGTGGAAGAATTCAACTTTTTAGGCTTAACAGTTCAGGAAAATTTAAATTGGAATGCTCATGTAAATAAAGTAGCAAATAAATTATCTAAAGTTATTGGTATGTTTAAGAGACTACATAAGTACATCCCGGCTAGTGCTCTGTTACTAATTTACAACTCTCTCTTCTATTCATATATCAATTATTCTATCCTTGCTTGGGGTTTTTCATGCGAACGGATCTTCCTTTTACAGAAAAAAGCTGTACGCCTTATGTGTTCAGAAAGATTTAATGCCCACACAGACCCACTTTTTAAAAATTAAACATCTTAAAAGTGACTGAGGTTTTTCAGTTGAGATCAATTAAGTTTTATTATAGCTATGTTAAAAGCGAATTACCACAATACTTTAGTAATTTATATAGAACTCCTGTGCAGATTCATTCTCACTTTACCAGAAATAGAGAAAATATTCCTCCTCCTAGGCCCACCAATATTACCTCTGAAAATGTATAAGATACTATGTCCCATCCCTTATCAAAACCCTTCCATCTTGTATTACTGAGAAGTTTGAGACACATTCTTACTCTGGTTTATCCAGCTATGCAAAAAAATATTTTATTAACAGGTATCAAGATATATGCACTGTGCCAAACTGTTATGTATGTAATAATTGATTCTAGTCCTGTCTAATAATAATTTTTGTATGTACATGAATAGTCATGCTTAGTATCTTTATGGATTTCATGGTATTTTTATGATAATCAGTTTGTTTATTAAGTTACCTCCTTTTTTGGTGGCCCCAGTGATAGCGGACTCAGGTCCTTAATTGGGGTCATCCAGACACTCATCAATTTTTGTATTCCAACGCGTCTAACTGTCATGTACTTTTGAGTTGCAATATTACATACTGTTTGTATCCATAACAATTATATTTTGTCAAATAAACGTTCTCTGACTCTGACTCTGACTCTGACTCTGACTATGTGCGTTTCCCATTTCAGCTAGGCGACTGGTGCCAAAGGTTGCAGGTTCGAGTCCCGCTCGTTCCGAACATGAAACATATATATATATATATACACATATATTATTATATGGGTATTCAAAGTAACTCCATCTTAGGGGCTACTTTGAACACGTGTAAATTTTTGCCATGACGAGTGAGTAGTCTCAGCTGTGACTGAAAAAATGGCTCAGTCCAGGAGCATGTTCAGATCAGTACATTCCATAAAAACAATATGAGAATGAGCTAAACTAAAAATCAATTGTTTTTTTAGTTTAACTCATTAATATATTGATGGTACTATAGACTTTACAAATAAAAGGTTTTGTCAATAAGTGGGGCACTAAAGCACAAATGAATAAATAAGGTATTTATTGAACTATACTTTGAAATACAGTATCAATGTTTTGTAACAATATGGCAATAAGTTGCTAAAGATTGAAGATTGTCTCGGCAATATGAATTAAGTATCGCACTTGTGCTAACAACAAAACTTGGGTACAGTAACAAACCTATTAGGGATAATTTAAAGTTACTTTTGCAGCCAGAATTAAACTGAAATAGATAAAATGGCATTTGAATGTAAGCTGCGGTATGAAAATCCTGAATCGATTTTGTAGATATATATGCTCATATTAAGTTCATGAAGAGATTAAATTCATGAAGAAAATTAAAGATTTACTTCGCCTGTAAATAGTAATATCCAGATCTGTATAGGTACATTAAATCTCATGCGTTTGCGACAAACCTGTAATTTCTACAAATTTAAAATCTTTAGATCACAACCTTTATATGTACTTTTTATATATTTGCTATAATAGTTTTTCCATTTATGAGACTCTTAAGGTATCAGATCTCTAAAAATAGTTTTGGACCTTTACTTGTCCTTAAAATTAAATTTAAACAGACATTGTGAAATGTTTCTAGAGTTATAATGGTGCAGAAGTGACTTATGGGGCTGGCATTATTTGCGGGGGGGGGGGGGCTTGGAATATTGGGATGAGCATACATAGGCTCCGTTTATTTGCGTCCCCCCTCTTTTTATACAGCTTGAAACCAAAGCTACCCCCCCCATTAAGTGGTATGGATATTTTGTAACACCCCCATGTCACGCGAAACACGCCATTGCAGGAAAATTAGGATATATGACTAAGTTTCATTAAGTTGGATATTTGTCTAGTTAGTCCGAGTAAATTTAATAACAAGCCTTCAGTATATTCTATGGGCCAAAAGGGAAAATTTAACTTTGTACAAGGCTGTATTTGTGGTATTATGAAAATTTGGATTTTTTGGGAATAAATGGTACATTTTGGTGTACTATAAACTTTCTTTTTTTTAATGACCCCCCCCCCGACATGGACATGGTGAAATTTTGTGACCCCCTCCCCCTGTTTTGGATGACAAAATTTTGTGCCCTCCCTCCCCCCCCCAATATCCCGAGCCCACCCCAGCCCACCCCAGCCCACCCCTCCAAATAATGTCAGCCCCGTCCCCCCTTTATTTTCTATGGACATATGCATGCATTGAAACAAACATACATGAGCTAGGGGGTGGTGATTATATACCCTTTTGGAGAATAGCATTAGTATATGTATTTAATTCACTGATACCAGGATATATCACTACATTAACAGGGTCTGGTACAACACTGAACATTCAAAGTGGCCCCAAAGTAGCCCAAGGGGTTACTTCGAACGTCAAAGTAACCCCCCATAATTTTACAGGCACTGACAAAAATATCACTCTTGCCTAACAAAATATGAAACAAGCTTTGAGTGATAAATTCACAAAAACTTACTTGGGGTGTCAATTTACATTTTGCATTTGAAGATGTTTTGTTCATGTATATAGTCACTGTTGGTGTGACAAAAGTCCGCCTGCTAGGGCAAAATCTACTTACCGGCGGAATCCATGTTTAATTTTGGTGGGGGACTAGGATTTTTAGACCAGCAGCAAGAGGATACCACAAATAAAATCTGTAAGACCTATGGTAAAACCCGACATATAAAAACACCTGCAAACATTATGTATAAGGTACTTTTTATAGAGGTTTTTTTTTTGAACATGTGTTCAAAGCCCCCCTCCCCCCCCTTCAAGAAGCCCCGGTTGACGAAAGTCATAGGGACATTCCAGCTAGTGATGACAATTTCAAGAAGCTCATGGATGAAATGACAAATAAGTTTACAGAGCTAGAAAAGAAAATTTCAACACAAATCAAGTCGTACTCCCAAGATGTTCCTGAAAAAGTAATTAAGACATGGGAAGAGGTAGTTCAAAGTAAGCAGACTGATGCGGATAAAACTAAAGTTGATGAGATGAAGAAAATAGTTAAGGACTCTATGAAGAAACAAAAACTTGATGAAAAGTTAAGAGAGCAGACGGAAGGAAATATAATAATTTATAGACTCAAAGAAAGTATACACTGACACTACCAGTAGAGTAAAAGAGGATACAGAATTTTTCAAATCCTTGTGCACAGAAGCGTTAGGAATTACTGAGATAGGGATTAAAAGTGTGATACGATTAGGAAAGAAATCAGATGATCAATCTAGACCAAGGCCGCTGAAAATTTCTTTGAGACACAAAAATTACAGGCAAAAGATTACGCAAAATTTAACTAAATTAAAGGATGCAGAACCCAAATACAGAAACATCAGTGTGGCTTATGACCTGTCCTTAGAAGAACGTAAGGAGAAAAAAGATAAGGTCCTTAGTAGAAGGGAAGAAGAAGAAGAAGAAGAAGAAGAAGAAGAAGAAGAAGAAGATGATGATGATGATGATGATGATGATGATGATGATGATGATGATGATGATGATGATGATGATGATGATGATGATGATGATGATGATGATGATGATGATGATGGCGGCCAGTGATCCTATCGCGTACGAGGCCCTCCATGGGAAGTAAAGATAGTTCGTCTGGAACAAAAAACGAAACTAAACTGTCTTGCAACGAAATTTGAAAGCGTTCTTCACAGTATGAAGAATTAAATATTATTGTCAATGATCAACACCCAGATATAATTTTTGCGACTGAAACATGGCTGAAACAGGGAACAAACGATGCCCTCATTCCGGGATATTTCAATTTTCAGAACAATGTTGAAAATATAAAGGTGCAAAGTCCATTGGGAAAAGCGGACCACAATGTTCTTGTTGGGGACTATCTAATTAATTTTGAAAAAAAAATATGCGAGAGAGACTTGTATAGGTTTGATTATAACAAAGCAGACTGTAAAAAACTGTGCAATAAGCTGGCAGAGGTAAATTGGAACTGTGTAACCGCGACTGAGGATGTGCATGAGGCATGGGAAAATTATCAAAAAGTTTTATCTGAGGCTGTCAACGAGTGTGTGCCTTTAATTAAAATTTACAACCATGGAAAAAATAAATCCACCATGGTTTAATAATGTAGCCAGACGGGCAATCAGACAAAAATGTTTGCATGGAAAAGATATAGAGAAAGCCCCAATTTGACCAGGTACCAGGAATATGTGAAGAGACGAAATTAGGTCACAAGAAAACTTAAGAAAGTCCAAAGAGAATATGACAGAAATTTATGTAAGAAAATTAAGAAAAATGCAAAAGCTTTCTATCTATATGTGAAGAGTCGTAATAGAATAAAGTCTCCTGTGTCTCAGCTAAAATGCAGCAATGAGCAGTTGACAAATAATGATGCAGAAACAGCCGTGGAGCTAAATAGATTCTTTCAGTCAATGTGTGTATGTGAAGATGATAAATATCTGTTATGGTTTAATGATTTTGTTCATCTGGTCTTTCACAATGAAGCTCCTGATCATTTCAATTTTGTTGGCACAGTCTAAAATGACACATTAGATAATATTCACTTTACTCCTTTGGATGTCAAACTTATGCTGCTGGGCATAAACCCAAATAAGTCAGTAGGACCAGACGAAGCTATCCTAGGGTGCTGAAAGAAACCTCAGAAATTTTATATCTTCCACTTTTCCGAATATTGAGACTTTCACTAGATAAGGGAATACTACCAAATGTATGGAAACACGCTAATGTAACACCTATCTTTAAAAAGGGAAATCGAGCAGAAGTTGGGAATTACAGACCAGTCTGTTTGACTTCCGAAATTCACAAGTTTGCAAAATATTAGAAAAGAGCATTAAAGGATGGTGGAACATATAGAAAAAACAAAAACAAAAAACAGTATGCTATGTAATGAGCAACATGGTTTTTAGAAGAGCCTGCTCTTGTCTTACCAATTTGCTATCCACCTTAGAAGAATGGACTGAGTTATATGAAGAGGGTAAATCATTTCATATTCTGTATTTAGATTTTAGAAAAGGTTTTGATACTGTTCCACACGCAAGATTGATTTACAGGCTCCAGAAATATGGGTTTCGAGACAATTTATTAACATGGGTCGAGGATATTCTTAGGGACGGAAAACAACGAATAATAGTTAATGGCGTTAAATGCAAATGGGAAAAAGGGACCAGTTGGGTGCCCCAAGTATCCGTTCTTAGACCAGTTCTCTTTATTTTGTATTTTAACGATATACCATCTTCCATTAACATTGAATGTAAGATTTTTGCTGACGATACGAAACTGTACCATCCGGTCCTCTCACTGTCAGACCGTCATTTTATTCCAGATGATCTGAAATTAAAAAATGTTTTTGTGGTCAGAAGAGTGGCTCTTGTGGTTCAACAAGGATAAATGTAAGGTCATGCATGTAGGTAAAAACAATCCCAATTTGGAATATACTATGGATTGTGAGGCATTAAGTACAGTAAGACAGGAGAAAGATTAATAATTTTAAAATCAGATACTTTAACTTTCTCTAGCGGTAAAATAGCTGCTAAGGGTAACAGTGTTTTGGGCATTATAAGAACCTTTTCATATTTTTCAAAAAAATCATTCCTAATTGTGTAAAGCGTATGTAATACCACAGTTAGAGTATTGTGCACAGGCTTTGGCACCCTACCTAAAAAGAAAAAGACCACTTTGGAAAAGGTACAAAGGAGGGTCACGAAACTGGTCCCTGAAATTGCAAACTTACCATACAGCGAGAGGATGAAGAAACTTGAGATTACCACCTTGGAAAAAAGACGGGATAGGGGAGTTCTCCTTGAAGTATACAAGATAATTAATGGACTGGAAACTATTGATTATAATGAGATTTTTTTTTCACCTAAGAAATTACCCAGGGTTGAGGGGACATCCTTATACATCGGAAGTCAAGTGATGTAAATACAACACCAGATAGTACTTCTTTAGCAATAGGATAATATGTTTATGGAATAGCTTATCTAGCTAGTATTAGCCTGAAATGTAAACTCTTTCAAAAACCTGTATGACAATTATTACTTTGGTATGTAAACAGCTGGATAATTTATATGTATCTCTTGTATAATCAGTTACGAACAGTTATTTTATCTATTTTTAACATTGGAGGTGTGCTTGTAGACACATATAATATACAATATATATCACACACAAAAATGAACTATGAACTGCCCACATGTTGTTTTATAATGTATGAATATATGCCTATATTTTTATACAATAATATTCCCCATTAATTTGTCGCATTCCAAAAATTATACAACAGCAATCTATTCTAATATATGATTCCCCTTTCTTACCTCATAATAGTCATATCAATTACCATATACTTGCGGATTTTCTTCTCACAGAATTTTTATAGACCCATGCAATTAAAATTTGAATATTGACAGAAAAACAAGTACGACCATATAGTATAGCCAGTTAAAAACAGAAAAATTGTTCCTGTGAATATTATATTGTTTATTGATTCTAACTGTAAAAGCTACAATGCTGATAAAGATTTTAATATGGGTCATGTTTTTCTGTACTATTTTCCAATCTAACATCCGGTTGAGCATTTATTAGTGATGTTCAAATTTTATTTGGACCATTTCGGTTCATTTCGAGCAAATCGGTTAATTCCAGTCCACTTTGGTCCTTTTCCGTGTTTAGGCATACCGCAAAGCGGGCTCATTCAGGTGAAAACGAGGCTAAGGGATTTCCTAATCAAGAGGCAACCTCAACAGTACAAAATTATGTCGAATCAGTTATGCTTATGGAGTCAGTGACTATTGATAGACATTAATGACTCAACCCCTAAAAAAGTGCTTTCTGGGCACAAATTTTCCTGAAGACAACAACGGATGTGTTTGGAAGTCGTTACGTCCTCTGCAACTGTGTGTGCCACAGAATACTGTCAATTTGCAGGTATGCCCACTTTTTATGACGTTCTCGTTCCAAGAAACTTCTCTCCCTGCCATAGCCTTCAACTCTCCCGTTTTCACCGGGTCTCTCCCGTTTTGGAGACTCCAAGTTCTTAAAATGACAGGGATTTTAAGGCAAATTTGACAATTTCCTTTAATTTCATACACTTTTTACAAAACCTCCCGGTAATAAATTTCTCAGTTGACAGTCTTTTTCTTTTTTCTTGAAGTTGAAGAAAGAAATCGCAAATTTTGTAAGGATTCATCTCTGGCAAGCCAACTAAACTTGATATTTAAAAGTTTGGTACTGATTGGACAAACATATTTATAAGACCCTGTTTCAAACATCATGTGCTTTACTGAAGTGTTCACTTGTCGGAAGCAAGTTGACCATGTTTACTTCAAAGTCGGTAAAGGTGCCATGTTGGAAACTACAGGCTTTTATTATAAAAATGTATACTTTAATGGGGGTATTTCTATAACACACATTTTACAGACCTTTGAAGCTCTTGAGAAGACCGGTTTCAGCCAATACGTGAAAGGAGCATATGCTGTCTTAATTAAGAATTAATGGCAAATCATCTTCATGTTGCTGAGTGGAACCCTACCTAAGGGTCACCCCACAAAAGTGTTCATCCCTCGATTCAGGTCACTTTTAGGTGTGACCGATTTAAATGTAGCAGAATTCTCAAAGCACCCAAATTGCATGCATCTCCAAATTAATCATTCCTGGCAGCAACCATAGGTGACCATTATTTTGGGGTTCCACGGTAAGTTATACGGGGATACAGGGTCAACTTTTGCCTTCATCCATGATACGTATACGAAAAAAGAGCAATAATATTTGTAGAGCGATACAAGTTGCTTCCATTCTGTGTGACACCACTTGTCCTGATACATGACACCACATACAGGAACAAGTTGATCCTTCCCCCCCCCCAAAAAAAAAAATTGCATGACTTCTGCTGATGTGGCACACTATCATCATGAGTATGAGCATTTAAACTTTTACTCTTTTATTTCTGTTATAATAGTCTTCATTTCAGGGAGTCCCAAAGCAATGGGTTTTTCTTCCTGCCATTGTTCAGTAAGGCACTCCACCATAGATTTACCCTGGACGCCGAGTGTTGGGTGTACATATATTTCCCACCTTCTGATGCAGTTGCTGAAGTTGCCATGACAACACACATATGATATCAGTATAAAGTCTTTTGGTCTAATTTTGTTCAACATGTTGATGAGATTGTCCCTCAGTCCATCCCCAAAGCGACTTGTGGTAAGTGGTACAACTTTTGTGGTGCAACTTGAAGTGTTTCAGTAAAAGCGGCTCCTTATATTTTATGTTCGGAACAAGTGGGACTCGAACCTGCAACCTTTGGCACCAGTCGCCTTGCTGAAATGGGAAATACACATATCCACTCGACCAAATCCTTAAATTCTTAAAAAGAATGTTTCAATGGAGGTAGTTATGTGCTAGTGCCATATCAACACAGTTATGCATTATAAGTACTGAGTGGGCATTTATTTCCAGAATCGGGGACTTAAATCCACCAGCATTAAGGAGTTGCCGAAAATATATATTTTATGTTTGGAACGAGCGGGACTCAAACCTGCAACCTTTGGCACCAGTCGCCTAGCTGAAATGGGAAACGCACATATCCACTCGACCAAATCCCCATTCTTAAAAATAATTCAAAAGAGGTTGTTATGTGTAAGTGCACATAACTACCTCCATTGATATCCTTATATCTCCAGCTTTACACAGACAATTAAAAGTTGTTGATTCATAGGTGATTTTATGAAGTGAAAGTAATAGCTTTAGACTTTTTTCTGTGCCACACTCAGCAATTGAGTCTGGTTAAAGTATGATGGGTCTTTATCATGCTCACCATGTATGCAATAAATACATCCTGTATATATGCTGATAAACTTATTTTTTTATGTTTGCTTTATCATTTTAGTGCTTACAACAGTAAACACAGGATTTATAACCAAATCCACAAAACTGCACATTCTGGTCTCAAAGAGAGCATTTATCTTCAGAGGGGAAACTAACCAGCACCAACCATGCCCAAGGTTTGCTACTTAAAAATATGCTTTCATTTGTGGTAATTTCATATACATGACAGAGTTAACCATGATTGCATGCTCTTGTTCCTGATTTTTATGTGTAGTAGTCACTAGCTGTTATGGATTCATGTTTATATACAGTAGAGCGGAATCTTCCTATTACGTATGACAAAAAAGGGACTGAAAAAATGCGCTTTTACGAGCGGAGTGGTCTTAATAGGGATCTAATTTCAAGATAAACAAATGTGGCACTATAAATTAGTGGTCACAATATAGACATAGCTTCTTTACAGAGGTAATCTTATGTTATGTTTTGGGAAATATGAGTTAATACCACTTGGGTGTAACCTATACACAACTTTTCTTGCATGTAAGCATCTGAGGAGTATATTTAACTAATGGCAAATTTTTGTGTTTGTCTTGTTTCCGTAGTCGGTCAGGCCAAAAACTTTGATACCCTCTGGTTTAAACATATTTTATGCGCAAAAACAATTGGCCAACAAGCACAATACCTATATAAAGGCCTCTTGATACCCTCTCATATTCCCAGGTTAAAATAGATTTAATGAATCAAATTGGGATTATTAAATTTTTGAAGATCAGACAGTATCCAGGAAAGAGCTTGCCATAATATGTACAAACATGTATTACATGAATATGTCATATGTGACTGATAGAGAATGTGGTTGGGACATAAGTCTGGAAGCTTTGTCTATACTTTGAGAGTCCTGGTGATAGCACCAGTATTCTTCTTCTGCTTAGTTCAATCATAGAGAACTGGTTTTATGTGCCAAATTGGTTGCCAACAACAGTCTTACCATCACCTCAAGTAGTTGCATACAGCAAGTTCATGCTGTCTCTGCCAGTCTGAATATGTATATGCCGGCAACTATGCAGCTAAGGTCAGTTCAGAGGGGTGGTTTGTGAGTGACTGCATGCTGAGGCACTTCTATGAATATTGAAAGAGGATCTTGTTGTTTTCCTCAAGAAACCTGAAATTTCTGTGTCAAATAGTGAATTTGCTGTTTGACCAGGGAGAAACGTGCACATTCAGCGCAAATGTAACAAATTTTACATGACTCCGTGAAAGTGTGAAAATACCTGACTTAAACATGCATACTGAACTAGGCAAAAGAAGAATATTGTTGCTATCACCAGGACTCTTAAGTGCAGAAAAAGCTTCCAGACTTATGTCCTAACCATGTTCTCTCCTGCACACCATCAAACCAAGGAACACATCCAGCTAAAATATAGTTTATTTGCTGACAGAGCATGTAAGTGCCACAGTTTTAACTCTGTGTAACTTTTTATGTATTTGATATACATTAAATATAAGCTCAGTCTGTAAATACCTAATGCTGGACTAATACACAGTATGCATATTAATTTCCCGCCACAAAGCACGGGTTCGACGCTTTTCAATTACGGGGGGCGTGCGGGTTGCATCACTGTCACAGACAGTCCATAATGCCCATTTCTCACAAAATTAGCATTTTTGAGAAAGTTAAGTTCACAAATACAAAACTGGTATTCTTCTAGAACACCCCGAGCCATATGTAAGAAAATTTACATATGCTTTTATTATGTATTCTGTATTTCTAAAATATTAGTAATATTCCGCTTGTCTCCACAGGTACCGACCCGTATCTCGCCATATCTCACCAAGCGAGACTAGGCAATTAGGTATGCAGTTGGGGCGGGAACTGAATATGCATATCTCCTATTATTTGACTGGATGATTCAGTTAAATAAAATAACATGGCTGTACTGTTATTGTAGAGTAAAAATATCTGGGATCTGGAAGATCATATATATGGGACAATATATGGCAACTGTATTGGTGATGCCATTGGACTTCTTACCGAATTCATGGATAAAGAACAAGCGAAGACGGTAAGTCACTTAGCATCAATTCTTATCTCTGCTGACTTGTCAGCTTGAGTCAGCTGCATTTTTCTGGTGGTCCATATTCTGTCCACCATGCACGATTCATAATTTCAACTTCTCCAAAACTATTGGCCGGATCCTCTTCAAATGTATTGGGGATCTAGCCTGGGTGAGTCTCTAGAAAGTTGGTTCAAATGATCACACTCTCCATGACCTTTAGATCTTTTGCTTTCTTTTTAGCTCTGCTGACCATAGGTTGCAGAGCTTATGCGAACGCTTATGTTCGTCTGTTCGTAAACTTTTGCTCGTTAGCGTGATACCGTCCACAGTTTTCAAGTTAGCCCAATATAACTCTCAGGACTTGAAGGGTGTATGAAAATCTAGATCCTTTTCGATATTGGTGGTGCCACCTATGTTCTTATGCACTATAGGGGTCAAAATGTGAAAATCTTTTGAACAATCTATCATCTTTTATTTTTGGCAGATCTTCACCAAATTTGGTGGGATTGTGGGGGAGGTCAAATTCTAAGTTCATAATAATGCAAGTGGAACCACCTATAATTTGACGGAAATTATGAGCCAAAATGTGTGTTAAGATGTAAAATTCCATATTTAGAAAAGTAATTGGGTTACACTTGCCAAATATATAGTATATATAAGGACCATGGCTAAAGGTAGAATGTTACGTAATATCAGTGGTTTTGACCTGTATTAGTGAGGTCACCGTGCCTGGAACATTGAAAGGGTGATTTTGAAATGGCAGGATGTAGCTCGGATATCAATGGCAAAGGGAATTGAGCCTCCGGATCAAAATTGCACTTGATTACATAATACATAAAACAGTACTTGGTGACCTACTAATTATGGAGTTTGGTGCTTTGTCCAAATTTATTGCTTTCCGTCAATAACTCAAACAAGTTATCACCCAATTTGAACAAACAGACTAAATGTGGAAATCTGGATGTGGATGTGGGGCACATATTATGGACAGTAACATTTTTTTAATCCAAGTTGAAGGCCAAGGCCAGTTTGAATATAGGGGTCATCTCGTGAATCATTCAATGCTCTGCACCCCACAATTTTTTAGATAGGCCCGTATAACATTTACTTTTGAGCTATAAAGTGTATAAATATCTTCGTCGATGTCAATGTTGGTGGCGCCACCTGTAGTATTATGTAATATACAGATCAAAATGTGAAAATCTTGTTACTGCAATACCATCCACTGTTTTCAAGTGAGCCCAATATAACTTTCGGGACTTACAGGATGTATAAAAATCTAGGTTCATTTTATATTAGTGGCACCACATACAGTATTATGTACTAAAGGGGTCAAAATATGAAAATCTTGTGAACACTGTAGCATCTTTAATTGCTAACAGATCTTCACCAGATTCAGTGGGATTGTGGGGGAGGTCTGAGTCTAAGTTGGTAATGATACTAGTGGCGCCACCTATATTTTGACGGAAATAATGAGCCAAAATGTGTTTTAAGATGTTTACAAAATTCCATATCTTAAAAAAGTAATTGGATTAGGCTTGCCAGTTTATTGGATATATAGACAATGCCAAAAGCTAGAATTTTATATATCAGTGAGCTTGACTATTTTTGTGAGGTCACCATGCCTCAAAAGTTGAAAGAAGTAATTTTGTAATGGCAGGGTGTAGCTTGGACATCAATGGCAATGTCAGCACAGCACCAGGCTTATGGGCCTCTTGTATTACATAATCTGGGTGACCTTGATCTTCTGCTCCACGGTTGCTGAGGACATAAAGTTAAGGACTCTCTCATTGTTGTCTTGTCACATGCAACAATATCCATCACAGGAATTGCACAAATAAGTTATGATTACATGTGGAGCGAAGTGCCATCTGGTGGACATTTTATACACTAAATTTACATAAACTTTATATTTTCAGAAGCCGCTTGAGGACTCACAACTTTGAAATGAACAGGTGGAATATAGCCACGGTGCCAGTGGAGCATTAGGCCGATGGGCCTCTTGTTTTTAGGTGTTATTGTTTCCCTGCTAGATCTTCAATAAATCTTCTCCTAAACCACTAGGCCAATGGCTTTAAAATCATGTCAAAACATTTCTTGTCAAAGGGTCAAACAAAGATTTCTCACTAGGTCAGGGTGGTGTTGCTTTGGATCCCTGATTTTAAATGAATTTTTCAGTTTGAATACAAAATACTAGTTTTTCAGTGCAAAAAGGTACATGTACATTCCTTATTTGGTGTTGCTGTGGATCCCTGATTTTTTTGTGCACTTTCCAGTTTGATTACACGTTTCTTAGTGCATACATGTTCATTCCTATATATTTGGTGCTATTCTGGTGCTAGCTCTGATTTTTAATGAATTTTCAGTTTGGATACAAGTTTCTTGGTGCATATATGTATATCCCTATCAATCACTATATACATGTATGTAAGTCAGTGGTGATTGCAGCGGTAATTCACATTTTTAACAGTCTGAGTTTGTCCAAATGGACATACTTCATTGATTTTGGATGCTTTATGATTTTTGTTTTCATTCTCAAATTTTACAAAATGTTCCCCATAACTGATTGGCCAATAATGAATTAAAGTAGCACAATAACTATCACTTTAAGAGACTGTTACATGTCAATTTATTCAAAAGTGGCACTGCAATTTTTGTTTTATTTTTTCAAGGAATATGTGCATGTTTTCAGTATTGTTAACTTCCCCCAAACTACATGAAGGATTGTCTTCAAACTGGGTTGGAATGTACCTTGACTTGATCTCCACAGTTTGTTTACTACAGCATGAATATCAAAAAAAAAAAAAAAAAAAATTATAATAATAATTAACCCCCCAAAAATGCTTTGAGGGCAATGACTCTGTCAAGCCGGAAGAAGCCCAGCTGTTTTGTAGCTAGGGACAGTAAGTTGCTGAAGAAAGGGACTTTTAACTCTGGTGATCCTCATGGGGCTGTTCACTCGCACTTAAAGGATGCAGGGAGTCTGCACAAAAGTCCATGCTGCAAAGTATTACAGATTACAAACCCAGCTGGTCAGATCAGCATCCAGAATCAAAGAAATGACATAATAAACACATGATGTATTTGTGAAGTGAATTTTGAAAGCTTGATGATGAGTGACATGTAGCATTATTATAAATTCACACTACTGCAACTTCCAAAAAGGAAAAAAAAAGACTGAATTTATTGTATTGTTGTAGAATTATGACAAAAAGAAGAACCTGGAGTATGACATGAAAGTACCAGATATGCATCGCATGAGGTGGGCAGTTGGAGACTGGACCGATGACTCTGACCAGATGATACTTATTATCCAGTCGCTGTTGGATAACAAAGGAAAGGTAACTAGACTGTCAAAAGTTGTGTTTGTGCTGGGTATATTCTCAAGAAGTTCAGATGTAGGTCTTTGCCTAAAAAAGACAGCTACCACACAAATACTCTTATTATTTATTTTATTTCACTTCAATTAAATTCAGTTCAGTTATTTATTTATTCATTCATTCATTTATTTATTTATTAATTATGTCTCCCCCTGCAACGGGGGGACATATCGTTTTTGCGTCCGTTTCTTCTTCTTGTCCTTGTTCTTCTTCAACACATTGTTTTGTGCGTTGCGGACGCGATAACTCAATCAAGATGTGACTTGGGAAGTTGAAATTTTTTGTGAAGATGTTCCTATATAAAACCTTGCTTGGGATTGCAGATGGGTGACCTTGACCTATTTTTCAAGGTCACATGGGCATGTCATGTAAAATTGACGCAGACTCAATAACTCCGCAAGGATTTGACTTAAGAGGTTGAAATTTTGCATGATTATGTGCCAAATTATGAACTAGGTTGAGAATGTAGATGGGTGACCTTGACCTATTTCAAGGTCACATGACCACTTTTAAAAATCATTGCAGATGCACTCGTGAAAGATTTGACTTAAAGAGGTTGACATTTTGTGTGATTATATTTCTATGTAAGACTTTTGTAAGACCTTGCTTGTAACTGCAAATGTATGACCTTGACCTATTTTTCAAGGTCACGTGGGCATTTTTTCTGAAATCAATGTGGACGTGATAACTCAAGGAAGATTTGACTTGGGAAGTTGAAATTTTTTGTGAAGATGTTCCTATATATGATCTTGCTTTGGATTGCAGATGGGTGACTTTGACATATTTTTCAAGGTCACGTGGGCATGTCATCTAAAACTGACACGCATGCAAAAAAACTGTGCAAGGATTAGACGTATGAGGTTGGAATTTTGCATGTTTATGTACCATAATATGAACTACGTTGGGATTGTAGATGGGTAACCTTGACGTATTTTCAAGGTCAAATGGCCACTTTTTAAAAATCATTGCAGATGCACTCGAGAAAGATTTGTCTAAAAGAGGTTGACATTTTGTGTGATTATGTTTCTATGTTGGTTACAGACTACAGTTGTGATTGGCTGGTTGCGCATCCCAACGGAGATAGTCCATAATTGTGAAAATACTGTGTTTGCAGCATGCTGTAGCTTCTGTTTAAATAAAGTTAGCTAAGTCAGGTTTGCTGCATCGCAGAGTTGCTTCATTGGTGGTCATATAGGTGCATTGTCTTCCAGGCCAGGTGGGAACTTTATGGTGGGGAAGGACAATGATGTGACCCTGGCAAGAGCACAGTTCATACACCTGTATAAAGCTGACATCCAGGTGTTGTTTCGTATTTCAATTATCACAAATTAACGAGCTGGGAATTGTATGACAAAAATCCGTCCATATTTTTCTGACATTTTTATCTGTTAAATGCCGTTCACAGAATTTCAAAATACCAAAATGCTGATTTTTTAGACTGAAAAATGCTAATATGAAAAATAGAAGGATTTATAACTGTGGTCTGTGGCCTGTTAGACTTTTGTAAGACCTTGCTTGTAACTGCAAATGTATGACCTTGACCTATTTTTCAAGGTCACGTGGGCATTTCGTCAAAAATCAACGTTTTGAAATGTCAATAGAGAGTGTACCTTCACCATATCTGTAGATCATTGGAATCGGTTTGCCTATTTATAAAAAATAAGGGTGACAATAGTAAGGGCGCATGGGGAGACATTTTCCGTTGGAAAATCAGCCTATTCTTGTTTATTTTTTGGGTTTGTTTTGTTTTGTCGGTTCTGTTCTGAACAGAATGCTAACTTGAATTGGAGACAGCCACATGCTCTCCCAAAATAATTTAACTAGATGCATGATGAATAGGGATCACTAACTATATAAAATATGAAACTCTCATGGTCACTGTTAGACCGTGGGCATTGATTATCCACATCACCTCCTTAATTAAAAGAGTAAGCAGGGTTAAATCTGCCACCCACTCAGTTTTCTTCCACTTGCTATCCGACTATATAATTACTGGAAAGCCCACACCCAGGTCACTGGCAAACTGTGTAATAAAAAATCGCCTCCCTTGGATCTCCTTGCATGACAGGATACCAAATCGGTACATAATCTCAGTGAGCAGCTGATGCCAGTTGGTCTCACCAACTCACTGAGATACTTCATTGTCCACAATCACTATAGTAGACAGGGTTCCATTGAACACTGTCTTGTGAAGTTACTGACTAGTGCCTATTCTCTTAACTTTTGTGTTAAAATTATGACGCCATGTCTCATATGGTCGGTGTTGTGTATTTTGTATACTAGATAGATAGATAGATAGATAGATAGAGAGAGAGAGAGAGAGAGAGAGAGAGAGAGAGAGAGAGATAGAGAGAGAGAGAGAGAGAGAGAGAGAGAGAGAGAGAGAGAGAGAGAGAGAGAGAGAGAGAGAGAGAGAGAGAGAGAGAGAGAGAGAGAGAGAGAGATGGGGGTCACTATATACTGAATATACTGTAATAGATAAGAACAGTCAGTTAAGTGTAGTGTTTTAACTTTTGTCTGAGGGTGCCAGTGGGAGGGCCTGGTTAGGGTGTCAGGGCACTAACATGACAAAATAGGGTACATGTGATTTCAGCAACAAATTAACTCTTAAACTGCCAACCAAAACAAAAGTTTTGCTTGTCTGAAGTGCTTCATGATTCCAGACTCAAATTTAAAATGAAAACACCTTTCCTTCGACTGAATGCCTACAATTTTCAGTTAAGAAATGAGGTTCCATGTGAACAGCTTCCTTAACCCTTTCCCCCTTGAATTGACATTTGAGTCAACAACTTTCCTTGGCATGAGTTGGGCACTAAGTGCCCAACTCATTCTAAGGAAAGTTGTTGACCTCGGGCATGTTAACTTGATAGGGCTCATCTACAATTCTCAGTCAGAACTGTTTTTCATTGCTGTTGAAATTAGTTGAAAACACTGAAGCAGACGACATTTGACCACCAGCCGGTTTTGGCCAGTTTAAGGGGGAAAGGGTTAATGTTCTTTGATAGCAATGTGCCAGAACAGACCACATAAGGATGTTAAATCATTCCAAAACCTAGTACTGAAAGAGTAGACTATTTTGTCATGGATTTAAGTTGAGGGCATAAGATTCTTTGCTATTGTCGTGACCAACATTCACATGTAAGGGATTACAGGTATAAATCTGCCCAGAACTTAGAAACTTCTTTTCTTATCCTGACACAGAAGAATCACTCAATATGCATATTTCCTGCCTTGATGTATGGAATTGAATTTGTTACGTTTTGTAGGCAATTTGACAAGGCAATGTTTAGTGTCAGAAAGAAAATGGTTCATTGATCATTGTATTGTAAACATTAAACATCAATGAACACAATTATCATTATTATGTGTTTAGAATTAACTCTTTCTGTGCTAAATTGAAGACTGAGTCAACATCTTTCCTGGGCTAGCTTTTGGGTGCATTAGGAAAGCTGTTACCCAGGACTGTTCTTACCTTCAATGGGACTAAAGCATGCTGGCACTTGACTGAAAGGCAGCTGTGTGAGGAATTTCAGCCTGAAATCAGTTTGATAATTCTGATCAGTTGGACTTTTGTTGTGACCAGCTGTGAAAAGAGTTAAATTGAAATGTAATACATCCGAAGTAAGAACAAATGCATAGCTGTGTGGTTTGTGGTCATCATGCTCTGTGTTCCAGGTGGTGACATCAGATTATGCTGCGAAGCTGAAAATGTGGTCCTCAAAAGGCTTTCCAGAGTTAGGGGACTTCGCAGGCATGGGGATCGGAGCTACAACACATTGTGTTCTTAATCAGAAAGACTACCTGCAAGACCCTCATAAGGTAACCTGCAGCAGCATTACAGGGCTCTATAATTTGCATGTGGCCTTGCCCAGTACAAGTCAATTTCGAATCAGGCCAAGTTTAAATAACAAAGCACTTGCCCTGGGTGCAACCAACAATTTGCATTTTCTGAATGAGATTTGTATAGATGGACAAGCAAGTTTGCATGGAGGGCTGGTAAAATGCTTGCCTCCAAAGCAGACCAAGTTCCATGTTATCTCTACTACACTTGGTCTGCCCTTCTGTGATATGATTTTATTTATAGTAAGGGAAATACTGCGACCCTGCCTCTAGAGTTAGACACCAATCTGGAAGTTGATCAACATCACCTTAGCCAGCAGCAGGTTCTGGTCCCCAGTGTACTGCTGTCTGTTACCATGGTAACCATACTTGGCCAATTAGAAACTGAGTCATTTTCCCAAAGCTAAAATAGTGACCTTGTTACACAAGGGCAGACCCCAGTGGAGTAGCTGTAACATGGAGCTTGGGTCTGCTTTGAAGGCAAGTGAAATGCCAAAACTATAATACTGTTACACATGTATAGTGTTATCTGCTGTCTATCGCTTTAAGGCTACTCCCTTTTTGTGGCCACACTCTAAGCACCCAGGGGTCCATTTTTATTTTGTGGTGGAAGGTCACATGTTGTATATGACCACCATATCTTGGCATAGGGGTTCGCCACATACAGCAGGTACTACTTACTGTATGTTTCAAAACTCAATCTTGCTTGTAAAACTTGCTGTTCAGCATTAATCTCATAAGCAGCTGAAAGCCACTGCTAATATTACTTAAAAGACTTGCATTGTATGGGTTAACCTTACAAAAGTGTCAGGGGGTATGCCTTGCTTCAAGAACAGTCTCTGTATTCTTTTATATTGTACTTATGCTGAGTAAATATAATTTTTGTTTTCATTTGCTCATAATGGAAATTACTGGTCTCTAAAACAGGATCAGAGTGGTTTGTGTAGGAATTTTTTTGGCCATGCAATTTTGGTTTGCAAATCTGTAACTTCTGTCTATATTAGTCTTTAATAATGATATTTCAATGAAATTGGACGAGGACTACATGTATATTTTTAAAAGGCTCAAATTCCTTCTGAAAGCTTTCTTAAAGGAGATTTTACTCAAACACATGTACCAAGATGACAAATCTGAAGCAGGTGTCTGTAATGCCTGACAAGTCACTCTTGAGCGTGTATTGTGGAAGTGGCAGTAATACAAGCCAAAAATAATTTAATTTTGTTTTGGAAGGGAATTTCAATGGTTAATTATCCCATGATTATGGTAGAGAAGGTAAAAAATTAATGGGTATGGTAGAGAATGTCAAAGGTCAATTGCCACATAATAAGGGAAGGAAAAATCAAAGGTAATTCAACATTGACCACAGGACAATGTTTACTTGGATTTTCAAATTGTTACATGTATTTCATTACATGACAGAAAGTAAGCTTTTTCATTCAAGAGTTTGTTTTGTGGTTAAAAAATACAGATGATCATCTGCACTCTACGTGCATGTACATTCTGGGCAGTGTGTTCCAGGCTGCACAGGATGTGTGGGAGCGCAGTGGGAGAGATGTAGCTCCCAATGGTGGGGTGATGAGGACCTCTTTTCTGGGTGTCCATCAGTACCAGTCACTCGATGATGTCACTCAAAATACATTGGATATCTGTAAGACCTCACATGCTGACCCAAGGTGAGTGACAGAACCAGCAAGAATTCTAATTGATCCTCATAAAGTGAATAAACACTATAAAATTATTACTATCTATTGCCCCCCCCCCCCCCCCCCCCCCTTTTTTTTTTGTCTTGGTTGGGGCGGGGTCTGCATTAAGACATCTAGTTTATGAGAATGAGTCATACTTGCAGGGATGTGACTTTTCTTCTTTTCAGTGGAATTCCTCGTTTTGTGTTGAAAACTGTTGTTTCAAAATGTTGTGAATTTTGTCTGAAATGTGCAAATACAGTGAAACCTCCATTACTGAACACCTCCGATTAGTGAACACCTCTCATGTGAACACTTTTTTTGGGGGGGGGTCCCAAATGTTTTGCATGTTATTCAATATGTGTGTGGTGTGTTCAAACCTCTCAATACTGAACAACTCTCAATTGTGAACACCATACACATTATTTGGGTCATAAGCCCCAGAATGAACTCCCAGTAGTGAACATTCACATGTTCAAGAACATTGAATGAAGGGTTAAAATGCAAAATACTTAAGCTCTTGTGACAGCATTTTGCTATGGAATCTTAATCTATCTACAATCCTTGATGGCAGCCCATTGGACATGGAGCAAGCTATTGCCAGGGAGATTTACCTGTAAATTGCATGACCTTGCATTGAGAGCAGTGATTGGGAGGAAAGGCTCCTCTATAAGGAGGATAATGAGCTACATCTACATGTAGACAGTAAGGCAGTGGACTTTTCCACACAGAAAGAGGATATTCCGTCACTGCTGGTATCAGCTATGGCAGGCTTGAAAATGTAATAGAATTTGCAAAGCTAGCAGGTGTCTGTGATAATGGTTCTGCATGTCGCTACTGTCTAGAATATGAGGCAATGATACACAAGTTTGTAATTGGAAAAAAGGTGTCCGCCAAGCTGTCTTTCATCGCAGACATTTTTGCCCAGATCTGAACTATGGTGTAACATACAGTGTGACAGTTAAGAACATCAATATAATTGAGCAGTCTATCCAAGTTTAGAAGGACCACTGGGTCTTAATGTATTTAGATGACTGGACTTGATGAAAAAACAATCCCCTGAATATTAATTTTAGATGGTAGCAACTCTATGAAGAAACAACTATTGTGACCAGGAAAAAAAAGTTACAGGGAAGTATTATAGTACATGCACATGTACTGTGTACATGTTGACATCTTGTGTTTGGATTATTGATATGGGGTCATTGGGTTGACTCCAATGGATAAAATGAATTCCCAAAGAAATAAAATTGTTCATCTACCTCTTGAATCTTAATCATTAAATTACTTGAATGTTTGAATGACATTTATATAAACTGGGACAGTACATGAGTAGAGGTGAATGTTGAATGAATACTGTTTATAAGCAATATGGCCATACAGCAACATAATAGTGACACATGTACATTGAATATGTGTTGAGGCTGGGCACCCACCGTAACTGCCGACCCTCCATTAAGTGAACACCTCTGAATTCCAAACATTTTTCTGGGTCCCTAGTGAGTTCATTATTGAGGGGTTTAACTGTATGCTGTATTTGAGTGTATGTAGCAGGTAGGGGTAGGAGGTTTCTTCTCTTCCTGTTCCATGTTAGTCATCCCCGTACTTGTATTTTATCATGTTGCATATCCTATCAGTTACCCTGTGACTGGTCAGGTTTGCTTCCTTGAAAATGCTGTTCATGTCAGGCACTTAATACATTAAGACAAAATCATGAAAATATGTTTCATTAAACCCAAGCAGTGAAATATATCTATAACTTTGCCTGGAGTTTTAAAATGGATTTCACAAAATCTTATAGATATATCTCTCAGTACATATTGTCTTTGCATCCATTTCTTCAGCCTCTTTTGTTTCTAGTTCTCGTTCTTCGACAAATTTGATTTCCATGTGATAACTCAAGAAGTAGTTCACTACACTTAATGAAACATGATTTTGTTTTGCAAAATCAGCAAGTTCTAATATAAAAAAAATTGAAAGTTGTCTCCATAATACTTCACCAGGTGCCAGGCTTCCTGTGTTGCCGTGACAACAGCTGTAGCTCTTATGCTCCAAAGACCAGCAAAATTGGTGAACAAAGATGGGACGTATAAAGTGGGTGAAATTATTACACAATGTTATGAGGCGGCCAAGAAAGTACTACCACCCAAACAGGTAATTCTGATAAATAACACATGATTCTGTGGATGTTGGTCAAGCTAATTGCAGCCAGATTGACTACCTTATCAATAGTAGCTAAAGGTATGTTAAACTGCTGTTTAAGTAAATGAAAACCTGTAAAACCTGAAGTAAAATATATAAACCCATCCAGTGCCAAATTTTGGACTGAGTCAACAGCTGTTCTCGCTGGAACTATAGGCATACTGCTCCTTGAATTCAAGGTCTTTTTACTAGGAATACGAGTCTGGGATCCTAATGATAACTCAGACTTGTCTGACTTAAGTAGATCAACTTTAGACGTGATTGGCACTGAAAGAGTTAAAAATATCATTGGCCTGGAACACTGGAAAAACCTGCCTGTTGGCAGCTATTATGCCTGCTAAACAGACTAATGCTTGTGTTTTCTCTACCCTACATGGTTGTCCCCTCGGCTATATGACTGTTTTGGTTCTGAAAATGACTGAATTTCTAGCTTGTCTACTTTGTTACCATGGTGACAGAGTACAGTGCAAGAAGGCACACATACTGCCAATGGCCAAAGTGATCACAATCAACTCCCTGATTGGTTCTTCAGTCCATGAGAAGGAGGGCAGTGCACTTTTCTTGTACTGACTATAAAGAAAATCTTGTAGGCTTGGGGCAGGCCAAGTGTTGTAGATACAATACAGAGCTTGGACTGCATATCAGGCAAGCAGCCATTCACACATTAGCCAACCTAGCTGGCATGAGCCTACGAACTATCAAGTTTACATGTTCTTGTTATTGGATAAATATGTAAATACTTTTTAATTCTTTTCTGTAATTTCAAGAGTGCCAAAGAGATTTACCATCAATTGGTAATTTCTTCAGTGAGCGATGTTACCAGCAAAACAGGTTAATGGGTTGATGTGAAGGAGAGAACTGATGTGAATAGAAAAGATGTTTTGCTGCATAGCAAATCAGTGTGTGTGTCTTCAAAGCTTATTGGTATAACGATGTACAATCGGTATTTCAGTACTACAGTGTATTGTGGTATTGTGCTTCTAGTGTAGTTTCAATTTAATCATAGTATGATGGCTGTAATGCTGAAAAACCTGTAATAATTCTTATTTAATCAAATCAAGGAGGGTAGAGAGAGCTCTACCCTCCTTGATCAAATATAAAATAAACGGCAAACAAAACACCACGTATAGACATGATACATATCTGTCAGTGGTTGACTTGGCTAAATTTGAGCAACAAATCTCAGAGCATGTGTGGGTACAGTGTTCACTGAAGTTATGCGAAAGTATTATTCTTGGTTCAATAATTTAATCGAAGTATGATGGAAGTAATGCTGAATTTAAGACCTGTAATAATTTTGATTTAATCGAATATAAAATAAACGGCTACACAACATCAGTTGTACATCTGTGTTTTTCTAATTGACCAATGTCGGACCATGTGCATCACTCTGGAGTTCATCAAAGTGACGCGAAGTAAATTATGGCCGAATGCAAAGTGTACACTTACAAGGTACTGGGAGTATTTTTGAGTTGATTTCTTAAGATTAACAATGAACTTGACATAACCAAGCATGCAGATTAAGATCAAGATAAAAAATGATGTATTGAGAATATTTTTGCGACTGTTCAGTTGGTTTTTATGCAAAACAAAGGTTCGGCAGTAGACAGCACCCTAGGCACAAAGTGCCGGCCAGTTCAACTTCAATGCAACACAACAAAAAGAAAACCCGGTGTGTTCCAAGTTGCAATGCACTTCAAATCAATCCTGATTATTTGAAATTAAGTTTTTAAAAAACAGGCAAATTATGATAATTGAATGAATGACAGCTGCATTTTGCTTGTACATCAAGATATGATGGGAAAAAATTAAGGTTTGTTTCTGTTTGCCACTTGAGTGTCTTGGCAAAAAGCAGTCGTTTGGGGTGTTTTTTGCCAAATTTTCCCAGTCACTTCTCGTGTTCTGCAGGTGGTCACGACCGTGCATGGCTAAAATGGTCGTTTTGAGCAGCCATGTGGTCACTGACCTTGGGGGTTGTTAATGGAAGGCACTACTGTATTCAAGATTGAAAATTTCGAATACTGCTAAAGAACAAAAATTTAAATTGCTACAACTTTTGAATTAGATTCATTACATTTGCAAGGGTCAATAATCCCTTAGAAGTTGAAATTACATCTCTCTCTATAATAGTTCTGAAGATATTCAAGATTTAAAATTTCAAATGCTGCTAATTAGCATAATTTAAATTGGTACAACTTTTGTTTTAAATTCCATAAAGGTGCAATGGTCAATAACTCCCTAGTAGAAGTTGAAATGACATCTCTATCTATTATACTTTTGAAGATATTTAAGATTTAGAATTTCAAATGCCCCTGATTTGCATAATTTTAAATATATTTATTCCTCTGCATAAAAAGGCAAAACTTCTTGTATGGAGGTACAATCATGCCAAGGTTGAAGTTTCTATGTATTATAGTGTCAGAGAAAAGTTTTGGACAAATTCACTGGACCCTTAATGTTATTGACCAAAGAAGTGAAAGTTGTTCTTGAACTCCTTTGTATTCTTACTATAAAATAACTAGTACATGTAAAGTGGAGAAAATTTTAAATTAATTTACTCCAAAAACAGGGTGGACTGATGATCGGTCTTCACACTTGGAAGGAACTGCCAGATACATTGCTGCCATCTGGTGGCCCACAATAGGAACAAACAATTATTGACATTCATGTACGCTGTGCACATGCAACAAACCATTTTTGGGACATGGTTAAATGCAAGGGTCAGTAGAAATCCGTTTTGTGCATGTTATTCATGATGAAAATATAAACGTCAATTCTGTATATACATGTAGTGCCAATTTTATTCAGGATGTTTGTTGCGGTTGCATGTTCATACAAAGGTCTCTTGTTTTCTTCACAGCACAAGGAACTTCATGACCATATGTTTGCCAGTTCGCTTAAAAATCTGAAGCTTGCAGAAGACAAGAAGATTGGCTACACCCTTAAATGTCTCGGGGCAGGATTTTGGGCAATCCGCCAGAAGGACTTCAGAAAAGCTTTACAGGAGTTGGTTATGGAGGTAGGCCTGGCAAACTAGGACTATACATGTCTCATGTCTCTTGGGGATGGGGGATCCCAATGTGCTACCACAGGAAATAATTTTGCCCCAGTACAGAATACAGAAAATAAAAGTGTTCCAAATAATGGACAATATGAAGTACAGAAAATATATAGGGCTTTCAGTGTGCTGGTATGGAAAATATATAGGGCTTTCAGTGTGCTGGTATGGGAAATATATAGGGCTTTCAGTGTGCTGGTATGGAAAATATATAGGGCTTTCAGTGTGCTGGTATGGGAAATATATAGGGCTTTCAGTGTGCTGGTATGGAAAATATATAGGGCTTTCAGTGTGCTGGTATGGAAAATATGTAGGGCTTCCAGTGTGCTGGTATGGGAAATTAAGTGCCCCATGCAGTACGACAGTAAGGAGATACTTTTTACGCCCCGTCAATCAATTGCTCAATGCAGAACTGACCTCCATAGAGGTGGTGGCCTCTCATCAGGCGGTCTTAAAGAAGGGAACCACTATATATTACATGTATATGAATTGCCTTGTGACCTAGTCCCTTGCAAAATCCTTCAGCATACAGTTACTGCAGCATTCCTGAGTTTTCTGATTTAGTGTGCATGAATACATAAATACAATGTCTGCAGTGCAGAAAAGTTGCCTGCTCATATGTACAGATGAAAGAGCCTGGATTCACCTTTTCATGTTAAACAGACAGGTTAAAATTAACTTAAACTTGGTGTCAGTATGATGTAGTGACAGTATCAAAATATTTATATGTCCAGGTGATTTCTGTGTTGTAACTGTGGTGTGCGTATTGTGTAGGGTCCGTGATGTAGACTTGATATCCAGACTGTTTCCATGTTATTGTAGTATAGATATTCTGTAGTGTCAGTGAGGCAGACTGTTGATATCCAGGCTCTTTCTGTGTTAGTGTAGTATGGATATTCTGTAGTGTCAGTGAGGCAGACTGCAGATATCCAGCCTGTTTCTGTGTTAGTGTACTGTGGACACTGTAGTGTCAGTGAGGTAGACTGTTGGTATCCTGGCTACTTCTATGGTGTTAACTGTAGTATCAAATTAGGCAAACTGTTGACATCCAGGATGTGCCTGTGTTGTTCAGGGCGGGGATGCTGACACCAATGGTGCAGTAGCAGGTGCTCTTCTGGGCTGCAAGCTTGGAGCCAGTCAACTACCACAGTCCTGGCTCACAGGCCTCAAGAACAAGGCCTGGCTGGATGAAATCGTGCACAGGTATTCCTTCCAAGCTTTATGCTATCAGGCTGAACGTGCTGACACCAGACAGTGATGTATTTCTTTTAAAATGTCAAATTCAGGGAAAAAATTCCCCCAAACTAAGATGCATTAAATTTGGTCAGATTTCAAATAGAATCATAATCATAAGAAAAAAAGTTAAGCATGTTTCTTTTGTAATATAAGTAAGAAAAATTACATCTTTACTTTTGTTCTGGATATTCACATAAGAAAACTGCTTTGGAAAAATGTGAGAAAAAGCTAAGAAAAAAGAAATCCTTAAACTGAAATCACAAATAATGGTCACCTTAACAAATTTAAGTCACAAGTAAAATACTGTGGCCCATATTTCATGTAAACTTATGAAGCATTCTGGAATATAACACGGTATATCATAGGATGTAAATAAATCAGTAAACAATGATTATCATAATTGTTCTTCCTGAATTTCTTTCTTTTTCTGCCTTTATCAGGTTTATACTGGGGATTTTTATGGACAAATTAAACATTTTTTCTACTGCAGGTATTTTGTCATGATGAACATTGGCAAAGGGTCACTGCAGACAGAGGGCGCCACTGTCAGTGCTACAGATGGATCAGGTGAAGGTGCACAGGCAGGGGCCACAGCTTCAGTTAGCACCGGAACAGAAGCAGAGTGTGCAGATACGCCTGCGGAAGAGTCTGAAGCCACAGCCAGGTGCACAACAGGAGACATTGCATCGACACCAGAGTGAGATCAGAGCTTGTCACTGCAGCTTATATAACCACACCAGAGCAAACTCACCTGAAATAAGTAAAACAAGAACAACAAAACCAACTGATCAAGTTTATATGGAAGAGTCTTCCCCCGACATGTTTCGGCCCACCTGGGCCTTTATCAGGGAGTGGGGAGGCTCTTCAGAGATTTTATTAAGTTTGACTACCTTAAGGACCCAAAGAGGTGCAGTGATAGTGAACAGTTACAGTACCACGTGATGTACTGAATTGTGATGTAATGAATAATTATGCCTACAGGCCGGATGAGTCCACTATAAACATGGCTTCACAACCCAATCTTTATGTAAATAGTCATGTGATGTATCACATTATGACATGGTAAAATTATTGTTAAAATAGTCAAGACTGTGGTCCGCAATATTTTGCCGACCAATATATTATGACTAAAGTTTAATATGATAATCTGTCCGTTGCTAAATATGAACAGGTGATGGGAAAGAATAAAGGGAAATACAGTCTAATCAGTGCACCTGAAATAGCCACTACAGTACTGTAACGAAAGAGGAAGGAACCAAAATTGCATAAATGTGACCAAGCTGCACAACTTCACTGTAAACACAATTTTGATCTCTGGGTTTATTAGAGACGTCTCCAGTAAAATCCAAATGGCAGAACCATGTTTAACTGTATGATCTTTTTAACCCCATTTTTGATGAATCTTATGTTGGTCAACATTTAATTAAAAATATCAGATGTTCATTATGCAAGCTATTCTTTTTTAGCTACATCAGTCACTCCATAAACTACATGATTATAAAATATGTGCAAGCTGTTACACATAAAATTTGTGGTTTTCTGTCTAGCAATTCTAGCAATTCTAAGCTTTAGATTTTCTCCAGACCAAATTTTTAATGATCCTCTAATTAAACATTAGAATAAAAGTTAAGCACATACATTGTGTGGCATCAGTTGATATGCCACTGTGGTTCAATGTCTCAATGAAAATTTTAGGTTAAGAATGCTGATTATAATATAATAAAAGTGGAAGCGGTATGTTAATCAGGTGTAAGAATGTCACGTGACCAGTTCTGTATCCTATAATACAGCCCCTGTCTTGTTCTTATATTGAGCAGATGATTTAAAGCTTTCCTCCTTGAATTAAGACTGAGTCAGCAACTTTCCTCGAGATGGGTTGGGCACTAAGTGCCTAACCCATGTCGAGGAAAGCTGTTGACCTGGGTCATGTTGTCTTGACAAGTCTCATCTTCAATTCTCAGTCAAATTGTTTTTCATTGCTGTTGAAATCAGTTGAAAACGCTGAAGCAGACGACATTTGACCACCAGCCGGTTTTGGCCGGTTTAAGGGGGAAAGGGTTAAATCTGCTTGAACTGCAATCCAGGCTGGAGACAGTGACATTCATCAACGTTTTGGACATTTGAGTTGTTATATGGCATTATCAGATAAAAACCTATATCACTGGTATTTTTAAAACATGACTGAGCTTGACAGAGAAGATTGTATTGCTATGTTTAATAGGAGACGTCACACTTAGCAGTTTTAGGTATATTTGGTTGAACACACAGCTGAATACACAACATTCTTACAGGCTAGCAGGGTGTATTCCCATAAGATTCTATGTTAAAGTAATATTCAATATGTTGAATAGTTTTGCAGGAAAGTTATCAAATTGGCATGCATGTTTCAACTATATGTAAATTTTTTTTTTTTTTTTTTTAAATATGTGTAAATATTTACCTCAAGAAATTTGGTGTTTCGAGGTAAAGCGGTTTTAAAGTAACATACAATGAAACCTCCCTTACTGAACACCTCCTTATACTGAACACTTTTTCTTGGACCCAATTGTATATTTTCACTATTTAAGCAAACCTCCCAATACTGAACACCTCTCTATAGCACACACTTGTCCAGTCCCAAGAGTATTCAGCACAAGGAGGTTTCACTGTAGGTGCAAATTATAATGGAGACCAATGGAAATACATTTACCTAGCCCATCTGACAACAGAGCCCTTTACTAAGAACCCACATGAACCAATAGATCTTGACTTTACCTAATGGCCCTCAGTCTTCTATCTGATGATACAAACCTGTTTTTCAAGGATATATATATATATAAAATTTTATTTAGTGAGGGTGACTCAGTTAGTATACAGTGTACACTAATCTCCCCTGAGGCCCTCAGAATCAAGGTACAGACTAAGCATACATAAAGTTGTACAGAGATACAAATATACAGAAATTAGATGTAGTTGGAACATCACTAACCTGCAACATATCAATAGATTGAATGTTTTTACCTCTTAATGACAATATGTACACAGCACAAGTTCATTTAAACACTGCCAAGCTACTGGAATCTTTCACAGACTTTGTCAGTGAATTCCATATCATTGCCCCAGAATAACCAAAAGTTGACTCAAATGACATGTCCTTGGCTTGGGAACATACAGATTATCATTTGTGGTGGACCTTAAATTAAGACCATGAGTATCATTAACTCATCTAAACATTCCTTGCAAGCAAGCCAGGGTCATTCCAGATGGAGACTTGAAAACATTTAGTGCCTTTTTATACATTACTCGCTCCTCCAGAGTAATCCAGTTCAGTTGTTCCAATACCTTTCTATAGCTCAGCCACTCCCTGCGTGAATTTAACACTAACAAGGCAACTATTGTGAAGGCGATGCACTTTGTTGAAAAGTTTTCTGCTACAATTACTCCATATACTGCTGCAGTAATCAAATAATGGTGAAATGTAGGCATTAAAAAACAATTTATGCGTATGGAAAGGTAACAAAAATCTGATTTTCCGTAATAATGCTAAATTTGCACATATTTTTGTACATGTTTGAGCTATTTGTTGTTCCCATCTCAAATGGCTGTCAATAGTAATTCCAAGTATTTTGTGGCACCTCACATTATCAAGTTGAACATTATTACACACCACTTCATTGTCCGTACTGTCAAAGTTCTCGGCCCTTTGTTTTGAAGATAACAACATTGCTTTACTTTTGCCCTGGTTTACTATCACCTTATTACACTTGTACCAGTCATCCACCAAATCCATTTTGTTATTAATTTCCTTTTCAACCTGTTTAACAGTTTTTGCAGATACAAATACAGTGGTGTCATCAGCATACATGCTGAGCACTATGTTTTAGTCTTCAATTAAAATTGCGTAATTTTCTGTGACCATGTGATCCACTCCCCCATATACATGCATGTGTGTAAATAAAGGTGTCTAAGTGCAAACATGTATTAAATGTACATCTATATATGAAGGGCAGTTTTGCATTTAAATGTATGCATGACCATTTAAAAGGAACTGTTAACTTAGATGCCAATGAATTATGCTTATGTGGAGTTTGCTACTTATATGTAGCAACAGGAAGTACATGTATTCGTAAATGTTGAACTGTATTCACCTAAATTGTGGGTAACATATAACGCAATTGCTTGTGGTTAAAGTTCCTGTA
This sequence comes from Hermodice carunculata, assembly GCA_964020975.1. Lineage (NCBI taxonomy): Eukaryota > Metazoa > Annelida > Polychaeta > Eunicida > Amphinomidae > Hermodice > Hermodice carunculata. The sequence goes on from OZ026622.1 coordinate 83,875,980, forward strand.
TAGTCATTGTGCAGTGGAACCTGTTTTGAGAGACCACTCCTAGGACAGGCTAAAAAGTGGTCACATAAGGCAGGTGGTCTCTCAATGGAGGGGCAATAACATGGGAAAGATAGCAAAAGAGACTTTGGAAATATGGTCTTGAAAGGCAGGTGATCTTTCATCACAGTGGTCTCTCAAAACAGGTTTCACTCTATCAAGCTTTTGTTTCCTTTTGCCTTATGACTGCAGCATGGATAAATAAATGCAGGTCAGACATGCTAAACTCAAATAGGAAAGACTTGTGAGAAGACAAATATATATGTTAATCTGTAGTCCCTTCTTGGTCCAAATGGCCAAAGTGCCCTGACCTTAAATGTATGCTAATGTTTGCACTTAAATGTCTCCTTTGCAGATAACAGTTGAAAACTGTACACAAGATATATTAACCCTTTCAGTGTCAAATTTTGGACTGAGTCAGCAGCTTTTCTCAGCATGCATTGGGTGCATTGTGTCCAATGCAAATGCGCCAATATGTACAGAAAAAGCTGTTGACCTGGGGTATTCTCTCTGGAACTATAAGCATACTGATGGTTGAATGAAAGGTCTTTTTACGAGGAATACGAATCTGGGATCCTAATGATAATTCAGACTTGTCTGACTTAAGTAGGTCAACTTAAGATATGATTGGCTATGAAACAGTTAATCTGAGATGTCCAAGGTGAACAGCTTTCTTTGGCATGGGTTTGGAGCGAGGCACTGAACCTGTGCAAAGGAAACTGTCTTGGTCAAATTCTTATCAGTAAAGGATTTAGCTCAAGAACAAATTTAGCCTCTGTTTTTGTGTATAACTGTTCAAGCATGTTTCCATATAGTTTGTTAAGACAGTTTTATCTAAAAAATCAAATGTCCTGCAATGCTTCAAATCATCAATTTTCACTACCAAAATCTGTTTAGCTGACTTATATACTCTATGTGTCCATTCGTGTCACTGCCTACCTCTAAAAAATAAAAGTACAGAAATGTTGAAAAAAATTCTCTTTAATAATCAAAATGCATTCAATAGATAATTTTTGAAATAAGCTATACAGTCTCAAAGACAAAAACAGGTCCTCAGTAGGTAACTTTCAGAACCCATTTTGGAATGTGGAATACTCGCACATGCATCTCTGATAGTGGCTCCTTGTCTCAGCTAAATATTAAACCAAAACAACGCACTCAGAAATAGAAGACTATAAGAAGTGAGTGGGTACTGAAATAGCATATAAAACTATTTATATATAGGTACATACTTAGGCACTTGCTTGTAAATGCAAGACTTGTAAAATAAATGGCTAATGTATATCTCGTATATATTTAAAAGAATATGCAGAAAAGGAAGTATAAATTTGATTAAGATTATAAAATTAGATGTGTTAAAATGTGACTCTTTACTGTGAAAATGATTTGCCCACTAATTCAGGTGCTCCTGTCATGATTTTTTTTCTTTTGTGAATGAAATTGAAATTTGTTGTGCCAATGTTTAAATTATTTTTGCAGTAAAATAGTGAAAGTTTTCTAGTTGTAACCATGGCCACATCTGTATGTTTGTTAACAAAAATGTAGATGATATCTTGGCCTCATGAGAAGCATGGGATCAAAAATGGAAGTATTAAAACTAATACCTGAAGCATGCAGTCAATACTCAGACCTAAGTTTTTTTATAGTACTAGTGCCATATTAGCTTAAGAACTAACTTTTCATTCTCACTTGCTAAAGTGGTGTGAAGAATGCTTGCTGGCCAAGTGTTGCCTTTTTCTTGTAGCAAAGGTATCATATGACCAATGTGAGTTTTATATTGGCTTCAGGTGACAGTTTTCAGTAGATTTCAAAGGGCAGTGGTGCATGCTGTTTTATACCCTTCAGCCAGAAGGATATGTTGTTATTGTCATGACTGCATATTCCCCGCTTCAGTCTTGGTTGCAACTTTTTGATGCTTTGTCATGTTTACCTGAAACTGGACACAAATTGTGTTAGATTGGAAGGATGTGTCATGTAGCAGAGGAAGGTCATGACTTCAGTTATCTGAATCACAATAGCTGACTGATCCTGTGCCTTCTTTGGACAGTGATCACCAGGTGGCAGCACCATACAGTCTTTTCCACCAGGTTTGGGAAAGTGCTTGGTTTTGCAATCTGGAGTGTCCAGAACATTATAAATTAGCAATCAAGCAACATGGAACTAAGTCTTGGACTGATTCAGTAATGATCACTTGTTATTCTGGTACTGAGGGACTTTCAGGATTCCCAATCAAATATGAGGTGAGCTAACAGTGTCTGGGATGGTGATCATTTAATAGGTGGCAGCACCAGACTCTCTGAGTGCTTGAGTGACCACAGTAAATGAGTCATTTAAATGGCATCCACTGCTGCTCTATCAATATTGCTGTAGCACAATGCGAGTATCATGAACAATCAAAACCTTAGTTGCTGAACCTGCTCGATGAATCAAAGTACACATGTGTAACAGAAATGCCAATGAGTTGGCATCCAGTGTTATACCCTGCATTATACATATTTCACATGGGCACATTGCGATCATCATAAATATTTTTTGATGATGACTAAGAGGATCTTGAGACCTTGTAATCAATGTTTAAATTTGTTTTCAGCTTTTATATGATCACAAATTTACCCATGTAAGCACATTTCTGATAGTTGTAACTTGAGACACACCTTGACACTTTGGGATTTGGGATTCTTTGGTGGCATTGAAATGTGACAATAAGGATATCCAACTTCCTTGATGATAAAATTTATGCACAACTATTCTTTGAAATCACTGGCACATATATGTGATATACAGTAGTCCCTCCTTTGAGAGACCACCAGTACCATCCAAGAAGTGGCCACATAAAGCAGGTGGTCTCCCATTCAAACATTGATGTACACTTATATTACAGTCCATTCCATTTTGCAGTCATGTGTTCACTCATTAATTGGTCTTATAAACATATTTTGGATTTGTAAACTGCTTTTGACAAGTTATTTTAGCAATCTTGTACAAAGTAGATGGGTTTTTCTTGTCTGAAATATGCAATTTCTGGATGGATAAGTGGTCTTTTGGGGTCATTTTGTGTGGCCACTAGTCAGGTTCTTCAGATGATCTCCCAAAAAAGGTAAATTATCATTAGATGGTACTTTCCACAGTGAAAATTGCACATAAGGCAAGTGGTCTCCCAAAAGAGGGGTTTTCCAAAGAGGACTACTGTATAACATGTAGTATAGTGATTCATTGGGGTACATGTCTAGTCAAGAGAATTGCTTATACAGGTGAATAACTTGCCTGTGTGTTTAGCTGTTGAAATTAAATGAATTATGCATCTTTAAATTCCCCAATAAGAACAGATTTGTATTTATTCAAGCATGAGCATGGTCAGTCTGGTCAGTGGCTTGTGCATTGCCGGGCAAGTGCTGCTTCTGGGTGGACATGACCTGTCAGGCTATGGAACACCCACAGACCAAAGCCAAGCTAAAAATTGCCAACTCTGAATGAAATCAATGGAGAATAATGCTTAAGACTTTAAAACCCCCTGTTGTATTCCTGTTAACATTTTGTGTTCACCTTGGCAAGAAAATAAATCAAGGGTATGTTTACACTCACTAGTTAGGACCTTATCTAACCATTTTCTTCGCAAGTCACTCAAAAGCGGCAGATGTATAATGTCTGTGTAATGTTTTTTACTAATTGTTTCCCTCATGCAAAATATGTCAAATCAGAATTGTAGATGAGACCTATCAGGACATCATGTTCTAGGTCAACAGCTTTCCTTGGTGTGGGTTGGGCACAATGTATCCAACCCATCCCAAGGGAAGCTCCTGGCTTAGTCCTATTCCAACCAGGAAAGGGTTAATCTTGTTGCTGATGTCATGAACATGGTACTGATAGGAATCTATCATAAATTGGACACCAGTTTCTGTGATACATGTGTGTGAGTCTTTATTTTAAAATGTTTCATTCTGTGTTGTCAGTATTGAATTTAAGTCATGTATATTAAACTTAGTTTTGTGGGTACATTTGCAACAAAACTGGTGAAGGTAGACATTTTGGGGGGCCTTGTTACTTGAAATGTTACAAATACTTGACAGAAATGGGCCTGAATAAGGATTGCATTTAGAGAGACCAAAATAATACTTTTTCTTCCTTGAGGAAATAAATGTGGGGCTCTGAAAATAATGAATGTGAGGCCAAGAAACTGTTTTGTTTATATTGCCTCTGTTTTTATTTATTTTTTAATGTGTGTTAATAACTCAGTTAACAACGATGGAGCATTCTGTAAAAATTTATATAAGTGATTTACTTCAAGCTGTATATATATTCTTGTTTTACTTTTATTTTGAAAATAAAATTTCAAAATTTTATTTTCAAGGCAGGATGGTGTCCTCTCTTTACAAGGTGCTTTTATTACGGTTTATTGTGGTCTGATCCATTATTTTGATTTTTTAACACAAAAATAAATGAAATATTGAATTTATACTTACTAATCAGTTATTTTGCGCTATAATAATTTTGTCAAGCATACAATCTTTTTATGTATTTTCTCCTCACAGGATTGAAAAAACAGAAGCTGTATTATGTAGACAGGAGTTTTCTTTCTGATAGGATTGTTATGTACTTGGGATGAAATGTGAATGAAACAATTTTATTAAAGAGCATATTTGCTGTATATTTTCATTTTCATTTTCATTTTCACTCTTGAAACAAGACAAGGATGTTAGCAAAGGCTTTGGCTTTGATTTTGATGTGAAAGGAATACATGAACCAAAAGGAGCTTCAAAATTGAATTCATGCAAGACCTGGGCTTTTCAGCTGACCTCTCCTGCAATAAATCAAGATCCAAGCTGAGCCGAGCCGACTCTCATCAGGGGGCCCTAAAGAGGGGGACCACTATGTACTATACGAATTGTCCTGTGATCTGGTTCCTGTAAAATCCTTCAGCAAACAGTCAATGTAACATACCAGTCTTTTCTGATCCAGTGTGCATGAATACATACAAAAGCACAGTGCAGGCAATCCAAGAAACTTGGCTGTTCATATGTACAGTTAGTTTGATTCACCTTTTCACGTTTAACAGACAGGTAACTATATTGTGGGTATGACGTACCCACAGTGTCAGAATATTAAAAAATCCTTGCAGTGTCTGTATTGTCACTGATATGGATATTGTGTAGTGTTGGTGATGTACACTTGATATCCAGGTTCCATCTGTGTCGTAGCTGTTATATGGATATTCTGTGTGATGCAGACTGTTGATATCCAGGCTGTTTCTGTGTTAGTGTGACATGGATACTCTGTAGTGTCAGTGAGGCAGATTTGATATCCAGGCTGTTGTGTTAGTGTCATATGGATATTCTGTAGTGTCAGTGAGGCAGACTGTAGATATCCAGGCTGTTTCTGTGTTAGTGTACTGTGGACATGGTGTCAGTGAAGTAGACTGTTGATATCCAGGCTGTTTCTGTGTTAGTGTACTGTGGACACTGTAGTGTTAGTCAGGTAGACTGTTGGTATCCTGGCTACTTCTATGCTGTTAACTGTAGTATCAAACAAGGGAAACTGTTGACATTCAGGATGCCCCTGTGTTGTTCAGGGAGGGGATGCTGACACATGAGGAGGTTAAATAAATACTTCCTACTTTTCCTTCCTTGAGGTAATAAATGTGAGGGCTCTAAAAATGAAGGCGAGACCTAGACTGTTTGTTTGTTTTTTAAATGTATGCTAATAAATCAGGTAACAACAATGGACCAGCATGTAATACTTTTTAAGACTGACTGACTTCGAGCTGTACACACATTTTTGTTTCACTTAAAAAAAATTCATTTTATTTTCAATGCAGCATGACATCCTTTCTTGGCAAGGTGCTTTCCTCACAGCGTGTCATGGTGTGATCCACATTTGATTTTTAACATGTATACATTGATACAAATGTATACATATTAAATTTTTAATATGTATACATTGTATAAAATATATTTCATACATAAATAAATTTTTAATATGTATACATTGTATAAAATGCTGAATTTATACCTAATGATCAGCTTTGTCAACTGGTCAAGCACAAAATCTTTTCATGGATTTTTTTTTTCAGACTTCCATTCACATAGTTGTTTATACACTTGAAAAACAAGCTACATAATGTCTTGTGAGAGTGTTGTCTTTGGGATAAAATGTGAATAAAACAATTTTATTGAAGAGAAAATTTGGTTTATCTTTCCTTCCTCACTCTTGAAACAAGATAAGGATGTGGGCAAAGGAGTAGGCTGTCATTTTGACATTGATAGTTCAAACTGACATATTGGTTATGATGGATCCCAGGCCTCAGGTAAATATGAAAAGCTAGTGCCCATACAGTTTCAGTGTTGTTTTGACTTTTAAAGGTCAAACTGACATATTGGTGTAACATGGTGTAAGTCTTGGTGATGATGGATCCAGTCACTTTTCAGTTCAATATGGAGGACTCCAGATCTGTGAGAGAAGACTTACCTCTTACAGAGCCAATTTAGAGACTGAGTCAACAGCTTGCCTTGAGGCACCTCGCGCGTTGCGTGGAAAGTGCCCCAAGGAAAGCTGTTGACCTGGACCAAAATTTTCACTGGGAACATAGGCATGCTGGTACTTGAATGAAAGGTGTTTTAATGAGGAATATGAATCTGGAATCATTACAGTAATCCAGCTTCATCAGCACAGCTTAAGCCATGACTGGCACTCAAAGGGTTAATATTGCAGGAATTATGCAACAAACTGCCAGCTTGGCAGTGTACATGGCCGACATTGACCTAATAAATAAGTCACAGGGCAATGCAGTTACTTGCACTACTCTCTTGACATTGGGAAATTACTTCAGCTACTTTAATATTGAACATGGCTGACCTTGACCCAATTTCCATGGTCACATGACTGATGAATTTCATGTTTTTGATTTGTAACTTGAGCACTATTGACCTATTGATTTGAGTGTTCACTTAAGTATACATATATATACATATACATATTTATGTATGATGATGATGGTCTTAAAGAAAGATGATTTAATTCTGAAGGTCACAGGACCCTTTCAAACTTTTGTCTTAAGTCCAACTATATTCTGATAAATTTTAAGCAATTCTGTTTAGCCTTTCTAGAGAAGAAGTGGACAAAAATAGGCTTAACACACAAAAATTCATTAAAATTTTGGGGAAAAATTGCAGTGCCACCTGGTGGCCAAAATAAGAACTACTTGACCTCAGGTGACCCTATGTGCAATATTAAAGCAATTGGACAGGTAGTTCTTGAGACAAAATTTTATTTTTTTTTTCAAAAAAATAAATAAAAAAATTCATGAAAAATAGAAAAATTATTGCATCATCATCTCCTTTGCAAACTTGGCAGAGGTCTACCTGGGCAACATTCATGTGTAAAATCAAAACATTCCATGCAGTGTTTTTCGAGAAGATGAAAATGTAAAAAGTCTAATGACAGATGGACAACGGATTCTATAAGCTCTGCTGACTGACAAGTAAGCAGAGCTAAAATAAAAACAAAAACAAAAAAACAAGAAAACCCCCCATAAAATATGTATATCAAGCAGTAAAACCCATAAGGCCTTGTTGTCTTTGTGGTACAAGTATTTTCAGGAAAATACTTCTAGCTCCTCTTTAAATGTTTGCAACAAAATATAAATTGTCCTCAAGTATTATGAGAAACTGGATTACCCATCCTTCAGCCTCAAAGAGTGTCAAGAAAAAAAGACTGATGCTTTAGAGCAGAATGATTTACTTTTAGTTTACAATGATCAGGCCAGAAACACCAGGCCTCAAACAGTGATGCAGATAAATTTAACCTAATCATTAGCTACCACCCAGTCCTCCCCCTATCAAAGAAATTGTCCAGAACAACTGGAAAATTCTCGAAGCTTCATGATATGCATCAGTGTGAGTGAAGAAAGACGTTACTGTTGGGGTCAAACATCCAAAGAATCTGCGCAACCACTTGGTCCATTCTAGACTTAGGACAAAGTGGGAACACAAAGCAAATCTTGCCATCTCAAGCAGAAAACACCACAATGAATGCACACACACACACACACACACACAAATTGTCAATTCTGCATACACTTAAAACACAACAGGGCGAGCAACGAGCACAGAAACTGGGTGAACTTTTAAAATCCCTCTAGGAGGATGCTGCGAAAGCTCCAACCTAAGTTGATCTCCTCATGTGCAACGTCTGCAAAAAACAGTAAGTGGGGGAGACCTTTCTTCCTCTCAGAGACAGACTAAGAGAACCTTTTTGTCACATTAATAACTGATCAATTGAACAGCTCCTAGGCAGACATTTTGCACAAAGGGACCATGATGGACTGAACATAGAAGTCCATATTTTAGAATTCATCCCAACACCCCTCAAGTTAGCACACAGCAAAGAGCTTTGGTTAACCAGGGGAAGAACACTGGATGCATTCATTATGCACAGTTGAACCATTCAGTCTCCACATTTTGAGAAAGGGAGTTCCTTTGCTCTGTATAATGCTCAATTTATACTGTCGGGCCCCCACTTTCCCATAAGAAGCCAGTTTTATTTCCACATTGTGAAATTACAAATGAAACACTGCAAATAAACAAGAAATTGTAATCTTTACATATCTTAGTCCCTATTCACGGCATCAGCACAATGATTTAGTTGTCCTGATTTGACCCAACCCAATAAAATCTGCACTAACTAACCTCAGTTATGTCACAGATCAGATTTCCTTATTTGGGGGATCCAAAATTTTAAATCAGACGCATCTCTCATTTGAAGATCATGACAACACAATAAGGCAGTCATGGCAAATGACGCTTCAAATATAAACACAATACATGCATATTATGTCGCAACAGGCCTAACTCCACATAGGTATACGTAAGGGCTTCAGTGGTCTTCTTAACCGTCCCCGACGACTTGAACACATCAACGAAACCAGTTGGACACAGCCTCTCAGACTTAACGGCCATTTAGCCTTGTCTTAGCTCAGAATGGCACAAGGAAAATACGATTCAGCAACACTCTCATGTAAAGTCATTAGGGGATGGTGGTCCTGGATCTTAAAGTTGCAGGGGTATTGTTAAAAAAGTCCGAAGGTAAAAACAAAATAAACTGGAACAGACTGATTTTCCAACAGAAAATCAAATGTCTCCCGGAGGAACACTTGCATCTCTGTATGAGCTACAGGTGATAACAAATTACAAATGACCAAGTTTGCTTGAAAATTACAATCCTATTTTAGCTCTCACCTGGATACATTACTCTAGCAATTTTCATCAAGTTCTTCAAGACTTATTGCAGAGAAACCAATTTCACATAAATAGCCCCGTGACCTTGAAAATTAGGTCAAGGTCACCCAAATACAATCCCAACCTTGGTCTTACCTTGATACATAATCCTACCAAGTTTCATCAAATTCTTCAAGACTTATTGAACGGAAACCAATTTCACATAAGTGACCCTGTGACCTTGAAAATTCGCTCAAGGTCATCCAAATAGAATCCCAACCTAGGTCTTGCCTAGATACATAATCCTACCAAGTTTCATCAAGTTCTTCTAGACTTATCGCACAGAAACCAATTTCACACAAGTGACCCTGTGACCTTGAGAATTCGCTCAAGGTCATCCAAATAAAATCCCAACCTAGGTCTTGCCTAGATACATAATCCTACCAAGTTTCATCAAATTCCATCAAGTTCTTCAAGACTTTTCGCACGGAAACTAATTTCACATAAGTGACCCTGTGACCTTGAGAATTCGCTCAAGGTCATCCAAATACAACCCCAACCTAGGTCTTGCCAAAATACATAATCCTACCAAGTTTCATCAAATTCCATCCTGTTCTTCATGACTTATCGAATGGAAACCAATTTCACATAAGTGACCCTGTGACCTTGAAAATTACGTCAAGGTCACGCAAATACAATCCCAACCTAGGTCTTGCCTATATACATAATCCTACCAAGTTTCATCACATTCCATCCTGTTCTTCATGACTTATCGAACGGAAACCAATTTCACATAAGTGACCCTGTGACCTTGAGAATTCGCTCAAGGTCATCCAAATACAATCCCAACCTAGGTCTTGCCAAGATACATAATCCTACCAAGTTTCATCAAATTTCATCCTGTTCTTCATGACTTATCGCACGGAAACCAATTTTACATAAGTGATCCTGTGACCTTGACAATTAGGTCAAGGTCACCCAAATACAATCCCAACCTAGGTCTTGCCTAGATACATAATCCTACCAAGTTTCATCAAATTCCGTCGAGTCCTTCAAGACTTATCGCACGGAAACCAAGTGTTGAAGAACCAGAACAAGAAGAAGAAGAAGAAGCGGAAGAAACGGGCACTAAACCAATATGTCCCCCGGCTTCCACCGGGAGACATAATTCACGTTAAGCTCTTCGATCATATTTTCCAAATATCAATTCAGAAAATTTAAACTAGCATGGCAATGCATAATTCTGCATTTTTTACCCGATAGGTCTTTTTCTACTTTCCTGTTCTTGTATGGAATATTATGCATTTATTGCAGTCTGTTTACTTGCATGATGCAATTTTAATGGGTATAATGAAAGAAACGCTTTGTTTTATTGAAAAATATAAAATATTACAACAGTTGTAATAAAATACCATTTGTAATATTACATTGTTTCTTCTTTCACTGTCTAGTAAAATAAAATGAAAGAGTCAAATCTCGACAGTGCCATATCACTGGTCTACACGAAAGTTTTGTGTCTTGCATAAGTTGACACAACACACAAGACTGATCTTGTAACAGGTCAACACATATTTTACACTTTCCCTCTCAAATCACACCAATGCACTTGCATGTAAATTGCCGTCTGCTTCAATGCTTTGACTTAAATTCCAGGTGGATGGAAATCATTTTTCTGAGAATTGCAGATAAGACCCATCATGATTGCACACTTCAGGTCAACAGCTTTCCTTGGTGTGGATTGTCTACATTGTGCCCAACCCATGCCATGAACAGCTACTGACTCAGTCTTACTCTGACCACGAAAGAGTTAAAAGCCAGTCTTCAAGTACTTGTTGAGACACAAGACCAGTCTTCCTAGTTATTCACAGGCAATCAGCTCCACTGGTCAAAATATTTAAGTCCAGTCCAAATGCCACTGCACCACTTGTCAACATGGGCCACTGGCTTCATCAGTAGTCCACAGCACTTGTCAACACTGTTGTCTTCAATTAGTGATCCACAGTTCAATGAACATTTAATTGCTGGCTGCTTGAACAAGTTCTTGAACAGATTATCAGTCAACTTGGGACTTTTCAGCATTACAGTATAAAGACGCATCATGTACAGATATGAACCATGGCAAACTTTTTCCAAGGTTTTGTTTTTAAACATGTGTGACAGGAAACTTGAATGCCATAGCTGCTGTATGAAGACCTATATTTACTGCACTCTGTCAGAGTCCCTACAGATCCATCAAATTCATCACAGATATCCAGTCATCCCATTGGGTTTCCATTTCACCATATCCACCTCACTCAGTCAGTCCCAACTTCTCTGACAAGTCCATTTTTCTTCCTGTGTTTTATCCATTGGGGTATCACACATACTGTTCAGTCTACTACTATCATGTCACTGTTGACTTCACCATTACCAATGCCCTCGCTACGAATAATGTCTTGCCATTGACTGGTCCACTGCTCTGGGTTAACATCTCCATAGATCTGCAACAGCACAATGGCATACGTGTTACTTTCATCAAGTGATCTAAGGTTAAACTGCAGCATTTCCACCACTCATTTATTTGTACAGGAATATGCCATACAACAATATCTTCAGGATCAATTCTGAATGATGCCTTAATAACAGATGGAGGCACATGTAGCTGAGAATGCTTTGGGTCCAAGAACCAGTTCTCATATCAACATAATATCCTTAAAATTCTCTTACACACGTGATGGGTGTAAAAATTAATTTACTTGCCCATGTACTTCCCATTTAAAAATTAAAAACATATGCCTCATATGCCACAAATGTTCGCCAAAACATAAATTCCATGTTCAACCTGTTCATATCTATACATTTTTCTCACTATGTAAAACCTGGCAAGACCAGTGACGGGGAACCAAAACTAGGAGAGGAAACCAACCGGTTTTGTATCGAGTGATACTCATCAGTGGCAGTTAGGATCACCGTGTCCCGCTGCTTTTATAGGCAGGGGTAACGTTGCTAGTTGACATTAGGTCAACGTCATGGTGGTCGTACGTCACAACGCAGACCGAGACTACCAGTCGACTGTTGGATTTAATGAGTTGGGGTGACGTCTTGGAAAACGAGGACATCACGAGAGTAAGAACGGAATGATGGTTGTTATGCACAGAGTAAGCTCTAGGTACAAGGCCTGTTTTTTTGCCTTTAAAAGGAAATGGCTTTCCATTTTAGTGGCAATAAAGGACGTATCAGACTGATAGCGCTTAGAGCTTTATGGTGTTCCTGAGGTCAACTTTGAGAAAAGGTTGACAAGGGAGTTATGTGGCGGTAAATAGACTCAGAACTAAAAAATTTTCTCACTATACATGTGGTACATGTACTCGTGTACTTTTTAAGTTAACTTTACAAATTAAATTAAATGATACTTGCAAAACCAGAATGTATCCGAAAAACACCACAGAACCATGTACAGAATTCTAAAACACAAGGAAATATGACCATTTATTCCTGTTTACCTGGCACACAAAGTCTAGGACATTCCTCTTCGATGTCTCCAATTTAGCTCTCTGTCCCCATTTGAACTCGTAGGATGGCGGATCAGATGTGGGCTGTCGAATGTACTCTAAATATCCTTGTCGTACAAATTCCTGAGTCACAAGACGCTTCACATCTCGGAAAGGGTCATCATTTTGTCTACAATAAAATTACAGCATTGTTATGTGTGTGCCTGGGGGAGAAAAACCACTGCAGGGTGAAGCATCAACAAGCAGTGATAACCCTGTGAAGACTACTTACCACTGGCCACTGGCATATGCACAAAGCCAAATTGCAGCTCACTTCAGGCCCAAGAAGCCTGGGTTTCCTTCAAAGTCAGCCCACTGAACTTCCAAAGCCACAACAGGTTGGTGCAAACCACTAGCCATGATCATTCTGTGTGATCAAGTTTCTTCCATTTGCCAGGCACCTTCAACTTTGTGGCCTTAATTTTTTCTGGGTAGTCTCCCCTATGAAAATTCACTTACTTTTTTCTTTGTTAAATATAAAATCTCCCCATGAGAGCAAAATACGTCCCTGTTTCTTGTCAGAGGATGTTGTCAAAAATGCATTCCTCAGGCTTCCATACAGGCATTAAATACAGGCTTGATCAACCCTGAGAAGTCTTTTCCTCTGCTTGTTTGGTCCCATAATCATAGTAAAAATTCAATGTGATCCAGTAATATGGATGAGCAACAGGCACAGGGTTTCTAAGACAGATGGTTGGCTAGAAAGGAAAGTCTTCTTTCAAGTTATTAACAGTTATTGATAAGTGTCTGATGGCCTTGTAGTCATTGAAAAACCAGAAGTACAGGAATCCTATGGCACACGGTAAATTAGATTCACTGCCTGCAGAAACAATGTCACAATGAGGGTACAGTCCTATTTTCAAAAGGTGGTCACTTCTTCCTCCTAAATGGTGCAGCATGTGCTTTACCACAAGGACCAAGACCTTCCCTCCAGGCCAACTGTTTGCCCTATGACCTCTGCACTAGCAGCACCCATACTACACAATCACATTCAATTTTTACCATTTACAACTATTGAGCAAAGCTGCGCTGATATAATTTACAATCAAGCAATCATATTTGAGTGTTCATGTCAATAAAAGTCATGTCAAATTTTACTTACTCAATATCTAAACCCAGCTTCTTCAATGTGTGCCAAAGTAGTGCTGAAAAATACAGGGGATTAAATTGTATTTGCAATTATGAATCCATTTGTATTTCATAGTTTGAGAGCAAAATTATTGATGTTGCATAGGAACGATAATTTAGGAGCAATCCGAGCATCACAAACTTTACTTGTTATGTCAGTCAAAAATATGATCACTCCATAGATTCACAATTATGCACAATGTAGCTTTTTTCCTTGTTCTCTGCTACATACAGGTGTTTAAGTTGCAATCAAAAATGTAATGTTTTCAGTGTTGTCAAACACCTATTCTGACTATACTGCTCAGGAAACATTGCCTGACTTTCACTAATGGAAATAGGAAAAATATGGAATCAACTCATTTGTGCAGGTTGAGAATGCAGCAAATACGCCTCTGCATGAATATGACCTTGATCCATTCCAAAGACTATAAAGAAAAATAATTAGGTTTTCATGGGACACAACACTTAGTACAATTTAATACCAAAAATATATTTCATCTGACTCAGGCCAGGATTTCTTTCTTTTTCTCTCTCTCTTTTTATTTTACTTATTTTATTTATGTGGGTGGTTTGTCTGTTATGGTGGACTGTCAAACCTAAAATTTTTAATTCTTTCCTGCTCAAATTGCCCAAAAGCACCCAGATGTAAATTGACCTCCTTAAATGTTTTTACATAAAATTTCTTGCTACCGGAAAACATTTTTGATGAGATTTGTATGTAAGACCATTCATGATGGCATGCCCCAGGTCAATAACTTTCCTTGGCAGGGGTTGAGTGCAATGCACCAACACCACCATCTTGACAATGCACACCTTTACCTTCTTGCCTGTGAAATTCTATCATTTCAAATTCTGAATGCATAGCTCTGCAATATATACTTTAACAAAATGAGTCTTGGACACAAAAGTTCCTCTGTCATATTTCATTTGTAACACCAATGATACACATACACAGGTATTCACAGTTTCAAGTCCTGAATGGTGCAGTCAAAGATAATTATTTATATTAGGCTTAGTTTTTTTGCATTGCAGGCACAGGACTGCCACTGTATTTTAATTTCAAATGAATACAATCACAGAAAATATTTCAGATATGGCACCCTAACATGATAGTGGAAGTGACATGACAGCCTGTGGCAGTTCCTTCATTCTGTTCACCAACATACACAAAATATATATTCCTATTGCTCTGTACATTTTGTCAGTCCAGTCTACCTATTGATGATGAACTTTAAAAATAAACTTTGAGATACCAAAATTACACTATTTTTTTCAGAGGAATTTATCAAGAAAATGAAACTCAATGTACATATTAAATGTCATGCTATGGTTCCTGGGTGGCACGGCCATAGCTGTATATTCATATTTGTATTGACCATACTTTACATGATTTATGTGCATGTCACCCCCATGTTGTGCACATAAAATATGCACATAATCCCAATCTTTTCAGGCAGCTACGAAACTAGTGTTAAATTCTTAAAAGAGTCAACTTACTATCTGGTAGTACATTGCCATTCATAAAGATAAGCCCAAGAATCACCATCAGTAGACCCATTTTTGCATTATCTTCTGGCTGCCTGCAAAATTAAAGCCACGTCACTATATATTTACTGTCAGCAAACAAAACCTACATATTTTCAAAAGTTGCAACACGGTGAGATACAGGTCAGTACCTGCGTACACAGATGGAATTTTTTTCTTATATAAGGCTTGGGAAGTACTAGATGAATTACCAGTTTGGCATTTGTGAACTTAAATTTGTAAAAAATGCTAATTTTGTGAGAAATGAGCATATGGCCTTGTCTGTGACTGTGATGTGACCTGCATGTGAAAATCTTTTTGTGCAAATAAAAATGTTCATTCTCTCAAAATGGGAACAGGACAACAAGGGAGTATGAAAACAATACATTAGATACAACTACATGCTTCAGCAGAAGCAACATGTACATACCACTGCAAATGTGGTTCTTCTGTGCTGTTTTCCAGTAAGCTGACCAAGATATATGACTTTTGCTTCCCCTCAATTTCCACAAGATCTAGACCAAAGACCTGAAAACCAAAACATTAAATTTTAATTGCAAAAGAACTTGTCACTTGATAATTGGATCATCAACAATACTCTGGATATGCTGGAAGTTCAGATTGACTAAACTTGCAAGATCTACCATTTGTATTTATATTAGCATTCCCAATAATTATTTATCTTATAAGATTTTATCTGCTTGAAAATACTGAACTTTCCAAATAGACACCCAGACACACTCATGACATTGGCACATTTAGACAAGGAGAAATTGCACAAATAACAAGATATGTTTGTAAAAACATAGATGCCCCCTGCCCTCATTACCCTTCCCCTCGCTACCCTATTGATAGTGGTAGATGGGGCACTCGTGACCTTACAAAATTAGTGAAGGTTGATCATACATCAATGTCACATATCTTTAAACTTTAACCTCACCCTTAAAAAACAGCTCAAAACCTGGACAATATAAAAGTTATACTTATAGCTGAAAAATTAGTCATCATTTAGCAACCATATTCAGCAAAGTGGCTTTATGACCTTGGAAATTAGGGCAAGGTCACACATTTTCACTTGACCTTCTTCAGTTATTGTGCAAAAACCACAGGAAGTCTACTGTATGTGTGTGACCCTCAAAACTGGGTCAAGGTCACCCATCTACAAACTCAAACTAGCTCTTATAGGCAACCATAAAGCTGTGCAATATAAAAGCGCTACCTCTAAAATGGAAGTTATCATGCAGAAACAGTATCCAACCAAATGGCTCTGTGACCTTTGAAATTAGGTCAAGGTCATCCATCTTCAAACTTGACCTAGCCCCGAATACGGACAATTATCCAGTGCAATATAAAAGTCATATTTTAAAAACCTCTTCAGTTATCATGTGGAAACCAAAGTTAACTCAGGTACCAACGTGACCTTGGAAATTAAATCAAGGTTACAAAACTTTAAACTTCTTCTAGCCCTTAGCAAGAACTATAGACCTGTAAAGTATCCCAGTCCTAACTAAAAAACTTCTTGAGTTATTATGCAGAAACCACAGGAATTCTACAATCTCTCTCTGACCCTGAAAACTGGGTCAAGGTCACCCATCTTCAAACTCAACCTAGCCCTTACAGAGAACCATAAAGCTGTGCAATATAAAAGTTCTAGCTCCAAGGTATAAGTTATCATGCAGAAAGCATGAAACCATATTCAGTAAAGTGGCTCTGTGACCTTGAAAATGAGGTCAAGGTCATCCATCTTCAAACTTTGCCTAGCCCCAAATATGGACTATAATCCTGTGCAATATAATAGTCCTAGCTCAAAAACCTCTTCAGTTATTGTGCGGAAACCAAAGTTAACTCGGGTACCACTGTGACCTTGGAAATTAGGTCAAGGTCACCCATCTTCAAACTTTGCCTAGCTTTTGACTAGAATGATACACCTGTACAGTATCAAAGTCCTAGCTCAAAAACTTCTCAAGTTATTGTGCGGAAACCACAGTTTACCGACAGACTGACATGTGCAAAGCTATATGCCCCACCTTCTTCTAAGGGGGGCATTAAAATTATAACCCACAGTTTATTTTCACCTGACAATGCTTCAGTCTTTGAGTAATAGAAAATTGGCACTTATTACTGTGGTACATGTTTTTACTGTTTTCATTCCAACTGTAGCACATGCCCCAACAGAAGCACACACCCTACTTTTTAATCGGGGGTGGAGTGTCATTAAAAATTCAGCAGTTTTCAATATTTTTAAAAATTAAATGCTTCTGATGCAAGAAGAGGGTTCATTGTTGTTATTTTATGCTATATGGATTCTATGATAAGTGTAATTGCTTGTGGTATTGTAAATAAGACATATCATTATCACAAAACTCTGTGAAAACCATGTCTGCTCCAGGAAATCTTTGCATTTGCACAGTGTGCTACTATTGGAATGAATATGGTATGTAGCACTGTCACTAAGTAAATAGAACTGTAAACAGTCAATTCTTTTAGCGCCACATTTTTAAATGAGTCAACAACCTTCCTAAGCATGCTTTGGGCGCAATGTGCCCAAAGCATGCTGATGAAAGCTGTTGACCTGGACTACATTTTACACAATTAGAGGTATGCTCGAACTTGAATGAAAGTCTTCTTACAATGAGCATGAATCCAGCACCATTGTAACAAATAGCTGCTGATGCTAGCCATATACCCCGCCAACAACAATCATGGCGGAAGATACACATGATGTACATTTGTATATTATAGTTTCCACGTAAAGTATGAAAAGTTTCAGTTGGTGGTACGGAAATAATAGACAGAGACCACACAACCCCAGCAACACCCACCCCCTGAAAAAAAATTCCAAACTTGAAAAATAAATAAATTGAGCAGTAGTTCCCCAAGAACAACCACCTTTCATATTTTACCGCTCTTCCCCCTTAGTCCACCAATTGGTAGAACTGTTTGCAAACTAAATTAAACTAAATACATGATCACAGAGTTGTTCAATATTAGCAGTTCCATGCTGATGATGCAAGAACCAGACATTCATGTTGCCACTACCTTTGACAAGTACCCACCAGGTATCAGTCAACTATAACACTTTAAACAAGACCATGCACGTGTACACAACCCCAGACACCCATCCCCTGATTAAAAAGAAAAAAAAAAAAACAAGTCCAAATTTTTTTGGGCCACTTGGGTATCTCACTGAATTTTTGGCACTAGTTTACCATCTATTTGGCAATTTCTCCACAAAATACAACAGGTAGCATCACCAGTACTTCACTCACAATAGAGACTTATCTCTGTAATAGTTATGTCATGGTTTATTCACATCATAACCATAATTAAATATACAAGGCCCACCACTAGCTATTCACCTTTATAGTCCCAGTGACTTTGACCAAGTAGGTCAAAGTCACCAATAATGCGTAACATTCTAGTTTAAGACATGATACATATATATCCTATAAATTTGATAAGACTAGTTGCATTCTGTGCAGAAATAAAGAATTTATATCAGTTTGAACACATTTTGACTAATAATTTCTGTAAAACTACAGGTAGGCTCCACTGGTATCAACCTTGATAGAGATTCTGACCCCCCACATAGCCCACCACATTTCATGAAGATCCACCAAAAATTATTATTTTTTAAATTATATATATAAAAAAAAAAATAAAGATGCTAGAGCATTTACAAATATTTTCAAATTTCAACCCCTATATTAATATTACATAAAACTGTAGGAGGCACCACCAATATCGAATTTGACCTAAGTTTTCATACACACTATAAGAGTCCTGATATTTATACTTGGTTAACTTGAAAACTGTGGATGGCATCGCGCTAGTGAGCAAAAGTTTACGGATGGATGGAAGGACGGGCAGATATGAGCTGTCACATAAGCTCATTGACCTTCCGTCAGCTGAGCTAAAAATACCTCCCAAGCTTTGATTCAGCTCGGCAATTGCCATTTTGGGACTGGCTCAGGCACTTGTACAACAAAACTATGCTCAGCAAAGAAAACACAACCAGTGTGACTGCCAAGACATGACCATGATGAGCCAATGTTAAAAAGTTACAGGGAAACCAGTCCTGAAATTCTTTATCCATATGGACCCATACTTACATCTCTCAACTTCGCCTGTGCTTTTTGGATCAATAAAGGAAATGCTCTATTGTGCTGCTTCAACACATGTTTGTTTATGTCTGAAAGCAATGAAATTCAGCCACATCAGAGATGAAATACATGTACATACAAGAAACTGATTGAAGATATGATTGTACAAGAAGTAACAAAAGTATTAAAGTCTATCACAAAATAGATGAGTTTAACTTTGAAGTAATTAATTATCCTTTCCCGGACAGTAATATTTCGGATAATATTGGATATAATACATTTTTGTCACAGATTTTGAGATTTGGTCGTATTTGTTCTAAATTTCAGGACTTTGCATCAAGAACCAAATTTATTTACAATAAACTTGAGTCAAGAGGATTCAGAGGTGTACTTTTGATCAAATATTTCTACAAATTTTGCTGTAAATATACTGAGATGGTTAGAAAGTTTGGCTTCAATAATTTTAGAGATTTTAGACTTGCCTGTTTTGCTACTTAATTTTATCTTTTGGCACCATTATGTTTAAATGTTCACCTTTCAGACATTTTAGGCTAGCTTGTTTTCTGTTAGGTAAACCCCCAGGGGCTACAGGTAGCAAGAAGCGGCCTACGACAGTTGCATGTTTGCCTAATTGTACTTAAAATCCTGTTAAGAAAAATTGTTTTGAAAGCATGTTTTTGGCATTAAAGCTAATGACTTCCATTCTTTTCTGATATGCCTAAATGCACATTTACTCATTATTAAAAAATTACTCAAAATTGACAGTATTTTCTCAAGTGTCACAAACCTGACACATTGACTCAGGGTTGGCAGTTAAATAGAGCTTAATTGTTTGAGGAGTAGGTGTCATCATGGAGTTTGTTTTACATCTCTGGTGCAGGATGTACATTGTTACAGTCCTTGTTAGGATTTCCCTTGGTTTGTACAGGTGGTCTAGCTGCAACTGTTTATTTTACTATCACTGGGACTGAATATAATGCCCCAGCTTGTTTCCACTTCAGTTAAACATTGGTGGATGGTTTAACTAGGATAAGCTGTCCAGCTAGAAAGGGTACATATTGGTTCAGGGGTAAGTCAAATTGTTCTTATCTGAACCTGTACTATGAAAATTTGGTAATTATGGTTTGTTTGACAGGTGTTCTTCTTTGATATGAAGCTTTGCATTTATAAGCAAAACTTCACATATTTAGCTAATTCATCAATTGCCATGTTCATATTTATTCATTATTCTTTGGGTTGTCTTTGCTGAATATTTAGCTGACAAGGAGCCGCTACTCAGAGAGACCTGTACAGGTAAAAGGCTCCGAAACATGTTGAGTAGTTACCCGCTGAAGACCCTTTAATTTATTTGGGCTAATACAGCCTATGTCAAAATTTTACAGAAGAACGTGTGCAATATGGACAATAGAACTTCTATGTATATAAGTTAGACAGGGACAGGTTAGCTTATGGAGAGTAAAGAGTTCGGACTACGGAATAGGGTAATGACTACTAGGAAGTGGTTTTGGACAAAAAGACACAAATACAACACAAAAATGATAGGGTAGCTCAATTTAAATTATGGATGTCTGGGAGATGTAATACCAAGGAGGTTCCTTGGTAATACCATCATGACAACAACTCAGTAACTTTTGTGAATTCATGTCAGATAATGATGTTAGCATCTGAATAAAATATAGGATTAACAGGTGAACTTACAGTTTAGTAATGTTTTGCAACAACATTGTACAGTGGTACCTGCTGTATGCAACCACTGCCATGAGCAGCCTCATTGCTTTTTGTGGTCACTAGGCTCAGACACAGGAGTCAATTTCTTCATGAAATTTACCTGTGGTGACATGTCACCTGCTGTATGTGGAAACTTTTCCTTGGCAGAGGGGTTGGCTACATACAGCAGGTACCACTGTACTTAAATAGATCTTAAGGATATATATCAGGTTACAATGGGTTAAACCATCATTTTTGCTATTTTCACACATGTTATGCACTTTTCCTTTAAGTTTTGTATGCCGGAATCAGATTTCAGGTTGTGTAAAGGAAAATTGTGAATTTTGGCAAAAGTATTGGGCCTGGTTCTCACTGTTTGGTGTGGCTTCGGCTGGGGACCAGCTAAGCTTCTAAGCTCCGCCCTGCAGGAATCCAACAGGAGCCTCATTTACATACAGCAGGTGTGAGCGCTTCTGTGCATGCGCCGCACAAGCAGACTACGATCAGCTGGGCAGGCAAACCCCGGCATCAACACAAGCCTGCAACTAAAAACAGTCCCATAATCGGTATCCCTCTGGCTGTTCATTCACATCTCCTTGTTCACAACAATCTGTAGATCTAGCCTCGTTGGACCACAAAGTCTCCGAGTTTCTGGGCACTAGCACTGCAAAATCGTTTGTCCAGACCGGGTTGGCTTGTGGATGTTGTGGTGTTCACCGAATCAGTATCCGTGACCTTGGCCTCAACTTCGTTCTACCCTGACCCAGCAATGCCAGACTCGCCCGGGGTCTCCGTGAGGCTCCATCGGGTTGCAGGGTTGTCTCCACTGGAGGGAACTGATTGTAGTATGATCCTAGATCAGACGCTTTGAGTTCACTTGCAACTGACGCGGGCATCGGTCTGCCCCTAGGGTTTTTTCTTTCTCGGCATCTTTGCAATAGCACTTTCTAATCACACAAATGTAAGCAACGATCCTCTGAACTTGATAGAAACTTTCTGAACTGAGACTGAAGTTCTGATTTACTGACACCTATATTGGGCCCCACGCAAGACGGCAAACATCATAGCACCCGGTTGCCCCGTAACCACCTGTCAGTCATTTGACGGCCAATCAGGGTAAACTTGAGAAACCCCAACATGGAATCCAAAATGACAGATGAGCACGATTACAACATTTTCGGATGTAAAACCTCTAAAATAAAGCATTCTTCGAAGTTTGATGCTCCAAACTTGTCCATTTACTCAACAGGCAGGAGTGCGTAACGGAATACCAAGGTGTCATTGCGATCAAAGGCCCAAAGAATAGCGCAAGTCCTATTGAAGTCGGCATTTGCTTTGAAAGTGTTTTTCTCGGCATCATTCCTGGACTTTGTTTCTCAACTTCTTGTGAAATCAACTTCGTCAGTTTTGCTCATAAAGACCTGGGGTTTGTGGCAAACTGTTCACAAGAATATAATCTTTAAAAATGTTTCTCAGATTTTTTCTATGTTGAGTTGTTTTCTCTCTACAGCGAGCCAAAAGTCAAAACCTTTGATGTAAGAATGGAATGTCATCTTTTCAACTTTAAACGTAAGTATCTCCACAATAGCGCAAACAATGAAAAAAGTGAGACACGTCTGTGTAGAAAATCATGTCTGCTAGCTTTTGCAACAGAAATGCACATGCTCAAGCTCAAAATAAAAAAGTAGATTTAACAATTGTATGATTTTTTTATGATCACTTTACCTGATTGTTGTGTCAACACAGAAGAACTGGTACAAATGAAAATGCTAGCAACTTATTCCCAGATTTGTTAGCTTTCAGGAAATATATAGTTTATGGTACTTTTAGCGTATTTTCAGACTTTTATTAAGTCATTTGTAAGACTCACGTGTAACCAGATATATACCCTTAAATAAACAGAAGATAAAACACAAACACACACATATCCAAGCCACCAACATTTATCTGGTTATAGCGTGTATGTATATATATATATATATATATATATATATATATATATATATATATATATATATATATATATATATATATATATATATACATACATATACATATATATATATATATATATACATATACATACACACACACACACACGCACACAGTGTTCCCTCTTCATATCACCCCTCATTACAAGGCAGTTTCTGATATAACACAGTGGGTACCATGGATCCCACATATATACATACACACACAATACAATATGTTATAATATAGAACTTAAGTTATGACCAGCAGGGTTTCAATTTAAATAAAACAACATATCTAAGAAGACAGTTTCATTGGTTCTTTCTTTGACTACATACACAGGGTCAGGTAAGGCATGTCATTTTCTGTGATCGCAGAAAACGGAAGGAAATTGCGGAATGCCTAATCTGAAACAGATTTTATAATCAAAACAGAATTGTTAAAATTCAAATAGAATTTTCTGTTTATAATGTTTAGATTGGCCAAAACAATAACATCGATATTCACCCTTAGTAAGTTCTCTTCAATGGGATTTCCCTCAATAGATATGATTAGCGAATCGGAGATGAGTCTTATTCAAGCATCTAGGCATTTTTACGGGAATGCACATTCAACATTGAAGTAATTTAGAATTTTTGATAACTTTAATTCATTTGTGATGTTCATTCTTCTACAAGAATGAACATTATTCATTCCTTTGAGTGTTAACCCTTCCTCTGTTACGGGAGAAAAAACCTGCCCAAAGATACTTGCTTCTCCTATGCTGGGAGGGGCGAGTTTATCCGCTCAATGTAACACATGATGAAGACTGACTTTTAGTGCGCGTAATTACTTAGATATGGCAACATGGCATGTTCTTCTGTTCATGCACAGCATATTCAATGGTTTCCATTAAAACTATTAAGCAACAGAACCAAAGTAATCAATATTGCAGTATCTCTAATAAAAACAACAGGGCTTGACTGATAAGTACCCAAATGGAAAAAATCTTTAAAATCAGGAATGCACAGCAGTGCCACCTACTGAACAACTTTGTTTGACCCTTCCACAAGGAGCATATCCCCCAAGTTTCAGTTTAATTGAGTGACAGTTCTACAGAAGAAGTCAAAAATAGCTAAAACACACAAAAAAAATATAATTAAAAAAAAAAAAAAATTGCGGCCCCACCTGGTGAACAAATTTAGAACTAGGCGTCCCCTGGGAGTGTTCCTTTGTAATATCACAGCAATTGGGTGAGCGGTTTCAGAGCTTTTTAAGATTTGCCCCCCAAAAGAACAAAATAATTCATTAAAAATCCAAAAATCACTGGAACATGACCATTTGAACAAATCTGGTAGAAACCCACTCAAGATACATTGCCACCAAATTTGAGGTCAATCTGAATGACCGTTTTGGAGAAAAAGTCAAATGTGAATTAGCTTTAGAACGCCCACTGACTTACATAGTAATCAATAGGAAAGCTGCATTGACCGATAAGTACCCGAATTGAAAAAAATCGTTAAAATTTAGGAGTCCACAGCAGCGCCACCTCGTGAAGAAATTTGTTAGACACTTCGACTAGGAACATATCCACCAAGTTTCAGCTTAATCTGAGTGACGGTTCTGGAAAAGAAGTAAAAAATGACAAAAACACACAAAAAAAATCACTAAAAATAGAAAAATTGCAGTGCCACATGGTGAACAAATTCAGAACTAGGAGTCCCTGGGAGTGTCTCTATGCCATATCAAAGTAATTGGGTGAGCGTTTGGGGAGAAGAAGATTTTTTAAGATTTGCCCCCCAAAAAAACAAAAAAAATTCATAAAAAAATCCAAAAATCACTGGCGTGCGACCATTTGAACAAACTTGGTTTTGGAGAAGAAGTCGAAATTGTGAATTGTGGATGATGGACAGACAAACGGACGGAAGATGGAAGGACAATGGATGGCTAGTCATAACATAAGCTCAGCTGAAGCAGGGTGAAAATCTTGCTGCCTTCTATTCTTAGATTATCATTTTTACCTCAGAGATAGTTAATTTATGTAAGATGACATGTCTGGAACCAGCAAGAGAATTATTGTATGAAGCTTGAGGCCGCAAAATACGCAATTTTACCACTGTTTTGCAGATTTTTTTATGTGCAAATGAACCAAAAACAATTGATCAGATGTATATTTTGAAGTCTATATGAACAAAATCATCATATTTACCCAACAAAATTGTTTCTGTAGCAAAAACTATGCAGTTTTGATTGACCAGAAATGAGCATACCATGTCTTTGTTTATGCAAATAAAGGTTTGTGTGGATGCCCTGAAAATTGTGTTTATATGGCGATTCCAAGACTAAATTAAGTTCCTCCACTTATTTTCTCTATATGCATGAAATATACATGTAAATTTTATTTAAAAGCTGAACTCCTGAACGCCAGAGTGAAACGGAATTGAAGCAGAATTTGCTGTTTTGTGGAATGGAAAAAGACAAAATTTGAAACTGAAAATGACAGGCCCTAGTCATATTAGTTTGTAGCAGCTTTGTGTGAGTACAAGTCTTTCTTTACTTCTACGTTTGGATAGTCAGTTTTCTGTGAAGGGTCAAAAATATGTGTAGAATTCTTTTCTTGGGTTAGTCAGAATTCAAGTTTTGTGTTTTTCTGTATTTTAGTGCATATATACTTGTTCATTTAATTTCACAAGGTCTTGCCATTTAAAGGAAGATCTTATATTTATTTGCTTTTATTTCACATTCTTACAGTCTTATGTCCAGAATTCTTTTCTTGGGTCAGTTGGAATTCAAATTTTGCTGCTTTTCCGTATATATTAGTGCATATATACTTGTTCATTTAATTTTACAAGGTCCTGCCATAATAAGGAAGATCTTATTTTATTTATTTGCTATTATTTCACGTTCTCCCAGTCTTCAAAATTGACGTCAGGTAAAGACAAGCAGCCACTATCACAAAAAATAGCGCTCAGAGAACGTATTACCCTCAGCACCCACAATCTTTTTCTTCCTCAATGCTGCCATTTTTTTGACACTTCACAGGTGCCATAATACCGTGTAACTGCACCAAAAATTTGATGAAGCTGTGATGAATCCTTCTGGAGCTATTATGGTAACACTGTCTAATTGTGTGCCACTCAGCCTTCAAATAAATATTCAAAAGTTTCATAACAAGTTTAAAAATAAAGAGAAAGCAGGAGGGAACGGAAGATGTCACAACTATACACCAGTTGTGGCAGTGTTGCACCTATTTGTATAAAATCTGGTGGCTTGCATGTGATCTTTGAAGCTGGAGGCAGCTGTCACACACATATACACACTTAGTCCACATCTACATCATATTTTGTGCACTCTTTTCTGATTTGTGGAGTGTCTTTTTCCTCCTTATGGTTTATGTTCACCTGAAATGTTAAATTATCAGAACCTGAAATCTGGACTGTTGACGAGTGAATTTATACACAGTGACATACCCTGTCTCTTGACTGGAAGTTTTTTCTGGTCCATAATAAGAAGGTACTGTACCAGATCATTCACCTACAATAAGAAACAAACATTTTAAAACAGCAGAAAAAAGAAGTAGATATCTCTGCTTACAAAATGATCAGCGAAAGCTCCCTGAATGTGTTCCCATGTCAGACATTCATTGGTAAATTGTAAAATTAAATCAATTAAAAGATTCTTTCTTGATATACTGATGAATTATAATAAAAAAAAAATATGTGACAACGTAATATGAGATACTTTGAGTAATATCAATATTAGTAAGTATAATTACCTCTCGACCACCATTTTCCAAACCTCTGTGTCAGAAGTTGTTGCGACCACAGAAGCTGTCTCCACCTGATCAGCCCACATGGGGCTAGATAGGGGAGGCGCCAGCTAAACAAATCTGCTAGAAACTCACCCAAGGTACATTGCCACCAAGTTTAAAGTCAATCTGACTGACGGTTTTGGAGAAGTCAAAACTGTGAATTAGCTTTAAAATGCACATTGATTTACATTTAGTAATCAACAGGAAAAGTGCATTTACCGACAAGTACCCAAATTGAAAAATTCATGGAAAATCAGGAATCTGCAGCATTGCCACCTAGTGAACCGTTTTGTTTGACCCTTCCACAAAGAACATATCCACCAAGCTTCAGCCTAATCTGAGAGACGGTTCTGGAGAAGTTAAAATAGCAATTACACACACACACACACACACACACACACACACATAAAACTTTGAAAAAAAATCGCAGCACCACCTGGTAAACAAATTCAGAACTAGGAGCCCCTAAGAGTGTTCCTGTGTGATATCAAAGCAATTGGGTGAGTGGTTTCAGAGAAGATTTTGTACAGATTTTCCCAAAAAAAAGAACAAAAAAAAAAAAAAAATAAAATAAAAAAAAAAAAAAAAAAAAAATCCAAAATCGCAGCACCACCTGGTAAACAAATTCAGAACTAGGAGTGTTCCTGTGTGATATCAAAGCAATTGGGTGAGTGGTTTCAGAGAAGATTTTGTAAAGATTTTCCAAAAAAAAGAACAAATAAAAAACAAAAAACAAATCATAAAAATCCAAAAATCACTGAAGCGTGACCAATTCGACCAAGTTGATCGTTGACGACGGATTAAGGCCACTACATAAGCTCACCTACTGACAAGTCAGCTGAGTTAAAAATCTTCTCCAAAATGGCTCACCCAATTGCTTTATCACACAGAAACACTCCCAGGGACTCATAGTTCTTAATTTGTTCACCAGGTGCTGCTGCATTTTTTTTTTCTATTTTTTTTTTTTAAATAATTTTTTGTGTGTTTTCACTATTTTTGACTTCTTCTCCAGAACTGTCACTCAGATTAAGCTGAAACTTGGTGGATATATGTTTATGTTCCTTGTGAAAAGATCAAACAAAATTCTTCACCAGGTGGCACTGCTCTGGATTCCTGATTTTCAACATTTTGTTCATTTCGGGTACTTAACTGTAAATGCACTGTCCTAATGATTACAATGTAAGTCAATAGGTATTTTAATGCTAATTCACATTTCATACTTCTCTGAAATCATCATCCAGATAGACTTCAAACTTGGTAGCTATGAACTTTTGGGTGGGTTTCTACCAAGTTTGTTCTGATGGTCAAGCTGCAGCGATTTTTAAATTTTTTTATGAATTTTTGGTGGGCAAATCTTAACAACAGGGCTGTGTGAACAGCCCATGCTCAGCTGACCTAGAGATTCATCACACTTGTGGCTATTTGAACTTGGGATACGATCAAAGTCACCCATCTACTGAGTAAGTCTGCCCTTTATGGAAGAACACGAACATATGCGACATAAAAGTCCCAGTTCAAGTAGCTGTCAAGTTATACTGAAGAGTACAATTTATGTATGTTGCAATGTGACCCCAGAAATAAGGTCAAGGTCACTCTTGTACTGTCTAAGCGTGACCTTTACTGAGAAACATTAACATGTCAAACATCAAGTTCCTAACTCAAACTATATCTTAAGTTATCAAGTGTACAGTAAATTTCATGTCAGTTGCCCTGTGACCTTGGGAATACGCTCAAGGTACAAAAATCACTGGAGCATGACCGTTTGCACAAAATAGGTAAACACTCATAAAAGGTACATCCCCACCAAGTAGTACAAATATCTGGCCAAATTATTTAAGTTGTAACCATTCAAAGAAATTTCCATGTTAAACATTCCTATTAAAACTATTTTTAAAGTTTTCAAAAAAAAAAAAAAAAAAAAGAGAACAAAGTTGGTAGAGACCCAGCCAAGGTACATTGCCACCAAGTTTGAAGTCAATCTGACTAACAGTTTCTTCAGAGAAGTCCAAAATGTGAAATAGCATTAGAATGCCCATTGACTTGCATAGTAATCAATCGAAAAGGTGCATTACTGATAAGTAACCAAATGGAAAAAATCTTTTAAAAAAATAAGGAATCCACAGTAGTGCCACCTAATGAACAAACTTGTCCCTTTCGCAAGGAACATATCAACCAAGTTTCAGCTGCATCTCTATGAATTTTCTGGAGAATACACAGAAAATAGCAAAAAAAAAAAAAAAAAAAAAAAAAAAAAAAAAAAAAAAAAAAAAAAAGTCCTGAGTGTCCCTGCGTGATATTAAAGCAATCTGGTGGGTGGTTTTGAAGAAGATTTTTCAAGATTTGCCCAAAAACGAACAAAAAAACCCTGGAGCATGACCATTTGAACAAGCCTGGTAGAGACCCACCAAAGGCACACGGCCACCAACACATAACCTTACCTTCCTGTCTATTTCACCTGGATTAGCACTGGCCAAACTCTTCTGTGCTTGAGTCATTGTCTGAGTTTGGGCCTGACTTGGACCTGGTTGGGCTAAATAATCATCATCCTGTAAAAAAAATTAAAGCATATGATTAACATTATCAATGTATACAGAACTTTGTCAACTGCCTGCTCATTCTGACATGAATATATTTTGGTTGCCTGCCCCTGCTATGATATCCTGTTTTCTGTGATGAATCATCATGTTGAATTTAAAATCAGTCCACAACTACCTGAACGGTTTTGCTGCACTGCTGAGTGGTTTTGAACTTGCAGTCTTTCGTGTTGAAAAGTGACCAACTGCTGCAGCAGACTGAACAACAACTGTTCAATTTTTTCCTGAGGCTTCATGATTGATTTTATGGAACTTAATGTCAAAAGGGTGATGATACAGTATGATGTAGTCACACATCAAAAATCTTAACTACTCACATCATACACTACTTGTATACATCAAATAATTTATACATATATATATATATATATATATATATATATATATATATATATATATATATATATATATATATATATACACATATATAAATATATATATATGTCACATTAGGGGTTATGTACAAAACATCACACTGGTGCTCCCTCAGTCGTCAACACCTTTAAAATGTGTACATGTATATACTGTACTGTAGTGTGCTTATCAATGATGGCCTCTCCCATGAAACCTGGTTTCAAATGCCTCATTAATAAAAGATAAAATAGTCTTACACATGTTTAAACTTCCGTCACCTAATGTCACGATGTACTTAAATTTGCCAATTTGGCTTTAGCAGTTAAATTGGCCATACTTTGAGGCCAGGCTTGAGTACAAGTTCATTCTTATTCCATAATAACCAGTACATTCTGTAACAAAGTGAAATTTGTCCTCAGTAGCATTGGTCTGGCATGTTCTCATTTCATCTAGTGTTTTGGGCCATCTATACTAGTCAGCTTCTATTTGTAAGGTGTGTACAGTAATTTTCAACTTAGAGAATTCATGCAATTTTCTTTTTCAAAATTATGTTTTAAAGTACAGTGGGTGCGCAGCTTATGTGAGCCACTTTTATTAATTATACCATTAATCTCTTAAGTCTTGTATCCAGTCTAAACAATATGTGTACATGTGTAATATGACAGTGACAAAAGTGATCCTTTTTTTGTACAATAAAATTATGGCTCTATAAAGTTCAAAAGGTCAAAATGTATAGTAATTTAAATTATTGTTGAAGTCTACCACATTTATCAGTGAGTTAGGTTTGAGAGAGAGAGAGAGAGAGAGAGAGAGAGAGAGAGAGAGAGAGAGAGAGAGAGAGAGAGAGAGAGAGAGAGAGAGAGAGAGAGAGAGAGAGAGAGAGAGAGAGAGAGAGAGAGAGAGAGAGAGAGAGAGAGAGAGAGAGAGAGAGAGAGAGAGAGAGAGAACTTTGAATTAAGTGCAGCTGTCTTCCATGTAACAGTTTAAAATTTTTTCAATGACATTGACAATCAGACATAGGTCAACTTGTCAGTCAGCTGATTTAGATGTTAATTATCTATACAAAAAAAAAGAGGGAGAGAGAGAAAAAGTCAGATATATACAAATTTACCCACGTTTAAATAAATATTGAACCCTAGCTGGGACTTTGTCAATACCAGCTCCTAAAGACCCCCCTATTTCCTTATTGATTAGCTCCCATTGGGTCTTGGTTTATGCCCTCAGTGGAGCATAGCCACCCTAAAATACGGGTAGTGCCTCCTCCCCCACCTCCCGGGAGTTACAGCCAGAGCCCAGACACCTGTATAACTGATAAACCTGGGTTACAAGTACTGTAACAATGGACTGGATTAGGGACATTCAGAACCATAAATGTAAAACAAACTCCATGATGACACCTACTCCTCACTATGAAATGTTTCTTTTTGGTACTCACTGAATCGTACTCTGGTGTCTTGGGTCTCGTTTTTGTGGTCGCTTTAGGCATGGTGACTCGCTGCTTTCCACCTGCAACTACAACCATAGAGGTATCATAGGGATCCCTATAATACCTCTATGCTACAACTAAGAGTCACAACAGACAAAAATGGCGCGTTTTGTGGAAGTACTCGTGAGAAGTACGAAACTATTACACGAATCCATGTTACAGGGACGGTTTTATTTTGACGATCGGATTTAAAATGATAGCTACAAGTGATACCCAAACCAATGAAACGACTAATTAAGAAGGCATCTTTCATCAATACTGAAGAGTCGCTCAACCTGCAATTTTTGGCTTCGAGATTTCCGAAAAAAACCACGTGATTCCGATATCGGCGTTCTCAAAGTTCAAGATGTGCAAAGGGACCTGTGCAAAGCCAAAGTTCCAAGTTCATGATGTGGCAGGGGGAAAGAAACGAGACACTTTATATCCTTAAGAACGTATAAAATCTCCCCAGAAAGCTTGTCATAAATAACTCTCGCCAGTAACATTTTCTAGGGACATATTATGGCGGAGAACAACGTTCTGGCCAGCGCTGCTGCGTCTGCTTCATACAATATGGTGATGCAGGTAGGCAAAATAGCGACAGTTTTGTTCGAGATTCTCGGTACATATGAACATGCAGCATGGATAAACAGGAGAAATAAATACAATACATCAATAAACAATACACAGAGTAGTAATACGATAGATACCGAACATTACTAAACCCAGACCCTTTGTCAAGCGGCCTTGTGCAATGTTCAGTATTCACGTCGCCAAATTACAATACCATCTCGCGGCAAAATAAGGAACTACAATTTGATACCTGTATTTAAAAATGAAAGCACAGGGACAAGACCAGCCGAATGGTTGTCTTTGTACTCAGAGAGATACTGAACCCAGGGCCATAGATGTTGTCCACCAAGAATACTTATCACCAAGGCTGAGAAGGGATAAAATGAAACAAGACAAGTGTGCCAGATGCTGCCTTCCTTCATGGAACGCCTTTGCTGCTTCATCACATACGTGTACAAGATGTACAAAATTAATGTACTTTAACATGGAATCCAATGGGAAATGCTTCTTCGCTGCAGATATGCCAACATTCAAAATGCCATTACAGGGACATTTAAGTTAGAACACCAAGGACAGGGCATGCTTAACAAAGAATATATCAGAAAATACTCAGTTTCATTTTCAATGCAGGACTAAACACTGGTTGTAACTTTGTCAAAATTTCAGCAATTGAGCATGTAATATGTATAGTTAATGATCTAAACAAAGTTCAGATTAGGCTTAGAAAGACGAGGCAGGTGTTGATGAAAGTATACTACACAATGTGCCAAAAAATGCGTGACCGGTTTTGTTCATAGCTGGAATCATGAGAGGCAAGTGAGTTCTGTTCAAGCCTGGGGTAAACATAAATGTTTATCGGACATCTGACAGGTACCAACAGGGGACTCATAAATCTTTATGTTTACAAGTTATCGAGAGTTGGTCTCTGTTTTAACCCGCTATTCAAAGAAACTAAATGCTGCATTAGATATATGTTAATCTCATATTGGCTCCCAGCTAACTGGATGCCAGGTAGAGCTCAAGAACGAAAAAAAAAAAAAAATCAAAATTATGCTATTTTTTTGGCATGTTATACAAATTGGCTAGACCACACACTCCTTACCCCAAGCCTCTTTGAAGTGAGCATAGATGATCAATATATATTATGTCCAGTGTAGTTATACTTTGGCCCAATCCAAAGTAGTGTAGCTTTCATAAAATGAATACAGACAAATGCAGGTCGCACTCTCATTGTCTGTTAAAACCATGATAACAGTATCAATTGCTGAAGCATACAATTTTCCCCTAAAGCTTTCTAGCTTATTGGCCCCATAAAGATTTGCAATATATTTTCTCATCTCTCTCCCCCACTCATCAATAATATTAAGATAAGTCAACAACTTAATTTGCCTACTCTCATTTGAAAGTGTTTTTCCTTACTCTTGACATCAGTCAAAAATAAAATTCAAGCAGACATTTGTGACGATTGTCTTCAGTTGCATAATACACACTGTATGAGTCGGAAGTTGAGAAGCCATGCTTAAATCAAAGACAACGGTCCTTAACTCCAGGCTGGCTTCAAATGTTAAGATGTTTGTGCCAAGGCTTTTTTTTCAAACTGGTTTAAGCTATGATTCTTTTAATTCATGAACAGATGAAAGCACCTAGGATAATACAAGGGGGGGGGGGGGTACAAATATATGAAATAAGACACTGGTGTGGAATGAGTAAAATACATGTTTATGATATGCTGTCACTGCTGTTTTCCTGCACATGAAGTGTGCATGCATGTTATTAAGCCAGCTTATGACTGAAAATGTGCTTGGTTTTGCTGATACATGTGTAGAAAAAAAGGCAATCACTGTCATTTGCAGGTGTATATTCTTGCATTCAAACCTTTACTGCACTACTTTAAGGATATACAGCAAGTTAGCATTGGCTTTAGTGATGAGGGACACTTTTCTTTAGATAACTCTCTAAATACACTCAAAAAGTCCATCAAGTATACATTTATGGAAAGCAAACAACATAAAGATATAATTCTATAACACTGTACATAGTAGCGTTTATTAGCTGCAATGTTTACACAACAATAATCAAAGTGCATAGAAGTAACTGTCATTCTTTGGCACAAATTTGGCTTCAACTCCTACATTTTAATATCAAATTAGTGGTAAACTATAGAATACCCTATAAATGTGAAAAACGTGTCTCAAATTCTGAACTTTTGTTGTTCCTCCTATACAGTTGTTTGAAGTTGAAAAGATGACACATCAAAGGCAAGCCACCTTTGAACAACTCTGGTGACAAAACTGAACAAAAATTGGAAAATTGGAGACACGCTTTTTTGATTTAATACATAAGCTTCAGTTTGCTGCAGGTTTGAGGCCAATATGTTCAGGCTTGAATAAGTTGAAGCAATATCTGTGCTACATATGATGATCAGTTGTGTAATTGTTAAACAAACATTACAATCAACTGACAAATTGAAATTGGAAATGAATAGCATCCTTGGTTTGTTAGCTTTCTGAAAATGTATACATGTAGTTAACCATACTATATATTTGAATCCAAAGTTATATTCAGTAATTTGCGAAAGTCACTGCTAACTTGTCTTATATCCTTAAGTAATCTTGATCTGAGTAGTACTCAGCGTCAAGCAACTAAAGTTGTCCCCAGGCTGTTGGGGTTATACCTGCAAAATTACATGTATGCAAGGGAAAAGCTTGTCATGGTATTGCATCACATAAATACATGTGGTGCAATTAAATTAAAATTGTGTTTTCATTTTGGAAATTTATTGTGAATGAAATGGAAAGTGAGACTTTTCATTATGAAAAATCTTACAATTTGGTCCACCTTTTTTAATTTGTTGGCCCACTTGAATTATCTATTCACCCTCCCCTTAAAAAAATTGCATGTAGTTGAAATGTCTTGCTTGAAAGCAGGTTTTGCTTATGGCCAGCTGCTAGAAGTGAATATACATACATACACATGTACATGCATGTGTGCATGCATACACATTTATGTACATACGTACATGTACTGTATTAGAAAATCTTCAAATATATGAATGAGAGGTCATCTTAAATTTATGGCTACAACATTACAAGTAATTTAAATGTGAATATGAACAGGTGGTATAAATTTGGATTTGCAAATTTTGATGCCAAGCATACAATCTGTCAACTAAATTAAGCCCTACTTTTTGTGCCAGTGGGAAATTAAATGTACACATGAGTATGTAAATCTCACTCAATCTGTAATGCTAATCTTTTTACAGCTGGTGTTCCGGCTGCTCACGTTCCTCTTGAATGCATGCATATTGAGATACATCTGCAAAGATATTCTGGGGGTTGTAAATGTCAGGTGAGTAAAATGGATTGGCCAATGTAAATGACACCTAAATCTGTTGAATATGTTGAGTTTGTTCCAAATGTGTTTTAACCCTTTCCTGGTCAGAATACAACTGAGTCAATAGCTTTCCTTGGGTTCGGTGCACAAATATCAGGTGAATAATGTACATGTAACTGGAGTGACATCTATGGGCTAATTAATGTATATTACATGTAAGTCCATTGAGTATGTTGAGCTTGTTGTAAATGTTTGTTAACCCTTTGCTGTAGTAAGAGTATTGAGTCAGAAACTTTCCTTGGCATGGGTTAGGCATGATGCACCCAACCTGTGCCAAGGAAAGTTGTTGACCTTGGAAATGCCATCATGATCATGATAGGTCTTCTATACAAATACGAGCAACAATGGTCTCTATTAGCAAGAAATATAAGGGAGAGATGAAACAGATGACAATTATTTCTGGGTGCACGGTTGGCTGAACATTAAGATGCTCGCCATTCACCTCTGGGACCTGGGTTTGATTCTGGTTCTGGGAAGCATATGGAGAAAGTTCCTACCACTTTAACCGTGCGCGGTGGTTTTCTCTGAGTTCTTCGGTTTCCTCCACCACAGGCAAGGTAGCAAGTATACGCCAACATCTGTGCCATGGAGAGTGACTCGATAAGTCAATGCTTGACTTCTTTCACAATCCATGTAAAAACAAATGTGTCTATACTTTTTAATATGTGGCTGCTTCTGGGCAATTTGAGCAGGAAAGGGTTAACGAGAGAAGCACACATCCATTTGTCATTCTGTTCTGTCTGCAAAAGTAAACATAAAGTTGCTTTTAGAACTTTGTTAATGCTGTGGGAATTCAAAATACATGTACAGTAGTCCCTCCTTTGAAAGGCCACTCCTTTGGGAGACCACCTCCTTTGAGAGACCATCGTTGTCAGGTCTTTCTGTAATACTTTCATGTTATTTATACCTCCTTTGAGGGACCACCTGCTTTATGTGACTGCCTATTGTGTGGCACTAGGGGCGGTCTCTCAAAGGAGGGACTACTGTACTAAAAAGTTTGAGAACTGAATTATTATTGATAAAATAAATTGAACATATATGCATACTTAGACATATGAAAAGCAGATTGGATCACTTAGCTGATCCAGGAAAACAATTTAGGTAGAGTTTATGATTGGTTGTTTGAACTGCAGGAAAGTTTTAGTGAAATTTCCCTATTTTCAATATTTCAGACTGGTCCTTCTTCATTCAACAACCCTTTTCTTGGTTCGTGAAGCAGTTCGCAGAGCATGCATGACAAAGAATATTGCCAGAAACTGGGCACAAGTGGTGAACATGGTGTGGTGCACGTAAGCTTCATCTATATTTTGTAAAAATGAGAAAAAAATCATAATTAAGCATTTCACAGTATCGTTAAAAGGTAATCATATTTTGATTTTGACAGAGAAGACCAGGTAATGTCTGGGGACAGAAATTGCCTGTTTATTGGCTGACACTGCAGAGTTGGGCCAGACCAGTTCTGTCTATAATGGGACTCTTCAGTGGCTGAAGAGTAACAGATTATTAAGTTGCCTTGTATACCCTAAGATGACACCGTCTTTAGTAGCACATACTGTGTAAGACAGCTGACGTTGAAGATAGCACTTCACATCATGTAAATTAATTGACACAATTAACATGTCAGTTGTATGTATGCATGTGTGAATTATACGTGTCCTGTAGCAAACATTGGTTGCTGGGGTAGTGTAATGCTGTACTATTTGTCTGTCCTTTGGAGAGGGATTTCTCCATATGGTACATGTTTTTATTTCCATAGGCACATAAAAATATTTGCAAATAATTTGTGTGTGTGTGTGTGTGTGTGTGTGAGTGTGTGTGTGTATGATGGTACTAATCTTTTGTGGACCCAATCATGGGTGAGAAATACAGATCTTCAGGTAGATTTCATAATGTGTAATCACCAGAAAGATTTTTGCTTTTTTGTTTTGTTTTGCCTTGTGAAGCTGTGCATTCCACAGTAAAACTCACAGGAATTTGTACAACATGTTAACATAAACATAGACTTCCTGTCTTTGTTTTTGTTTTGTCTTATTGGTCATTTGAATTTTTTGTGCTCACATACATGTACATGTAACTTAGAAAAATATATTTTTATCTGCAAAAGCAATGAGCTGGTTTGATTTTTCAAACAGACCGTGAATATATATTTTTAAAAAATTTATTTATGCTTACCCTGGGGTTGAACATTATTCACTCACCTCCAGGTATGAATGGAATCAGTCAGGCATTTTGGCATATTGTGTGTCCTTATTCATCAACAGTAGCCTTTCCTTTCTATAGACTATGAATAAAACCAATCAATATCTACCATTATTGTAATACATGTATTACATTATCCAGTGCTTTGTAAGTGTACAATATACTTATATAGGCTACCCTGTATCAAACCAAACCTAATCAAACCTCACCTTATGAATCTGTAGCACTGTGTTGTGAGTTGTAATGAAAGGGATCCTTGAATGACTGGAATGACTCACACCTGTGTTGCATCTTTGTTTAAATATTGGTTTCAGACTTATGTCAGGATTCCACTTCATAGCATGAACAGAAAATGCAATGAGGCAATTTCTCAAGGTGCATGTTTCACTGGTCACATTTGTTCAAGAATCAATTCTGAGACTGCTTTCCACATGTTCCAGAGCTCACTCTTTGCATGTCTTCTAGCTGAGGACAAATGAAATTCCAATCAGGACAAGTCAAATTTACAAAGAGCTGCTCATAGGGCAACCAAAAAGTTTACCTTTACAAACAGGATTTATGGATAGATCAACATATGAGTCTGAACAGGCAGAGCAATCAAAATAACTTGTCATGAGGACCAGAGCAAACATAATAATATTAGCCAGCTTTGTGCTGTATGTGTTAAAACATCCATATGTTGACAGTAATTACTGGGTCAAGCTCTTTTCCAAGGGGGCTAGTGATGCTCAATATCCAGTAGCCCTGTTGGCATGTGGAATTTTGAAAATTTATGTTGCCCTGCATTCTTTTTGTTTGTTTGATATACAGTGGTCCCCCTCTTATAAGGCCACCCCAAATGCAGCCGAAAAGTGGCCTTATAAGAGGGCTAGCCTCTCGAGGGGGCAGACATAATGGAAATACCATACTTTCTGCACAAGAATGCTGGTCTTTCAAGAGTGGTGGCCTCTGGTGAGAGGTGCCTCATAAGAGGGGGACCACTGTAATGTGATCCAGACAATATAACAATCCACATAAGTTCTCCCTATTTGTGAAAACTGGTGAATATATTTTATAACATTTTGCTCAAAATTCAACATTTTGATTTATATGTATAAATTGTATATTAAGTAAGCACATCATGTTTTCTTGTAGAGTGCCACTGTGTATATGTTGTGTCAGTAACCTGGGATATATCTGGTCAAACTGGCTAGAGCAGCCTGACCCTGACATTGTGCCATATTACCATGATGGGGTATTCCTCTATGGTTTGTCTGCTGTGCTGGAGATGCTAGCTGAGCCATTATGGGTGATAGGTCAGTGTCACCTCTTTGTAAGACTCAAAGTAAGTAACACCAGTCTCATGATACACACCAAGCCTTTCTGGTGCAAAATACATATTATTGGCTATTCCAATATTTTCACCACATAACAAAGATTTTAAGCCATTTATCTTGTTATGTGTAACCAGGGCCCTGTGTCATATGTTTCTATTTTTTTTGCCCAAGTGTAAAGTAAAGCACTTGTTGTATTGCTGTGCAATAAATGTGCATTAGCATAAGCATTTCTTTGTCGGCAATACATGTACATCATATCATACCTCTGCACAAGCACAAAGCATTACATAATGGTTCCTGGGGTGTCTGCATTAGCATCAAGTATTTCTTCATCAGCAAAATGTATCATATCACACCTCTGCATCAGGGCAGAGCATCACATAATGATTCCAGGGGTCTCTGCATTAGCAGAAGTATTCTTTGTTGGCAATACATTGTATCACATCTCAACACCAGCACAAAGCATTACATAATGATTCTTGGGGTCTCTGCTTTAGCATCATGTATCAAATATGGCACAGTTTCATTCTTCTCTCTTCAGCCTTCAGGCAAGCATGATTCAAAGCAAATTTTAAAGCATATAAAAAGCTAAGTCTCTGAAACTTAGTACACTGAGCTGAAGTTTTACACACACTCACACATACATATACATATATATATCTGTTTTAACCCTTTCCCCCTTAAACCGGCCAAAACCAACTGGTGGTCAAATATCAGTGTTTACCACTAATTTCAACAGTAATGAAAAACAATTTTGACTGAGAATTAACATGAGCCCTTTCAAGATCACATGCCCCAGGTCAACAACTTTCCTTGGCATGAGTTGGGCACTTATTGCCCAAGTCATGCCAAGGAAAGTTGTTGACTCAAGTGTCAATTCAAGGGGGGAAGGGTTAAGTCCTGCAATACAAGCCCACCTTTTGGCTGCCAGCAGGTGCAGTCTTCAATAGCAGGTACTAACTACTGTATCTTCATTGTCACTGTGGTCCATGTCATCAAAGACCATTTAAAATCAATTGCATTTTCACAGCACACAGCTCTGTTTATGGTAGTTATTTTCATGTTATATGGTGTATGTATGTTATACCTTAATTTGATAATGGGTGTCCAATGTCATAGTAACAGATAAAACTTTTTAAAAAATTATGTTTGGGTTTTCAGGTGCTGATAGAAGGTGGCGCTCTGGTCCTTCGATGTATAGTCACTGTGATACTAGTTCTCAAATTTCCACACATGGCAGTTGTATGTTTTGCTTTAGCACAGGTGAGCTCTATTTAAATATTGGAATCTTGAAAAGTTTCCGTTCTTCCATAGATTCCAATCAGTGTGTACAATATTGTTTTGCTTCTTATACTGACCTGGTCCACAGAAAGGCTCTCTGCCTTTCGTGAAAACCACATACAGTGTCAAGTTTTAAGTCAGCTTTTCCATGCCTTATAGTTTCATGCAATTCAGGATATGCATATTCATTCCCCGCCAAATTTCTGATCCTATCACTAGCCAATGGTGACAATCAATCATCATGGCACAGGCATCCTGGTTGAAAAACACAGGTGTTACTAACATTTGTTGGAATAAAGAATTCTTATTCCAGACATACGGGAACTCCATATATGATGTTCATTGTGTGTTTGGAAAACATCACTATGACTTTTTAGTCCCCCGCCCACTTGGTGGGGGACTATAGGTTTGCACCTCGTCCGTCCGTCCTTCCGTCCGTCCGTCCGAAGCTTCTCCGGGCCATATTTCCAACACCATAACACCCACAGCTACCGAATTTAATGTGTTTGTACTTCCTAGGATAGAGGTGTATGGTGTGCCAAAAGTAGGTCACTAGGTCAAATATCTGGGTCACAGAATACATATGTAGGAAAAATCTTGTCCGGGCCATAACTTTTTTGTCCTTTTACTTAGAGTCATGAAATGTTGCACAAATGTGAATCTTAGTCTAAGAAAGTGTCATAAAGCAAAACTAGGTCACTAGGTCAAATATTTGGGTCACCACGATATGTAAATATACAGAAACAAATTTTGTCCGGCACATATCTTCCCTATATTAATGCTACCTCTTCAATTTTTTTATGGTGGGTAGACCTTAGGTAGTAGCTGTGCATAGGCATTGTTTTGTGTGGCTAATTACTTGCATTAATTAATTATTTAACAAAGTTCGTTAAGCAAGACAAATTTTGTCCGGGCCATATCTTCTAAACTATTAGTGCTAGCCCTTTGAATTTTTTGTGGTGGATAGACCATAGGTAGTAGGTGTGCATA
The DNA here is from genome assembly GCA_964020975.1 of Hermodice carunculata. Taxonomy (NCBI): domain Eukaryota; kingdom Metazoa; phylum Annelida; class Polychaeta; order Eunicida; family Amphinomidae; genus Hermodice; species Hermodice carunculata. The sequence goes on from OZ026622.1 coordinate 83,917,143, forward strand.
GGCATTGTTTTGTGTGGCTAATTACTTGCATTAATTAATTATTTAACAAAGTTCGTTAAGCAAGACAAATTTTGTCCGGGCCATATCTTCTAAACTATTAATGCTAGCCCTTTGAATTTTTTATGGTGTGTAGACCTTAGGTAGTAGGTGTGCATACGCATTGTTTTCTGTGGCTAATTACTTCCATTAATTAATTAATTAACGAAGTTCATTAAGCAAGCTCAAGATACAATACAAATTTTGTCCGGGCCATATCTTCTAAATTATTGATGCCAGCCCTTTGATTTTTTTATGGTGGGTAGACCTTAGAGGGGATATGGTAATGGGCACCGTCCGTGTGTCCGTCCGTCCGTCAAATATTTGGGTCACAGTAATACATAAATGTACAGTATTTTCATGTCCTTACTGTAATTCTTAAAAAATTTTGACTTCTTGTTATAAAAGTTTACTGATAATGTATTGTGACCTAAAAGTGTGTCACGACGCAAAACTAGGTCACTAGGTCAAATATCTAGGTCACAGTGTAAACTCCATGTAAAACCTTGTCCATGCCATATTTCCCTTACTATAATACCTACAGCTACCAAAATTTATTATTTTAATACTACCTGGGGAGTTGTTGTGTCACATGGCAAAAGTAGGTCACTAGGTCAAATATCTAGGTCACTGTGAAATCCATTCAAAATCTTGTCAGTGCCATAACTTTTTTGTCCTTTTACTTAGATTAATGAAATTTTACACAAATGTGAAGCATAATCTAAGAATGTGCCATACTTTTAATTTTTTTTTTCATCTAGGTCACACCCCTATATAGTAGTCCATTCAACCTCGTGGGCGACGAGCGGGGGACTATGTATTGCTCTGCAATACTCATTAACTTGTTAAATGTTAATTTTATCAAGTTGTAAGCTTGGCAAGAACAACATGTTTTGTCATGGTTTAATTCAGTGATCTGCCTCTACAACATGTTTTGTCATAATATTTGATTCAGTGATATGCCTCTTGACACATGTAGTGCTTTGTGGAAAGATGCAGGCCAAAGCAGTACTCTAACTAATATGGTTGTCACCTATTTTCAAAGCTTGAGATATGATTTATGTGTAAATCTGCAATTTCACTAGACTGAGATCATTCCTATGTCTACCCCTCCCCCCCCCCCCCAACTTGTACAGTGCTTGTATATCTCATTATTGGAATGATTCTGAAACTGACAAAAGTGCTCTTTGAAATTTCGTGAATGTGGGAGCAGCTTTGACAGAGATGACAGCTGTCTCTCATCATCAGGGACAGTCACTGAAATTAGATGAATTTTTGACCAATACATGGTGTTTGTCCTGCCTTAAAACTGGGTATTTTCTTATATATATATTTTTTTTGATAAATATGCTCTGTCCCTGATGTTCTCACCTAATTGTTGCTGAAATGGCATTGTTTTATGTTGGCGTCTCAGCTTTGACAGTGTATCACACCTGTGTCTACCCCCCCCCCCCCCCCAACTCCTGCAGTATTTGCATATCTGTGTACTTTGAGTGGTCCTGGGACTGACAGAAGTGTTTGAATTGTCTTGAATGTTGAGGCTGCTTTGACAGTGTATGATCTTTTTATGATAATATTTCTTCTTGGAACATCTACTTGTCATGACTGTTTTTTACATCACTGTTTCACAACACATTCCATCTTTCTCCAAGTGTCACCTTGATATTAACATACATGTCCACCATATTCATGTTTCTCTGTGTTTAATACTCGGTTCATTTCTTATGTTTCAGATAATATATACTCTAGTCTATAATGCAATGTATTATGCATACTTTACATACTATGTCCGATCAAATCTGGGGGCTAAGGATTTTCCTCTCAAAAGTGTTCGGGATTTCTTTCCGAAGTTCATTCCAAGAAAGGTAAGTTAATCATGCATATGCTCAACTTTGTAGCATTATTTCTTACTGGTAAATTTATTGAATATTGTGTACAATTTGAGCAGTTGGCGATCAGCATCAGACAAGGTAATATTACCCATGCTAGTGGTAATTCTTTTTGTAGCCAGTAACTGTACATGGTACATGTAATCATGAAAGGGTTTACTAATTTACTTACCACTAGAGTGCACCACCAGTGCCTTTGCTCTCATTAACCCTGCTGCATTATGTTACATATTCAGTAGCAATCTTCATTGCTAGTAAGTCTGGCATTCAACTAGCACCCTGTCCAAGAAGGCTTGTCCATCCATGCAAATATCATTTACAAAAACTAAAATTTGTGGTTGCCCCCAGGGCTAGCATTTTACAATTCTAACTTGCCCTGATTGGAATTTGACTTGTCCCTGGCAAGCGGACATGCAAATTCATGAGTCCTGATATTGGAAGTGGATTAATGCTAGTGACACAAATGGTCATGTTATTTCCTTGGGACTTACAATCTGATACATTAAGCAATTAGACTCAGCAAGTAGCCACCAAAACCACTGAGGCCAGCCTTAAAAATATTTCTGTTTCGTATAACAAGGCCTTGAAAAATTTGATGAGGCAGGGAGGATTTTTTTTTTTTAAACTACACATACCTACTACGTATTACTGCAATATGGGCATCATGCCAGTACGGGGACTGATGGACTTAGTATTGATACAAGATAAACAAGATTCCAGGTTCAAAATTTTTTATTAAATCTGTATTAAAGCAAGAGACTGCCACAGATGAGGTTGTAGCAGGACAATATATGCTTCAGGCTGGTTTGCTGGCGCTGAGACAGAGTAGCCCTACTGTAAATACACCTCGGCTTGGCTTAAATTGGGGTGGGTCTTGTGCTATTTTAAACATGTACATGTACAGGGCTTCAAGAAACAAAGGATTAGCGTAATTATAAAGTTGCCCTTTTTTAAAAATATATATGACAGAAGAAAAAGAGTAAGATGTCAAATACAAATGTGCAGTTTTAATTTTCACTTGACAACAGCAGGGGAGAGGAGGGGTGTATGATGAGGGTTCCGAGAGTAAATATTACAAGTCATGAACACACCTCTTTTGTGTGTATGTGCAGGGATGTGGATTAAGAGTTTTATTGCTCTATGGTCAAGTCAGATTTAATCTCGGGCAATTTAAAATTAATAGGTACTTGCCAACTTTTTTTTCGCTGGGAACTCGATTCCTCAATTTTTCATGACACAGTTACAAGTTGCAGTTGTTTGCAAGGCTGGCTACGGGGGGGGGGGGGGGTCTAATCACTTAAAAAATCAGAGCTTTCGCAGCACGCGCGTGGGGCGCCATTAGGTGATAATAATCGCTAATTGATAAACATTCCAAGTTTAAACAATTAGTTGGTCCGCAGTTGTATTCATCAGAACTTTATCTCTGTCAACACAAGCTGACATTTTCACTGGCGTACACTGCGGACCCGTCTTCACCCCTGCCGTGGAGGCTAGTTAAAGGCGAAGTAGAGAGGTCAATCCAAGCCAAGTGTACATACCAGTGGGAACAAGCTCTCAAACGTGAACGTGCAATACGTGGTGAAGGTGGGAATAAACTTCGCGTGTACAGGATATTTAAAAGTAAATTTGAAACAGAGCAATACGTAAAAATGCCTTTGCCAGGAAAGCATAGACGGGCATTAGCAGTTTTTAGATGTGGTGTGGCCCCAATCAGAGTGGAAACGGGACGTTATGGTGCTAACCGAATCCCTGTTCACCAACGTATATGCCCTTTCTGTGACGCAAGTGTAGAGGATGAGTACCATTTTATTTTCGATTGTGACATGTACAATGATGAAAGGAAAAGTTTAATGGATTATTTGAGAACTGTAGAGCCGAATTTCACGCGTCTTAATAGAAATGAGCAGTTGAAGTTAGTGTTTGGTAACCAGCACAGTGAAGGAATAAGGACTCTGGCCAAAACCCTTAGTATCTGTTTGGACAAACGTCAAACTTTTCTATTAAATATAATGTAAATACACGGATCCTCAATTAACCATTGGCATATAGTCTCTCATAACTCTAAACCATATAGAGTGGCTGCTGTTTTTACTTTTAACTGTGTTCTTTATTTTAGCTATTTTCCACTGTAAAACTGCAGGTGAGACTTTAATAAAAGATTATACCTATACCACTACATACGATTACGTTACGATAGCCAAGGTACCGGCAGTAATTATCAGTTTGCTGAGCGGGGTCACACTTCTCACCGTCAGTGTGATCTGCCCCAACGATGTCAAAGCAGGGTCAAAATACAATAAAATTTGCATGGCGAATTCACCTGCAAATTAACATCAAATGCCATTTATCGGTGGGTTCTAACAGTGTTGGAAAAATAGGTGCTTTGACATGACTTCCAGTCACACGCAAGTGACAGCGCGGAGTGGATCTGCGGTGAACTGACCAAGTCTCACGGACTGATTTGGGACACATTCGGCTATTCCCGCTATCCCCTACCTTTGCGTATTTGCCTGTGACTCCAAATATTTGTTGCAATTAACACTGGAATCTTTATTTACGCATGCTGCAATATAAACAAAGCTTCCCGTTTGTGTGTTCCCTCCGTAAATTACGACTGATTCACACATGTTCACTGGGCGGAAGCCATGATGAAAACATTGTAACACGAGCCGTGATTGGCTGATTTTTGCATGTGACTCAATTGACCAATCGGGTGATGTGTTGTGCGTCAGACCACATGGCCAAAGCAGCTGTTTGTGTACAGTTGCAGGAAAGATGTCGACGGTGCGCACACTCGATTTCTGATTTGAAATATTAAAATTTTCGTTTGAATTTGATTTAGGAACACCTTTTATTGCAAGGAACTTGCCAATACTGTATACGCAAATTTACTACGATATACCAATAGCATTCATGGTGGGTACGCAAACGATATGCGTTTACAGAACTGGAAAAGCGGGGCGGGCGAGTGGCGTTAAATCAAGCCTGAAAAAATTTTTTTTTTTTTGCACTGTTGCAAAAAATATTCCAACCGCAATGTTTTGCACACACCGGGCGCGTTATACGAAACAGAAATATTTTTAAGGCTGGCCTGATTATAAAATAAAGAAAAGTGTTTCACTGGTTTTTATGGTAGTTCAGCTCATGAGTGACTGTTGGAGGAGCTACTGAAGTTATGTGCTTGTAATGTGGGTGAGGAATAACATTCTCATTTCTATCCAAACCATGTGGATAGTGTTTACATACAGCTGGAATCCAACATTACTGACTGTGGTTTTCAAGGTAAACCTTGATTCAAAAGCATTCTAACTCCCACTGGTGTAATCTGGTACAGAAAAAATGATGGGTAATTGCCAGGGTCAGCAAGTACTCAAACTTAGCTGTAGAGGTCAATAGGTCAATCTAACCTGGGCCACACAAATGCCCTGGAGAAGTTGCTGCATGTTGCAGAGATAAAAAAAGAAAATTGTAGTATGTGACCTATGCCAAGTGTGTTATTCACAAATTTGGTTACAACAGCTTCTATCTCAGGGAAAATGGACTTGGAAAATAAAAATTAAGCATAATACAGGGCCAATGATATTGAGACCTATAAAAAAGAAAATACCAGGTCTCAATACATTTAATATCAAAGGGAAATGAGCGCACCTGCTCTATCCTAATATCAAGGGGAAATGAGCGCACTTGCTCTATCTTATGCCAGATTTTTTTACTGTCAGAGTTTATTTTCCTGAGGTGAAGTACAAGCTTTTGTTACCACATTCATGAATAACGCATTATAAGTGTGGTACCCCTGTTTAAGACCACCGTACTGTGAGTAAAATGTGGTCTTATAAAATACAGGTAAATTTTTTAGAGAAGTAGACTGTACTGTGATGACAGGGTCTCCAGAAGATACATGTATGCAGTCTGTCCTGAGAGGCAGTCTTCAGTTAACACTGTATTGATATGTGATTGTCATACAGAGCATCACACATATACTGTGAAGAATCTTGGGGCCACACAACATCATCAAGTATATTTACTTGTTCTAAGTAGCAAGATGGACTGTATTCTGGTCTGAACAATCATACTTTTGTGCAAATCAAACTGAGTGTAAGAATTGCTGTCAATGTCAAATTAAAAGACTGAATCAATCATAGCACACCAGACCAAAAGACTTATGAATCTGGGGTCTACCTTCCTGATAAACATCATCTTTGAAATGTTTTCTATAAACATGAAGAAACATTGAAGTGGATGATCCTTGATGTGTGGATAGGTTTAGCTACTTTGACAAAGAAAATTGTGTCATAAACTTTGAAAAGAGTTTTATATCCTGTCTTGCAGGCCTTCATAAGCACAGACTTAGCAAGCTTGACATGGAGCTTCTTCAAACAGTCCTTTCTCAAGCAGATCCTCACTGAGGGTAGGTATATTTCTCTGCAGTCATTCCTGCAAGGTTTGCAATCAGAAAACTCTTCCAGTTAAGTTTTCCTTGTGGAAGCAAAACTGCTCATCAGCATTTCAGGTACTACCTCCAGACCTGGAAAAATAAAGGAAAAAAAGGGGGTAAAATGCTCATAAGCTAAATATGAAAAAAAAATTAAAAAAAATAAAAATAAGGTGTTTTGCCATTAACCCTTTCCCCTTTGAATTAAAACTGAATGAAAAGCTCTCCTTGACATGAGTTGGATGGTGAATGCCTAACTCATGCCAAGGAGAGCTGTTGACCTGGGCCATGCATGTTGTGTTTAGGTTTCATGTACAAGATTCATTCAAGTTGTTTTAGATTACTGTTGAAATCAGTAAAAAGCACTGAAGCAGACAGTGTTTGACCACCAGCTGGTTTTGCCAAGTTTAAAGGTAAACTTTACCTTGAAAAGCCTTCATCTGCATCTAACAGAAGGAAGCCCGATACAAGCAGGAGTTTTCAGTTACAACTGTTTTTCATTATACACGTACATGATTGTAAAGTATGTTTCTTCAAAATTAAGCATTAATCCTTAAAGTGCTAATTTAAGACTGAGTCAACAGCTTTCTTTGGGGCACTTTGCGCGAAGAAAACTGTTGACTAAGACTACTTTTTGCTTTAGACCAGACTTCCTGGTATTTGAATGAAAGGTATCTTTATGAGGAATTTGAATCTTAACCATTATATGTTTAACTGGAATGAGAAAATGACTATAGCCGTGATTAGCACTTTAAGGGTTAAGATACTTTATGCTGTGTGTATTTTTTCACATTATGTAGAACAAATAAGGTTCCAAAACAAGACCTTGTAGAGTGACAAGTCACAATGATAAGTTGTAAAATATTATGGGAAGTAAGTAAGTAAATGCTATATTTAAAAATGGTTAAAGATTGTAAGTAACAATCATCTTAAAATACATATACAATAGTTTGTAAAAGCATACAGAGAATTAATCTACAAACGAAAAAACATGTATATCAAATGATTATATCGAGATAAATTAAAAAAACAAAGATATGTTGAAACTGACTGAGATTAATATCATTCCTCTGTACTTCAATGTTATGTTTTATTTTATATATATATATATATATATATATATATATATATATATATATATATATATATATATATATATATATATATATATATATATATATATATATATATATATATATATATATATATATATATATATATATATATATATATATATATATATATATATATATATATATATATATATATATATATATATATATATATATATATATATATATATATATATATATATATATATATATATATATATATATATATATATATAATATATATATAATGTACAATGCATCACTAATCACAATAAATAAACTTTCAATTTATTGCAGGTGAACGCTATGTAATGACAGTGTTTGATGTATTAAGTTTTGGAGATCAAGGTATAGTTTTTGTTCTTTAAGGAGGGGGGATTGATAGATATAACTGAAGAAATTTTTGTGAATATGGTACACATTCAACTTTATAGTAATTTTTGTAATCACAGCTAAACTGCTTTCAAGCCGATTCTACCTATCATGCATGGTGTGAATCAAAATTATTTCAGGAATGCAAATAGGCCAAAATTTGATAATGAATTGTATTTAAGCTGTGTAGCCTTCATGACTAATTAAAACTTAGCACATTTTCAGCTAATGCAGCATGTGTTGGGAGTTCTTTCAATTTTTCCTTTCAAAGCTCACCATCTTCAAAACGTTTTGTGCAAAAGGACTCATCAGACTACAGTTTTGTTTATATGTATGCTGTATTTAACCAGCAGCTATTAACTGGATGAACATCATTAGTTATCAGAGCTGTTGATTTTGCAGGTGTTTATGATGCAATTCACAACCTGGGTTCACTTGCCGCAAGATTTATATTTCTACCCATAGAGGAGTCTGGCTATTTGTTTTTCTCCCAGATGCTTATGAGGGGAAGTCCAGCTAAAGAACAAAAGCCTGTAAGTAAACATGAGTTGCCTACACATGCTTGCCACACAAATCAGAACACGCCTGTCTTTCTTTCAGTGAGTCACCCATCAGGTCAAGAAATCGTTTTGACTTGCCAAGTGGAGGATCATTAACTTTGTACAGCTGAAATTCCCGTAATGTACCCAGATGTTAAATGTCTGCGTTAATGTTTTTTACTTAAATTTCCTAATGAAATAAATGTAGAGAGCATTTTTCAGTGAAAATAGGTGAAATATGTGAGTCCAACATGTTGACAGCTTTATTGGAGTGGGCTAGCCCCTGATCATGACCTGCACCAAGGAAAGCAGTAAGTTAAGTTTTACTCTGACCAGGAAAAATTTAAATGAAAGTACAGTTATGAACTAGAAAACAAAGATTTGATTTAAAGCAAATCTGTCTGTGTGTGTGAAAAGTTTGCATGTGTTGATAGCAGTAATAGTACTTTTAACTCCCAGCATGCCAGTTTCGAGTGTATTCGAAATGCGCGTCATTGCTTGCTGCCACCTATTTCAAGTAGACTCAAACTTTTGAAGTGGCTGATTAAAGGCCATCTCAAAATCCTGGTGTTGTTTATTTGACTGCAAGCGCACACGTTTTTATTGGAGAGAAATGTCAGTTCTTGCCGATGGCTGTTTCCATTTTGCGTTAAAAATAAATGTTTACCTTCTGCAATGATTTAAATCAATGAGCGGGCCGTTGTTTGTGACAATTTGAAAGATGTAACTTTGTAATATTGTGCAAAAATAGGGTGATTTCATCATCGCGGTCTTGATCTTTTTTTCATGTACGCGCCATGTTCTTCACATTGTTAGAATGCTGAGAACCTTGTCTATTTTAAGGACAAGCTCTCCCATTGGCTGAAACAAAAAAAAGTATTTTAGGGTAAACCCTGCCAAAACTGGTTCTATTTCAAACGTCATTATTTTAGTCGGAAACTACCGAAGACGATTCTCCGGAATATTCTAGGTCAGTAAGGGGGCCGGAATCAATCACATGGTGTTCGCCGTCCAATCAAATGCATCATTTTTCTACCAATGATTCGTTCGAGAGTACTAACTACCTGGTGTTGTGAAGTCTGGCGTGAAAGATGAGCGACATTTGTATGAACACAAGTGACAATTAGGGACAATTTATTAAAGCAAGAAGCAAAATTTAACTCTGTAAATTGGTCAGAATGATGACATACTACCAGTCTTTGTGCATAATAGAGAAGAGGGTCCAATTTTTGCACAGAAAGAGAGTAAAATATGCCAGCCACAGGTAAACATGGCTTGGGTAAAAGTACTGCTGCCACATGTGTTGATCATGTTGACAGTTTATCAGTGACAGCGATAAATTGCCTTTATCGACTATTTACTGCAGCAACAAACAAACTCTACCACTATGATTTAATGACAATTATTTTTTTTTTTTTTTTTTTTTTTTTTTTTGACAATTATGACACATAACAGATCTGAAGAAAAAATTTAAAGAGGAACCATTGTTCGTGACGTTAACCGAGGAAAATGCGCGGACTGGTACCCATGCAATTGTATTCACACAGGCTTGACCGCTTTGATCAATTCTTGATTGAGATCGGTATATTCACTTTGTTAGAGTGTAGGGCATGATTTTTTGTTTAAATTGACAACGAAATCACGCAGAAATGTAGAGAAGGTCTTACTCAACAAAAGTCATGTTGATCATTTTGCATGAATCGCAGAAATAAAAAAGTTACGGCACTTTAAGGCCAGCATGTCGCATGTTGTGCGACAAAACAAAAAATGCCCAGTGGCTGACTGTGCCAGATCCCAAAGCTACCCAGAGTGCTAGGGGTTAACTTCCCACTAATATGTTGTAGGTGCACATGGCTGTTCCATAGTGTGAGTCACTATACATATTCAAAGGAGGCAAAGTTATATGTCTATCCCCAAACTTGCATCAAATATGAAACAGTTTCACTTTCAGATGCTGATGATTTGCATATATCTGTCTATGTTTGTTGATTGTGTACACATATTGATAGTGAGGATAGTTTGAAATGTCATTTGTCAAATAACCAGTATCCTCATGGCTCTGGAAATTGTACCCACTCTGCAGCCATTTCTAAAGCTGGTTGTGGAAAGTTAACAGTTCCTAAGGGTGTCATGAGGCCTTTCTAGAGAGATGTAAAGGGATATTTCCCTGCTTGCATACAGGGGCATCTTATTTTCCATACCATCATACTGAAAGCCGTGTCATATTCTGTACTTCACACTGGCCATTATTTGTGGACAACTTCATTTTCTGTATGCTGTCCTGGTGCAAAATTATTTCTTGCACCAGCATAATGCTCCCTCTCCCATCCCCTCTTGGAAAACGTGTATTTCCTGTATTTTTATGAATTAAGCAACAAGCTTTTGATTCCACAACATTTGATCACAAAAACAAATGTACCTAAAATATCAACAATCTTTTCTCCATGTTTTAATCTTATGGGGGATTGAAACGTGCAAATAATACCAATTAGTGTAATTGACTGAAATATATCAAGTCAATGTGATCATAAGATGCAACACCCGAACAGATACACTGGTACACCTGGTGCATGTGGTCACAACATTGAACAACTACACTACTTATTGTGGTCACAGTTGTTGGAGAGAGGAGTTGGGTTCTTGGGAAATTTACCTGCAGTGAAAGGCCATCTGCTGTATGGTCACTTTTTCTGGGCTGAAGGGGAGGCCAAATACAGCAGATACCACAGTATAACAATATACGCTACTTTAGTCTGACCCTCCTTTGAATGACAAGCCATAAGATAAGCCCAAAGTGATCACATACTGCAGGTGGTTTCTCAATGTTCAGTCATATAAAATGAAAAATGTGGCACTACGGACCTCATAATCATATACAGTCTTGGTAGGCAGATAGTCTGCAATTACATTTTTTTTAAAAGTTTTCTGAGGAGAACATTTTAATTTATCATGTCATAATGTTAGCATGGTACATCTTTCAAGTTGAAAGTATCTGAAGCATTAAAACATTTATAGTCCTAAGCTGTGGCTCCATAGAATTGCAATATAATTAATATTTTTCATACGAATCTGAAATGTTACACCATGCACATATAATATTCATCAGATATCAACGGTTGGTGTCATTTGATTTGAGTCTTAAAGATGTTTGCTGTTATTCGGTTACATGTATTGTCTTGTAACACATTGGGTTTTTTTGTTTTTTGTTTTTTAATTTTTGTTTTTAAGGAGAAGGGTTCAGACAGGCATTGCCTTCTTGTCATACATTTTTTCAAGAAATAAGATGGTTGAACCAAGCAAGTGGCTGGCTATGCTTGACAGCATAGTGGACCATTTGAGTAGATTTTTTTGACTGGAAAAAAATTCCCATGCTGTTTTCCCAACTTGATGAAATTCAGATTGTTTAACTTGATGCTGAAATACACACTAAATAAACCTATATGTTGAATTATTATGTTGCTTTATACTTGCAGGCATCATTACAACTGGCCACTCAGGTGTTGCAGGCTCTGCTCAAAGTGGTAGGACTGATTGGGCTTGTCATCCTGGTGTTTGGCTATGCCTATTCCTATCTGCTGCTGGATCTGTATGGTGGCAAGGTTCTCAGTGCTGGCACAGGTACATATGTTCTTTTAATGTGCAGTTAGTTCCATCAAAGCTTTTTTTTTTCACATGTTTCATATTATATGATTAGCACTTCTTAGTTATGGTCTACTACCATGATTTATTTTGAACACACTCTATGACTGTAAATCTTTAACAGTACACTTAAAATATTTATAGCTGGTCAGACCAGTTCCATGTCTCCCCTGTTTGATGGGAATCTTCCTCTTTTTGTTTGAAACTTTTGGACTTTTCAACAGAAACTTTGCCTATTTGGGGCAGTTTCCCCATGAAAGTGCATTTGTTTCTTTTACTTTGTTTTGGTTTGTTTGTTTGTTTGTTTTTTGAGTGACAAGATAGTGTGTGACTGAAATTCTGTATTGGAATAAAATAATTCATTTTATATTTTGCTTCGAGCAATGATCTTCAGCCTTATTTGTGTCTTCATTTATTCGTAACTTATTGCGTGGGTACTGACTATTTTTTAGCTCTGCTGACCAAAGGTGACAGAGCTTATGTGATCACTCATGTCTGTCCGTGCGTCCATCTGTAAACTGCTTCCTTGTGAACACGATACAGTCCACAGTTGTTAAAATAGCCCCATATTACTTTCAGGACTTATTAAGTGGATGAAAATCTAGGTGAAGTTTGATATTGGTGGCACCACCTGCAGTATTATGGAGTATATGGGTAAAAATATGAAAATCTTGTGACCACTCTAGTATCCTTACTGTTTAATAGATCTTCATAAAATTTAGTGGGATTGTGGCAAAAATGTGTGTAAAGATATGAAATTCCATATCTGGAAAAGTAATTGGATTACACTTGCCAAATTCATAGGATATACATGTATGTATGTATGTATGTATGTATGTATGTATGTATGTATATTTATCATGGCCAATGCCAGCATGTTATGTAATATCAGTGACCTTGACCTATTTCTGTGAGGTCACCAAACCTGTTTAGCTGGATGAGGTGATTTTGTAATGGTAGGGTGTAGTTTGGACATCAATGGCAAAGAGAATTGAGCCGCCAGATCAAAATTGCACTTGAGTACATTGTATATAAAAGTCTACATAGTGACCAACTTTTTGGATCACCATGACCCAATGACTGTGACCTTGATGTATTTTTCAAGGTAATTAAGCACTGGAGAAAAGGACATTTAATTCAGTATCTTGTTGAAAATAAGGGGAATGATACCAAATGTACCACAAATGCATATCATGTGGAATTTTGATATTGCATTACATGGATGACGTTGACTAATTTTTCAAAGTCTGGAGGGAATACATTTCAGAACATGATTTTTCTGTGGTAGTGGTCAGCAGAGCACTAGGCCCATGTGTTTTTAAATCAAAGTCAAAGCAAAGTATCAGGGGATCTGAAAAGAACGAATGGCCATGGTATGTATCACAAAGTTATCAGCAATTGAGGATTGCTTGCCCCCTTTCAAACAATAACACATACAGGTACAACAGTGCCACATCCTTTGTTTAGTTCTGAACCTCAAAAAATAACACAGTTCAATCTCTTTACACTCTATATTCGATCCAGTCACTGTCTGTGTCTAAACTATACTTAAAATAGTCACAATTATCACATTCAGTGGGCAAAGTTAGAAAATTTAAGCCTTTGGCAGGCAAATGATTATAAATGGCTCATCACCTGGAAACCAGCAAGAATGTTTCACAACCTTAAATTCCCAGACATGCATTTTTTTATTGGGGCTGCTCATATTTGATAAAAACAGCCCTTTTGAATTTTAAGAATGAAAGAATATGATATGGCAAGTATATGATATAACTGGCTTATAATGGTAAGACTTGGTGAAAGTGTATGAACTGTTACATATGCTAGCATACTGAAAAAAATAGTAAAATTGAAATTCTGGTTCTGCCTTGTGCAAAGAATTCCATACTACATTCCTGACCCTTCAGAGAGTGTTGCATGACCTTTCATGTTGCAGGTCCCATGTTGCTAAGGTGGTACTGTGTGTATGTACTGGCAATAGCCATCAATGGGATCACTGAATGCTTTGTTTTTGCTGCCATGAGCAAGGATGATGTTGACCGGTAGGAAGATGCATAATACTGTAAATTGCTTTAATTTCGCTGTATTTTTTTTTTTTTTTTGCTTATTTTGTTGATGGCACAAGACATGAAAATAAAAGCACAGTGAACTAGTATTTTAAATTGTTTAAACAGGAGTTATGTCCAAAACAGTGAACTACAGTGAAATGCCAAAAATACAAAAAGCATGAAAATTTATACATGCGAAAATAAAGCAGTTTACAGTAGCTCACATATTTGTTGCAAGACTCAGTTTTCAAAATATCTGCATTCAATTTGGCACATACCTGTTGATATCCTTGGACAAGAAAGAGGAAAACTTTGCTCCCTATGGGGAGTTTTATAATTTTACAAAGAATAAAGACACAATCACATTCATTTGTTATATTGATGAGGATTTTGCAGTCAGCATGTGTATTTATGTGTCCCATGTTTTTTAGTGCATTGGTCCTCTTGTTCTCTGACAGCTAGCAGGAATTCAGTAGTGTAGTTTATGCATGTCAGGTTCACAGTGGCTAAGTGCAGGGTTCACAAAAGAGCAAAAGTTGGTAAAATTGAAGGCAAAGCCACATTTTCATTTTAATGGAGAGACATATTTTAAAGCTCTTAATTTTTGCTTTGAAGCCCAAGAATTTTAGGATTGTGAGGAAAATTCTGAAACGTATGTATCCTCAGGTTCCCAAACAATTGTCATTTTTTTAAAAGTCAAAATCAATATGCAACTGAAACAAAATTATCTGAGCACCCCTGGAGACTTGAAGTGCTCTTATGCTGTTATGTTAAATATTTCACAGGATTATGTTAAAATTGAGACATCTAGAAAAATCATTTGCTTAAAAGTTGCTATGAAATACACTGCTGTGAAAATTATGCCTGTTTTTCTGTGCGGGTACCTTAGTAGTAGGCTGTAGTTAAAGGAAGGCTAGCATGAATTATCATGTTTGTAACAGTTTTACTATAACAATGACATAGCATATGGAAAAATACAAGAATGATGTTTCAATCTGTTTGCCAAATTTTTTAGAGGGGAATTTATTAATTTGTCTGAATCAAAGGAAGTACATGGTGTATGGAACTTCAAAGGAATCTTCAGGCATCATGGGTAAATATTCAAGGATCATGGGAAAAATCAGAATTCCTATTAAAGACCCGGCTCTGCAACTATTTACACAATAATTCCAGGAAACAAAATGGGTCAATTAATTGCTGGTTCACATGCCTGAGTGCTGATCTTACAGGCTAGAGTAATTGTGACGCTTTTACTGTGTGGTGTGCTGCAGGTTGTTTATGTTGCATTTTTCTACAGAGTTGCACCAACAATACTGTTCACTATTCAGTGGTAGTTACCATAGATATCCCATAAACCTCAATGCACAACATTCCTATTGGTTGGAATCTTTGCATGGTTTCATCTAATGGTGGACAATATAGAATGTAAATTTTATCTTCCTAAAAACAAAAAACAACAACAACAACAACAACAAAAAGAATTTGATGCAAAAATGTCTTCATACTTCAACACATATTAAGTAATTAAGTTTATTATGTTAATGAGCTAGAATTTAAAGTTCATGGGAGCCTTCCTTTTACAGACAGAATGGCCTTGTTGCCAAATAAGGCATGCTTCCAACTCCTGTGACCCAAGTACTAGGGTAATCTTGGGTCATATGAGTCATTACAGCAGGTGGCATGTAACCACATTTTCTATACTACAGGTACAATAAGAAGATGCTGCTATTCTCAGTCCTGTTCTTGGTGTCCTCCTGGTACCTCACCAAACAGCTGGGAAGTGTTGGCTTTATACTGGCCAACTGTCTCAACATGGCTGCCAGGATTATACACAGGTGAGGCGTTCATTTGGTGCACACAGTGAAAAAGTTATGCTGTACTTACATTGACACCTCCTGAGACACGTGGTTCATTTTCTCCTTGTACTGTGAAACCTCATGATAACGATACTCAGATATCTGATATACTCATTATAATGACACAAGTTTTTAATGACAAAAGTTCATTTTCTTTGTTGTTTGATTTATTTATCCGACATATTCAGTTATCTGACACATTTCTTAGGGAACAGATGGTGTCATTATAATGCGTTTGCACTGTATATATATTATGGAAAGTTGTTGTTACTTTCACTATTAACTGAATTGTGTATTTTGCATTCAAAATAAGTAATTAATTCCTGATTACAATATATATACTTGGTTCTTAACTTCATCATGTACACTTTGCTGGTAAAGCTCTTTGGCTCTAAGACACTTGGTTATATACTTTCTGGTCAAGCCCTTTTGTACCAGGGCTAGGTTACTTGGTACCTTTCTTTATGCTTTGTTCATTTGCATATCTGTTGTTCTGATTAAAAGTCCTTTGTCTCTCTTTCATTTGGTTCACTTGACTTCTGGCGCGATAATTTTCCTTTCTTCACTTCGTTTTGCAACTCGCTAGAAGTCAGTACAGAAATTTTTCTCCACGCCCTCCCACCCTAATTTAATTTTACAGCAGCTTCAAGCGGGGAAGTGTTTTGTTTTGGTTTTATTTTCGGTTATTAATTTTGATATGTTGATGTTACAATTCTTGTTTGTACACTTCCTCATTCATCTCGGCCAAAAAAATAAAGAATTATATTTATTTCAGTGTTTTGTTGTGTTTGATTTATTATGTAAACATATTTATTTATCAGGAGGAATTGATTTTTAATTACCAGTCAGCCCCCTAATTTTTTTTGTGTGTGTTGTGTTTTAAGTTGTAACTTCCATTTAATATACCATATTCCTCTTAAGGGGCTGTATCACTTTGTTCTTTCACAACAGTCGCACCTTTTTTAGTCCCCCGCCCACTTGGTGGGGGACTATAGGTTTGCACCTCGTCCGTCCGTCCGTCCGTCCGTCCGTCCGTCCGTCCGTCCGAAGCTTCTCCGGGCCATATTTCCAACACCATAACACCCACAGCTACCAAATGTAACGTGTTTGTACTTCCTAGAATAGAGGTGTATGGTGTGCCAAAAGTAGGTCACTAGGTCAAATATCTGGGTCACAGAATACATATGTATGAAAAATCTTGTCCGGGCCATAACTTTTTTGTCCTTTTACTTAGAGTCATGAAATGTTACACAAATGTGAAGCTTAGTCTAAGAAAGTGTCATAAAGCAAAACTAGGTCACTAGGTCAAATATTTGGGTCACCACGATATGTAAATATACAGAATTTTCAGGTCCTGACTGTAATTTTTTTAACTTTTGGACCTCTTTTTATGAAATTTATCATGATAATGTACCTTGACCCAAAAGTGTGTCGTGAGGGGAAATTAGGTCACTAGGTCAAATATATAGGTCACAGTATAAAATTCTGTGTAAAACCTTGTCAGCACCAAATTTCTTATACCATAATACCTACAGCTACTAACTTTGTTATGTGCATACTTCTTGGGGTGCTGGAGTGTAGCATGGCAAAAGTAGGTCACTAGGTTCAAAATCTAGGTCACAATGTGAAATCCATGTAAAAACTTGTCGGGGCCATAACATTTTTGTCCTTTTACTTAGATTGATGAAATTTTACACAAATGTGAAACTTAACATGGAAATGTGTCGTAAAATAAAATTAGGTTACTAGGTCAAATATTTGGGTCACAGTAATACATAAATGTACAGTATTTTCATGTCCTTACTGTAATTCTTAAAAAATTTTGACTTCCTCTTATAAAATTTTACTGATAATGTATTGTGACCTAAAAGTGTGTCACGACGCAAAAACTAGGTCACTAGGTCAAATATCTAGGTCACAGTGTAAACTCCATGTAAAACCTTGTCCATGCCATATTTCCCTTACTATAATACCTACAGCTACCAAATTTATTATTTTAATACTACCTGGGGAGTTGTTGTGTCACATGGCAAAAGTAGGTCACTAGGTCAAATATCTAGGTCACTGTGAAATCCATTCAAAATCTTGTCCGTGCCATAACTTTTTTGTCCTTTTACTTTGATTACTGAAATTTTACACAAATGTGAAGCTTAATCTAAGAAAGTGCCATAAAGCAAAACTATGTCACCAGGTCAAATATGTGGGTCACAGTGATTTGTAAATGTTCAGTATTTTCACGTCCTGACTATAATTTTGTGTTACTTTTGACTTCTTGCAATGAAATTTTACCTGTTAATTCATGGTGACTTGAAAATGTGTTATGAGCAAAAATAGGTCACTAGGTCAGATATGTAGGTCACAGTATAAACTTCGTGTAAATGCTTGTCCAGGCCATATTTCAAATACCATAACACCTACAGCTGCCAAAATGTTGCTTGCATAGTTCCTGGGGCATTGCTGTCGTCACATGGCAAAAGTAGGTCACTAGGTTAGAAGAAAAGTAGTTGTGATAATATATTAGAATGCATTGATTAATTTTCATGTCACCTGTATCATCTTGGTTGCAAAACTGAACAGCTTCTGTGGCACCAAACCAAAGTAGAGGTTGCTTGGAAATGAGGGATGTGAACTTGACACTAGTCCATTCATTTCAACCTTTTTCGTCTTGCTTTTAATGAATTTGCATCAGGTTCCTTTCAACTCCGAACAACATTGTTATCCCAAAGTTCATGCATCTTTACTACATTCACTTGCTGTCTGGTAAGGAACTACACATAGCTATGCAATACTTGATCCTCTTGGGATTAAAGGGCCTTTTAATTTTTTTTTTTCATCTAGGTCACACCCCTATATAGTAGTCCATTCAACCTCATGGGCGACAAGCGGGGGACTATGTATTGCTCTGCAATACTCATTAACTTGTTCATTCAAGGGCTTTGGACAATTGAAGCAATAAGTTTACCTGATGTGCATCCAGGCCAAACTGGCAGAACAAATAGCTGTGCAGTAGTTTCCATGTGAATGCAGTCCACTGTGGCATACATTTAGGTGGGGCGGAGGAACTGAGGCCAAATGACTGGATCACTGGTGCTCGAATGAAAGGCTATGCCAGGCAGATGACCCAGTGATGCAAATCAGTCATTCATTTGATCTGCATACTTGACCTGGTGTGAACAAGATGATACAGCCCCATGTTAATACCCCAATTACCCAGAGAATAAACATTTTGATTGGGGGTGGGGGCTGCTTATTGCAATCCATGTTGGAAATTTCAAGGGGGTGGGCTTTATGTTGCAATCCAGGTCAGAAATTTGAATATGAAAATTTTAGAATTGGTCTGGTTCTAAATTTGCTATTGTTTTTCTGAATACCATATTTGTTATCACAGGTCCTATTTAAGCATATTGTGTGCATATAAAAATATTTTGGTCAAATAAAAGGTTGGGGAAAAATTTTCAGTCCTCCAACAGTAATTTCAAATAAAAAATAATAAGCATTTCCTCCCGCCCATATGCACTGCACTCTACTGGTTAGATGCAACCAGCAGGTCACCTGGGTGGGAAAAAAAAAGGAAGGGGGGGGGGGGGTGCTAAGACAGAATACCATATCCATTTTACTTACCCTTTTATTCCTACCAAATTATTCAAGCCAAACCAGGTCCAGCATGTAAAATTCCAAAACAAAGATCTGTAAACTGAGGATGTTTGGTCATGCATACTCTGAACAATCCCCTTGATAGTCAAAAGAACAATTCAGACTACTATGTGAATGTAAAATCAAAGTGTACTGAATTTGGAGTTTTCACCAAAGCTAAAACAAAGGTGTCAGTGGTAATACTGTCACATGCTTATATTTAAAATCAGGGATTACTCTGGAGTTTGGCAGTCAGCCACAATAAGTGATGAAATAGAAACTGCAAACTAAAATGACAATAACTGGGTGACATTCTCTGTATTTCAGTCTGTATTACATCAGCAAGTATTACCGAGGCAGTGGAGGGAACCCTGTGTACAGTTTACTGCCTTCTCCTGCTGTCATAGTAACTTTTGTCATTGCCTTCTTCGTGACATTTATATCAGAGGTGAGATATATACATTTGTATTTCCATAAGTTACCAGTACTTTTCAGAAATTCAGCGTCATCCAGATGGCTTGAGAACTTCCATGATGTGTACAGACAGACCTATGTGTGGCGTTAGCATCAGTTAGAGACCAAAAGCTTCTCAACAGCACCATCACTGTTTTCAATCATAAGGTGCAGTTATCTGCAGTGATGCCCAGACCAACAGTAAAATTAATATCCCAGGTGGCAGCACGATCGTGTGTTTATTTGCATAAAGTTGCTTATTTGCATTATAAGGTTTCAAAGTGTTTTATTGACATGCAAAGGAGTACTATATCCATATGCATATAGCACCTTCAAGTGCTGCCCTCTGGCATCTGGAAAGGGTCTTTTGTAAAGTCTGTTTGGTCATGGTGGATTTATAATTTGAACTGGTGGTTAACTTTCCTACCACTGACATTTGTAAATTGCTCTGTGCAGTGCAATGTTGTAGGGTCAAGGTGTGCTGTAAGGGTGATGTTAATCTTTGGTCTTGATAACTGGTCAAATTGTTGATGTACGTGTACACATTAATTAAGACACATAACAATCTTTGTGTATGAGTGACAATGTTAGTTACCTTACTGTGTCAATCCCCTGCATGTAACAGGCTGAAGTGGTTGTTATCTTTATTCCTTGATGAGCTTGGGTACTGGCAATAGCAATTGCAATTATTAGGATGGTTTCACTCCATGATACTTGCCAAGTCAAAAATATCTACAGTTTTTGTCTGTTTTCTTTTTTTCAGAGGTGGTTGTGCTGTGATAAAGGCCTGTTATGGCGCTGTGTCCATGTTGGCATTGGGGCTGTATGTTTCCTGACTGTCCTGGTAGTTGTTTACATAGCAGAGCAAAAAATTATCATGTTCATTGTACAGCAATACCGAGACCGCCATAAAGACACGGCTAGCACCAAGAGAGATTAGTTCACAGAGTTCCACGGTCAATCCCAGCAATATGCAGCCATTTTAATCTGACCGCTGGTTTCTCCAAATTGAACCAGCCTATGCATACAGTATTTCAGTGAAAACCTTGATCAAGGCTGCTTACAGTGTATGTAGTTATGTTCTGGCAGCATGCCTGGGATCCCATTTTAATCATTGAACATTCCCTAAAAGTGAACATGGAGTTTAAGGGGGGGAAAAAGTGGTTGCTGCAACTAAAGCCACATGGTGGTACATGTAGGACTTGTTCAAATGTTGTATTTTATGAACTCTGGTTTGGTGAAAGGTAAAGCATGAACTATAAGAGGCCTATGCAGCTAGACAAAATGGTGCTGTCATAAAACTGTATCTACGGGATGGTAGATAATTTTAAGAGTTAAAGCACACAGGCAGTTTACAGTGAAGAATAGTTACAGAGGTATACATCCCATGCTGAGTCAAGTTTCAAACATTGATCACGAATGCCACCTGGGTATTTGGTTGAATGACAAACCAAATGTGTACTGTATATAGAGTGGTCCTTGTTTTTGAAGGTCACCAAGTCTTGAAAGCCCACCTGTTGGGATACTTTGCCCAGTACTTTGTATGCCATTTATACCTCATATTATTAGTTGACTATGGGTAGCATAGCATCAATACATTACTTTTGACCTGGACTTTATGATAATGTGAAATAGGCAAATATGAGAGAAACTTGGCCAGTACGAGAAAGCTGGGCCTACATGACTTGCATCATAATGTGGTTCCAGTATTTGTTGGTGCGCATACCACTGCTTCGCTAAACAATGTGAACAGGGACCATGCTACTCAGTCAACACGAGTGACATCACAAATTTAAACTATGTGCTTTTGCCCACTTCAAGTTCAGTGGAGGCGTTTGAACAGATGGCAACACAGTGCTTCAGAAATAGGGAAGATATGCTATAATTAATAGCTGAAGACATCATGAACTACAATCATCTAGCAGAACAAGAACTCACAGATTGTTTAGCAACAAGAGAACTGCACCCACAGAATGAAAACGGTCAGATGGACATTGAAAATGTGCAGCCAGGGCCAGGTCTGGAAATAGGTCAAGCAGATGACAAAATGTGTACCCACAAAAGACCAGGGGCAGGAAGAATACCAAAGTAATTTATCAATGCTAATTCCGTAGTAAATTAATAAAATGATCATTAATGAAGAGTTTTCATACTGGCCCAGTAACATGGCCAATATGAAAACCCTTAATTAAGACCATCATAATAGAGACCACAATGGAAGGTTCTGGTGTCCATAATAGGCACTACAGCCAGGTGGGCTAGAGCTAGGGCCAGGGATTACTCCTGCAGAATATTGGTAGGAGTGTGCAGCTCCAATCTTCCACACCTACCATTCATTAGGACAATTTTTGTAAAAATGGTACCTTGGAAAATTTTAATCCATCCAACTTGTTAAAAAAAAAATGGAAAATTGGGGTCAAAAGCACTTTGACACGAAATTTTGATGTCCATTTGGGAAATATGATGCAGTTTTAGAAGTTTGAGGTAAAAGTGTCCCTGTTTGGAGACATTTCAGCAAAATATTGGACCTCTGTTATGAAAATTCGGCACAAAAAGGTAGCTATCAAAGAGCTGTGTACTGCGGTCACTCATCTGAGTGGCCCGGCAGCTAGGGTTGTTAGCTCCTCTTACTTTCCATGGTAATTGGCAACTTTTGTAGAAACACCAGATTTACCACATTTAATCTACTCATATGACTTGGAATGTCCTGATAGATATGTTACTTTGGCTGCTGAAGAAATCAGTATGTTCAAACTTAATTGAACTCTTTCACTGCCAAGTTTTGGACTGAGTCAACAACTTTCCTCGGCACACTTTGGGTGCATTGCACCTCAAATATGGAAGAAAGCTGTTTACCCAGACCATTATATTTTCTAGACTTGTAGGCATGCTGGTACTTAAAGGAAGAGTCTTTTCACAAAGAGTATGAATCCAGCATCCTTATTTTAATTGACAGCAGTTTAATATAAGTAGTTTGACTTTAGTCACAGTTGGCACTGGAAACTTAACATACATGCACAGTCCAACAGTAGGTAACAAATCTGGCATGCAATATTTTTTTCTTCTTAATTTTGTGCTCCGTACACAAATAATTGCCAAATTGATTATAACCTCTTCTTATTGATAATCTCTAATATTTACATTCGGAGTTTTTGTTAGCATTGAAAGAATAGGGACAAATTTTGTTTTCATCAGTCGATGGTACCATCATGTACAGCACGGCACGTGCCAGTGCCTACTTGTCCCTACGTAACAAGCGGCTGACCACACCCATAGCTCCTCCCACTGATAAACAAAAGGTCCTTTGCAGTGGCTATCAAAACTTTTACGCACAAATATTCATGACAAATTTAATTCTAGTATCAATGTTAATATGAATATAAATATAAAAAATGAAGTCTGTCTCTGTTGTTGTAATTGGCATGTAACAGCACGGTATGGTAGGCATTTTTTTCATGATGTCGCGATAGCGACATCATGAAAAAAATGCCTACAGAGAACCGTGCTGTTACATGCCAATTACAACAACAGAGACAGACTTCAATTTTATAATGATGGGCTGTCAAGACAGATTTTACTGCATTTTATTATTTTGTCACAGAATATATTTTGATGTAGTGTTGTACAGGGTACATGCATGACCTTTATTTTTTATAGAATAAATTGGGTTTTATGTAACATTGCATATACAGGGTACAACATGTTTGACCTTTATTTATTACAGAATAAATTGGGTTGTATATAACATTGCATGTACAGGGTACATGCATGACCTTTATTTATTTGAGAATAAATTGGGTTTTATATAGCCTTGACTCTCGTCTTTTTACTTTGCTTCCCAAGCATAGCAAGCTCTACATTACATGTATCTTTGGTATACAGTCTGCCTAAGAAGCCTCTTGGTCTGTCTAAGGACTGCAAGATTTTATTTGTAGTCAGGGAAAAAAAGTGTACGGTCACCGTTCTCATGGACCGATGAAGTAATCAGGAAGTTGATCAGTATCACCTTGGCTATTGGCAGTATTCATGCCCTGTTATGCTGTTGTCTGTTACTATGGCAGCCAAAGTAGACCCATAAGAAGGTGAGTCACCTTTTCACGGCTAAAACACTGATCATTTGGCCAAAGGGCTGACCCAGTGGAGTGGAGAAAAATGGCCTGGTATGTTTAGTTTCATTGATACACATGTATGAGAACCTTTACTGACCTGGTTTTGTTGTGGATGCTGTCCAATATGTCTGCCAGCCTGGTTGTTTAGCTGACATTGCCATACAAAATAGGAGGAAAGAGGTAAAGTGGTTTTCATCAATCTGCCACATAGAGATTTTGTTGGGCAAGGTGAAGTACAAATGTAGACAGGTAATAGGTCTTTGTTGCAGCTGCTCACCTGTCATTTTGGACACCTGTATTGCTTTAAAGGGAAGGTGAGAAGTTACTGTCACATATCATCCTCTTTTGACCCTTTGCATGGCACTACCATATTTTAATTACTACGAGTTGTTACTTGCAATGCTACAGTGGGTGTGACCAGATGCAACAGGAACAAAAGTTGCAAAGAATTCACCTGTTTTCAGATGAGATGATGCTTTATTGCTTCCAATCTAAATGATTGAATACATACAGTGGTTAAAACACCATAAAAGCTACTAAATCATGTAAAAAACATCAAAATATCACAGACTTGTAAAAAAGGTCCAAATAGAAAAAAGATCACCAGACCAACAAGACTGTTGTTGGGAATGGTTAGGTTTACTGCCAGAAGTCCATGCATAAAGTATTTTTAATATGGTTCTGGTGGGTGGTACACATTGTGCTTGAGAAATCTTTGGGAGGAGTAAATAGTGTAATGTATGGCCAGGATTGAGGATTTTTTTGAAAAAAATTATGACATTGTCTCACGCCTTTGGCTTAGAGTACAGAAACCAGTGGTTTGCAATGCTTTGTTGTGACTCGGTTCAGGATGTATTACTCACAGAGCTCTCCTCTGCATAGACTATGAACAGATACCTGCTGTATAATGGCCACTGTATTAAGTGGACCTTTTTTTTTTTTTTTTTTTTTTTTTTATTATTATCACATGCACTTACATATATTATGTTTACTTCAAAATGCAATTAATTGGTTCAGCTGGTTCCAAATTTACGCACTTTTCATTCAGAATGTTACATGTTTATTACATTTGTCATGGTACTGTTTACATTGAATTTCTTGATACATAAAATCAGTACAGCCTAGATGTTAGAAACCATTAAATACAGACTTTACATGTCAAAATTAGCAATTTTTGTGCCTGCTTCACTATATTTAAAAATGTTCATATAAAATTATCTTGTTTGGTATTTTTTAGCTCAGCTAACTTGTCATTCAGCTGGGCTTATTTTACAATCCTCCATCCATCATTGGTGGCACGGTGTCGGCATCCGACCATCAAAAATTCACAATTTTTGACTTCCAAATATTTATCAGCTGGATTCACATGAAACTTAGTGGGGATGTACTGTGGGTGGGTCTATACCAAATTTGTTCAAATGGTCACAGTCCAGTGATTTTTGGCTTCTTGTTTAATTTTTAGCTCAGCTGACTGACAAGTCAGCTGAGCTTATATTAATTTATGGCCCTCCATCCATTGTAAAAAATTACAGTTTTGACTTCTTCAAAACTGTTAGCTAGATTCATGTCATACTTGGCGGGGATGTGCCTTGGGTGTGTATGTAAAAAAATGTTCAAATGGTCACGCTCCAGTGATTTTTGAATTTTTTATGATTTTTTTCTTTCTTTTTTTTTTTTTTTGGCAAATCTTAGTCTTCTCCGAAACTGCTCACCTAATTGCTTCGATATCACACAGGAGCACTCCTAGTTCGTAATTTGTTCAGCAGGTGGCATTGCATTTTTTAGTTAGGGCATTTATATTACTCAGGATTATACTATAGTCCTCAATAAGGGGAAGGTTATGTTTGGGGATTCTTCAGGCAAATCTTAGAAATACTACTAAATGTCCTATACACTCGGCTACAGCTCAACACGGGTCTTATCATTCACAACTTTGATTTTGTGAACAAGCTTAGGACAGCTGGGCATGGGCTGCTCACACAGCCCTCTCGTTTGATCTTTTTTTTTTCTTTTTTTGGCAATATCTTAAAAAGTCTTCTTCAAAACTGTCATGCCAATTGTTTCAAATTGCATAGGAACACTTCCATGCACCCCCTAGACCTTAATATGTTCACTAGGTAGCACTACTATTTTTTTCAGAACTTTTGTGTTTTTGCTACTTTTGACTTCTCAAAAACCATTGCTTAGATTCTCCTGAAACTCAGTGAAAATGTAGCTTGTGGAAGGACCAAAGAAAGTTGTCAACCAGGTGCAGATAATCTGCATCTGTTCGAAACGAATTTTGCCAACATGAGTACACCGTTCCCGTTGATTAGAACACGTGGGCAATCTGCAAAATGGTTGTCATCATATTCTGGTAGATTCGAACCCATTCATTCTGATCACCGAAGTCAACTGCCAACTGAAAATACTGATAGGGTTAGTCACTGTTTTACGATATCAATGAACGATTACGATGTTTCTGCACTGATAGTGATAGTGATACTGATACGCTGTTCTATGCATGCTTGAAAGTGTCTCGATCTGCCGCTAGGGGGTATCGGGCAGATCAAGAAGACATAAAGATGTTGTCTTCCAACTTCCAAGTTCCATGTCCATGATTCCACTGCACCGTAATCCAGTCTTATTATGATACAGTTTAGAGAAGAACCATAGGATAAAAAAATCGTCATATAATTTTATTTGTCTATTGATTTTATCAACTCGTCTGATAGTGATATAGCGTTTAATACTGCACTCGTTTGCTATCGCTCACTCGTGCAGTATCACGACATATCGCACTCGTTGCCATAGGTAAAATCAAGAAAAAAAGAAAACCATATGATAATCGATATATATATATATCGGTTACCCAGCCGGTCTTCTCCCCATCCCCCTGGCCAAGTATGGTCACGGGGTCTCGCCTGATTTTCATTTCGAAAATGTGAAGATCGGTACCGTCCCACTTAATAACCACAGGGCTCTTACCTGCCCATATTTATACGGTTTTACAGTGGATGGAGAAAAATATAGGCAAACTGGAGCTTGTCAATTTATACCATGGAGGAATAATTAGGCGTACATCTAGATTTCTGGGGACTTCGTAGCATAAACTAAAAAGAAGAATTAGGCCTATATTATATGTTATATATTCATGCATATATTTCATATAAATACACGTGTACATATCATATGTAGGCCCTATTAAACTTTCCATTCTGGAAATCCAATAATTGGCCTATAATCGCTCGCCAAGAGGTTAATTTGTTACATGTGTATGGTATGTGCGTTTCACA
Organism: Hermodice carunculata; assembly: GCA_964020975.1. Classification (NCBI taxonomy): domain Eukaryota; kingdom Metazoa; phylum Annelida; class Polychaeta; order Eunicida; family Amphinomidae; genus Hermodice; species Hermodice carunculata. Next base: position 83,944,536 of record OZ026622.1, read on the forward strand.
TTTTTGGCTAGGTGATTGGTGGCGAAGGTTGCTGGTTCGAGACCCAGCCGTTCTGTGGTCACAAAAGAGATATTATGATTTCAGGCCAAACATTTTGAAAGTGAACAAAACTTTTGTTGGGAGGTGTAAGATGAAATATAAGATAACTGTTACAGCAAGAAAAAAAAGCAATAGTTTACGTATATAGGCTGGTCTTAATGTTCAGACCAGTAAAAACATCTTTAGATACTTTATGGTCATATAAATTTTATGATTTACCCAATGTTTCATGTATTTTTAAAAGGGTTCACTGATGGAGCTGTCTCCATTTCTATGGGAAACATTCCAGTCATTTACTGTTCTTGGACAGAAAAACTGTTTTCTTAATCAATTATTTGTACATGTTTCAATAATTTTATACTGATGTCCAGGAGTCGCAACTAATTCAGCTCAGGGAATCACAAGATTCCAGTCTGCATCATACATATTATGGAAGTATTTGTAAACTTGAATAATATCCCCGCAGAGTCTTCTAAAATATAGTGTTGGCAGGCCAAGAAAGCTCCGTCTTTCTTCATGGTTGATTTCTTTAGTACCAGATACTAATTTTGTTCTTCTTTGTACCCCTTCAATCAAATCGGACTCCTTTTAAACTCCAAATGAATTCCATACATGTAGGTCTACAGAAGGTGCATACTCCAGCCGAGGTCTAACTAGGCCTCTCTATTATGTTGTTAAATGTTGACCTATCAATTTGACTGAAGGTTCTTATTATTCCAACTAGCCTATTTGCTGCAGATGAAATATTCTGGCAATGTTTATCAAATAGGCAGTATTGGCCAATGCTCACACCGAAGTCTTTTTCACACACGGTTTCATCTAATTGAACAGCTTTGTCTTCTGAACCCAATATGTAGGTTTCATTTACCAATTTTTCCAAGATGCAAAATGTGACATTTTTCTGGATGGAAGAATAATTGCCAAGCTTAAATATTGCTTTGATGTTCATATGAAAAGTGAACAATCCGACTTACAATTTGCTCGGCTATAGATTTTTGTATCATCTGCATGCATTTTTATTCCACAGTTGACAACTTCCGGAAGATCATTAATATATATCGCAAACAGCAAGGATCCAAGCACACTGCCTTGTGGAACACCACTGCTCATTTGCCCAAGCTGAAAAGCTGTCATTCACACACACTCTCTGTTTCCTGTTTGTTAAGAAGTCTTTAATCCAACCACTTACTTCTCCAATGATGCCATAACTTTCAATCTTTTTTAGGAGTCGCATGTGGGGTACGTTATGAAATGCTTTCTTAAAGTCACAATACAGAATATCCACGCCCTCATCATTTTCTATTATATTTGTCGACTCTTCTAAACAGTGTAATAACTAGGTCATGGTACATGTAGATCTACCGGGTAGAAAACCATGTTGATGAGATGAGAAAAATCTATGACACTTCATATGCTCCGGGACTACATCCCCGCTAACAGATTCTAAAATCTTGGAACAAACTGCACGATGTGAGACCAACTGCCATGTACTTAGCCGCCTTGTATTTACTACCTTTTGCATACACTGGTGTAACATTTGCATTTTTCTAGTCTGTATGTAAAGCACTCGTCTTGATTGATGTATCGAAGATTAAACCTAAAGGTTCAGCTGGTACATGTCTGAAATCAAAAAGCAACTTTTGATGTATGTTATTAGGTCCCATCGACTTATTAGGATTCAAATCTTCGGGGCACCCCATCGAGAGAAAAAAAAAGCAGAGCACAATGAACATTCTTCCCAATATGAGGTAGCATTGCTATGTCCCATACCTGTTCATCTTTAAATGTAAATATTAAATCAAAAATGTTTGTCTTCTGGGTCTCTTTATAGCGGGTAGGTTCTTTCACACGTTGAAACAGAAATGATTGACTCGATCTTTCTGAAAACATGTTTGCCTCATGCTCAGCTTTCTGATTAAAATATTCTGAAATGTCCAACCATTAACATATCTGTGGTTTTCTGTTCACCAAATGCTTTAATTAATTTTAACAATATTCAGTTGTTAACAGAACTGTTTAGACTGCCATACACACATCCTATTATTTTACAACTTTATCCAGTTTAACTTCTGCCTACACTGATTGACTGAAGTAACGTTATAGTGGTCAAAATCATATTGATTCATTATGATATGTGGTTGTTCTTTATAAATTATTTGACGGAGTTAATCTATTTTGTTACTTAACGGGTCTGCATTTGTACAAGAAATAGATACTGTACACTGTATTGTGTTGTATTATTTACATGACTATGTTGATTTGATCGTTCATTGTCTCTATCCTGGTGACGTGATTTTAAATTCTGCTTTTCAGCTTTACGGTCTTCAGCGCCCAAGGAGGGCCCCGTACATGAAATACGTATATAGCGACCCCATCTGACTCTTGTTCTTCTTTTTGCTTAGCCTCTGCCACCTTCTCTCTCTCTCTGTCTCTCTCTCTGTCTCTCTCTCTCTGTCTCTCTCTCTCTGTCTCTCTCTCTCTCTCTCTCTCTCTCTCTCTCTCTCTCTCTCTCTCTCTCTCTCTCTCTCTCCCCCCCCTAGAGTTAAGTCTGACTATATTGATGTTCTTGAGCAGATTTCAATTTAGTCAACCTTGACATGATTTTTGTTATATCTTCTTTGCTTTTTATTGACACTTTCAAATGTTTTGGCATTCCCCTCTCAACCTTCTTTCCTAATCTTATTGCATTCTTTATATCCATCTGTGACAACCCTACAGCATCAGTGCAGAGCTTCTGAAAGAAAGCTCCACCTTCTGTATTTCTTATACTAGGATCCTCACTTTTGCTCTCCTCTGCGCGGTGTATGATTACGTTTTATTCCTTCCATTCCCTAGAAACTTCCTCAATTTTCTGTTCCAATATTGTTTCTTTTACTATCTTTTTCACATCATTAATCTGCATTTGTTCACTACATTCATTTAATTTCTGTCCATACTTCACTCTTTCTGCCCAGTTTGCTGTATTTTTTTTTACCCAGAATAGTATTGGGTTGTTTCATTTGTTGCACACAGACAGGGAAGTCCAGTAACAATCTGGCCTTTGTAACGTTTCATATTATTCTGCTGACATTTCATGCATTTTTTTTCACAAAAATATCGTTTGCATCTCCATCACACTCCACAATTTTGTCATTATCTTCATCATACACTCTTTCACACACGTACGTAGCAAATCCAACAACCATCGCTACTAAGTTTCATTCAGGTTTGCACTTGCAGTATAATTTAACTTAAAGCTAGAAAATATATGCTTGAGGGAAATCTATTTGTGTTTCTCCAAAACGTGCATAGATTGAAATGCAAGTTTATTTCTAGTGGTTCATTGGATGCGCCTTCCGCACAAACCTATGACTTCAAGTTAGTTGGGATGGCATCTCTACCTATAGGCCTTATAGTTTTGAAGATACTCATCATTTAAACTTTCAAGTGCCTATAATGGCTATATATATATATATATATATATATATATATATATATATATATATATATATATATATATATATATATATATATATATATTTAATTAGCATAAGTTAAAATTCTACAGCTTTTGTTGGGTTCATATTGGATGGGCCTACAGCACACATCTATAATTGAAGTTGAAATGACACATAATGCTCTGAGAATATCGGACTTGATAGTGTTCAAACGGTACATGCGCTTACAGAAGAATAAGATTTGTTAAGATTCTCTTTGTATTAAACACGTATATATACTATAACCAATTCAACTTTAAAGTTTTGAATTGTCCATAACCAGCATAAATTTTAAAGAACCTACATTAGGGCCTCTCTATGTTGAATACTTTGGAAGCCAGACGGGATTGAAATTTTCAAATTGCCCTTTAAATTGCTATGGTTTACAACCAGTTGACTATCCTGAACGATGTGTTAACTGCACCATGGCCAGCTCAGCATTATCCATGCCAAATTTGAAGTTTGTAGCTCGAATGTTGTCTGAGTTTAAGCCGAATATATATATATATATATATATAAATGAATAAATTGGCAAAACTAGAAAAGAAGATGTGCTTCAAAGCAAATCTACCTGCCTTCAAAAGTTTGAAACATTAAATGCTACAACTTTTATCCTTTGATACTTCACATTACATTATGCTTATGGCTGGATGCAAATTTTAAAGTCCAAATGACCTCGACCTTTGATCTTTACAGGTCAAATGTGAATTGCACAGTGTTACAATACCCACAATTGAAGCCCAACATGAACCAAATCGGATGAAAATTGACCAAGTTATGTCAAGATGAAACTTTCAAAGGGCCAAATGGTCTTGACCTTTGCCCTTTTGAGGTTACATGTTCTTATAAAAATGTGCAGTGTTGCAATATCTACAATTTGAGTCCACCATGATTAGAGTTGGATGGAAATTGGTCAAGTTATAACTGGATAAAACTTTCAAAGGTCCAAATGACCTTGACCTTTGACCTTTAGAGGTCACATGTAAGTTTCAAAAATGTGCAGTGTTACAATAGCTACAATTTGAGCACAACATGATCAAAATTGGATAAAAATTGACCAAGTTATGGCTAGAAGAAAGCACCATCGAAAGTGGCCTTTGACCTTGAAATGACCTTTGACCTTGAGATGACCTCTACATGAAGTGACCTTGACCTCGAAAATTACATTTTGGCCTTAAATTGACCTTTGTCCTTGACATGACCTTAATTTACCTTGCTATGATCGATCTCCTATACACTCCGAACCACATCTACTATAGTACATAAGATATTGAAGATTTAAAACTTTAATTAGCCCTCATTTGCATAATTTAGAAAAGCATGACCTCTCATTATGAAGAGGCCAGACTTCATCTTTTGAGGTATAATTGTGTCAAGTTTGGACTTTCTAAGTGTAACACTTTTCCAAATTTGCCTGTAAGGAGAGAAAGAAAGAAAGAATTCCTAGAAAAACAATATGTCTGTGTTGGCACACAGACATAAAAATGATTAAGCCTATAGTGCACTAAAACAGTAAAAGGGCCCCAAATGCTGATAGTAATACGGAATGGATCTGTCTGCACGTCAAACGGCCAACCCCCAAACTGACTGGATCCCTGTGCCTAAGAGCAGACACTGTACCAGGGAACCACCCTAAGAACAAACATTTCAAACGGAACCGGAAATGCCGGTAGCCTACACGCTCTAAAACGATACTTTCGCATTTTTTCCGCTCAGGCAGAAGATGCAACTAGTGAAATTGTGAATGTCGTCTAAAAGTATTCAAAGTCGTAGACTATCTTTGAAAGTTGGGATTTATGCAAGAAATGCACCATAAACAGACAAAGACTTATGCCGGCTGGCAGTTCTCAGTTTTGTCGTCAGGTAGCGCTCCAATAAACTACACGACATGCTGCCCGTTGTGGTGAATGAGCTGATACAGAAGACAGGGAAACAAGTCGTCTGCATTCAGATGCCGCAAGTAGGAGTATTCAATTGACGGACATCATAATTATTAGGCAGGTAATGGAGAATCTTGGAAATGTACAGGAAAAGGTGTCTTGCATTTTTGATACCAAAGTTGTTGAAGAACAGTCGTCAAAACGCACATACCAACCATACAAAGTTGTGGCAACGGACTTGATCAGACAAGATGCTCAGGATTCGTGTGTGGTTTCATCAAGACCTTCTGAAAAGCTGGATGGCACCTGCGTTTATGTTCGTGAATTTCAAGGAAGGCCGTGGCTTTGGGCCCGCCATGATAGAAAACCAAACAAAGCTTCAGATAAAAAATTTAAACGATATCAAAATTTACACCGAGCATGGCAGTTAACTGGCAAGAATGAGGCATGCGAACCAATATTTACATGGAACGTCGACAGAGATTTTCGAGACGTACCCAGTAACTGGATTCCGGCAGCAGGTGTAAAGATTATAGACGGACAGGTACAGCCAGATAACAACGGCCATATTCCAGGATGGGTACCAGTGGATCCGACGGCGAGGCAACATTGTTGGCATTTGACAACAGTGGATCTTGAAGCTGGGCTAGCTTTGATTTTGGCACCACTGGGAGATGATAGACAGGAGATTGACGAAACAATCTTAAAAATCACATGTGTTCAATTGTCAGATCTTCTCGAGTCTACACTAGAACTGATTGGAACTAACATAAATGCAAATCCTTATAATATTGGGTCAAAACAACACCCTTTGCATTTGCTTGTGCGTCATGGTAGCATTGCATTCCACAAGAAGCCTCCTTTGAATTTCGAAGAGTTAAAACAGTGGTTTCATGAGGACCCTGAAGGGCAGGTGGAGGGAATTGTGTGGCACTGTCCCAATGGCAGACTGTTCAAACTACATCGCTATCACCTGGGACTCCCATGGCCTGTATGCAATCTGCGATTGCAGTCATGTCATATTCTCATAAACATTGATCTGGCTACTTATGAAACACAGTTCCAAGAAAAATCTTTGTTTCTTAAGCTTGGAAATCTTCATGGTCAGACATTTGACAGTCTCAAACTTGTTCAGGTGGACACACAGTGAAAAAAGATTATGATTCCGAGACCTGTTTCATGTATTGAAATATTTCACTTTTTCTCTCTGTTTTATGCTTATTAGACTTCCACCCTGAAATGTGCAAAAGTAAAATGTTTCAGTATTTCTAAATAGCCATAATACTGGTATGTCTGGAATATGAAAAAGTTCCATCTATTCATTTTTGTGTAATGTCGTGAACCCCTGTACAGTTATAAGCTAGTTTGGTATGAATGCATCAAACATGGTGAGACTGTGCCAGTACTATTTTCACAGAGGCTGGAGGTCTATCTGCATTGAAGCAGTCTTAAACAACAAAGATTTGACTAAATCGATTATCATGTGAATGATTACTGTTGCATTACTGTATGCATGGTGCTTCTAGCAACACAAACCAGTAAATGGCAGGCAGTTTAAAAATGCCGGAGTCTGTTGTGTCTATATGTATATAAATGGCCTTACTTCATACTTTGGTATACCTAAAAGTCTTTAAGATGGAAAATGCGAAAAGATAATTGTTTTATCCATAAATCAGAAGCTGAAATGACTTAACTGACTACTTAATGCTAAATGTGACTGATTTGTCTGTAGACTGTGAATCTATGCTTTGTATGTAAGCTTGCATGCCATAAAGGGACTTTGAAACCTGTGTAGTTTCTATCTTTCTTCCCCACTTGCATATATTATAATATTTACAGTTGCCGTTTTCTTGAGCATTAGAAGAGTAGGTAATGGATGTTCATTTTTCCATGAATGCAGGCAATTACGTGATTAGTGTTACTACAATATAAATACAAGTATTAATGTAAATGTAACGCGACGTCATGAAAAATGACTCCCCAATTGTCATCTTTCTCCCGTAACTACAATTGAATGGACACTCATTTCTTAATAAACTGTGATTACATATATAGAGTGGAACCTGCTCTTGTGACCACCTTGATAACATTACTTTTGCTGATCACATATGTCCATTTTCATTCCAGTGTGTTGTGTCCTGATTGCCTGACCTTTTTTAAGTTGACCACTTGGTTATTCCTTGCTCCCTGTACAGTGTGCATCATGTGCCAACAGTCCCTTTGTTATTCCTTCCAGAGCCCAGTTTCTCCAGCATTAGAGTGCTATTGAGGAGGGGTGGGGCAGTGGCTCTGTATGCCTGACTTGGAACAATTTGCCAGCTCTTGTTTCATGGCAAAGTGTTCTAATTACAAATTTTAGTTTGCTAAGGGGGACATTGAACCGCAAATTCTATCAAAAGTGATTGAGTTTTGTATGCTGGTAGTGTACTCATTTTCACAGGTTTAAACTTTCAAGGTTTTTGCATTTCAAGCATGTAATTGAAACTTTAATTTTAATATTTTGAACATACATGTGGAACTCATGAGCTGGTTTTCTCTGTCCCTAGCAGCCTTCACTATTGCCTAAAATCAAAGACTGCACCTTGTGACCACTCTTGCAAAGTAACTGATACTGAGATTGTTATGGTTTCACACTACTTAACTCCTTTCAATTCAATCAGCCTGATGTTCTCCCTGCTGTGATACCATGCCAGTATCAAAGTGATTAGGCTTCCCAGGGAGAAAAGATTATTTTGAAATTGAGAGTCCAGTCGACTCCTTTCACAGAACCAACAAAGCATAAAATTTTCTCACCTCCAGCTGACTGGAGAGGGCATGGCAGGGTGGACACCTGTTAGCATAGGGTAATGCATGTTAAAAGTACTAATCTTCAAAGTAAATTTGAGGTCAATTATAGCAACATTAACATAAGTTTGTTCTTTTTGATTAGTATGCCTGTCAATATTGATAATGTGCCAAGCATTTTTAATTTGAACATGTTAAAAGCTTTTTACAGACCAAAATTAAAGAGACCCATACAGTGTAGTGACTACCACACATGCATAGGTGTCAATTGGCTTCTGACACCTGTGGGGTTAATCACCAGAGTAGTTTATGCACCTTTAACCTGAGTACATTTTGGCAGCATATGCTCATGATGCCACAGCAGTACAGCAGCAGTACAGTGGACTATGCACTGTTACAACAAGACATAATGTCAGATGTGGTGTTCTTTAAAGTGCATGATTTCATATGCACTCTCTCAGACCATTGTATGATATCCCTGGGTTTGAATGTGCAATATAATGTGGTAAGTTACAATGAGAAAGTTGACCTTTTTAATTTTGACAAGAAGTTTAAATGGCACAAAGAAAATGAACACGTTTTTCAGAGAGTGTTTGCCACTGATGCTGCTAAGCTTGAGTTGAACAGGATAAGGGAGCTATGCCACCACGACAATATAACTGATGGGGTTGATGCTCTCAACAGTTTTAAAATTATGCATGCAAACAAGATATGTGGGAGGATAAAATATAAGAAACCCAGGAAAAAGAAATGGTGTGACACAAAATGTAGGATTCTAAAATCTGATTTAAAATATCTAGGTGTAAGACTGCACAATGATCCCAATAATTGTTATCTGCGTGGACTGATGTTCACTAAAGCAAAACAATACAAGAAAATGATTAAAGCTCAGAAAAGAAGATAAAAAGATATGCTCTTAAACAAGATCCTTAACTTCAAAGACAAGAATCCAAAATCCTACTGGAAATTAGTTAATGAGCTTAGGTCCCTGGAACGTAACAACAAGGATGACACGCTAAATGTTGACGCAACAGAATGGCTAACATGTTATCAACAATTATTGCATGACAGTGATGTCTCATCATGGGATGGCGAAATTGATGACAAACTTAATGAACTTGAACTGGAGAAATGCTTTTCTGAGTTGGATTATCGTATTAATGATCATGAGATAATGCAAGCGATCAAAAGTTTAAAGAATGGAAAAGCCCCTGGCTTGGATAGGGTAAGCAGCGAAACAGTCAAAGGTACTGCAAGCAGCCTCCTTCCTACATACAGAGATGTGTTCAATGCAGTCCTTTTCTCAGGGAAGTATCCCCACGCCTGGAACCAAGGGTACATTGTATCCATACATAAAAAAGGTCTTAGCAACATCCCTTCAAATTTCAGGGGGATCACTATTAATAATGTACTATCGAAACTATTTGGTACTGTCATGAATAACAGGCTTAAAGAATTTGACAGTAAGTACAAGATAACCAACAAACATCAAATATCTAACCAACAACGTACACGTACTGCTGATCATATATTTGTTTTAAAAACTCTATTTGATAAGTATGTTAAGAAAGGGAAAGGCCGACTCTTTGCATGTTTTGTTGATTTTCAGAAGGCCTTTGATAAGGTGTGGCGTGCTGGTATTCTTTACAAATCGCAAAAGTTAGGTATCAGAGGGAAGTTCTACCAAGTGGTCAAACATATGTATTACGGTGTGGAGGCATGTAAAATCGGGCTTAAGAGAACACGCATGATAAAAACCAACATAGGTGTCAAACAAGGTGACGTTGTGAGCCCGACGCTCTTCAACCTGTATATCAATGATTTTCCAGACATTCTAGGGGTGGATGAGGATACACCAGTGTTAGGTGACCAACCAGTCAACTGCCTAATGTATGCAGATGACCTGGTTATGCTCTCTACATCTGCAAACAGACTACAAAACCAACTTGATAAATTATTCGAATACTGTTCTGAATGGCACCTTCAAATTAACATTACAAAAACTAACATAATAGAATTTAACATACTTGGCAGGGCCGGGTCTCGCATTCTTAGCTATGGCAGGCTAATTATTGATAATGTCAAACAATACACATACCTCGGTATAACTATATCAGCAAGTGGTAGCTTCACAGCTGCTATAGAACATTTATGTAAGAAAGCTCAGAAAGCCCTATTCCATCTTAAAGGTTCACTCAGTAACTGCTCTCTTAACCCAAGTTTAGGGCTGTGACTTTTTGACAATCTTATAATGCCTATCTTAATGTATGGGTCTGAGGTATGGGGAGCATTGTATTCCAGTGGAAATAAAGGGCTAACTCATATTACTAAGAAATATATGGAGGGTAAATTTGAGCGAATACAATTGTCATTTTGTAAATATATTTTAGGCGTTAATGGGAAGGCCACGAATATGGCTGTTTATGGGGAACTAGGTAGATATCCCATTTACACCAGCATGTGGAAGCAAATTATGAAATATGTTGCTCACATTCAATCAAGTGAGGATAATAGCCTACTGCAGGCTGCATACAGAGAAGCCTTGCTTATGAAGGATGTGTGCAATACCTTTTTTCATAGCATAAATAAAGTGCTGGGTAACTTTGGCCTGGACCTAGTAAAACACAGCTGGGACAAGGTTGCAATAACAATGGAAAGGAATTTTGAAAATACATGGTTTGAAGCACTAGACAAGAATAAAGAGAATGGGTATCAGGGTAATAAGTTAAGATTCTATCGGTTATGTAAGGATAAATTCGTTTACGAAGATTACCTGGACAACAAAAACACAAACCAAAGAATTGCACTCACAAGGTTACGAACAAGCACCCACAAACTGTGCATTGAAACTGGTAGACACAGAAAAATTCCTGCTGAGTCTAGGTTATGTGTCCAGTGCAATCTAGGTGCTATTGAGGATGAACTGCATTTTACTTTTGATTGTCCTAGATACAAAAGTGTGCATAGGGACCTAATAAATACTTGTTATACAGAATGCAAACACTTTAATTCAATGAGTAGTCAACAGAAAATTTATTACATTTGTAACTCCACACCACGGTTGATAAAGGCACTTGGTACTTACATTCATGAGGCCATGGAACTGAGAACCTCACAATAATATGGTGGCATTGTGAAGGCCCTTGTGTATATATTACGTGATATTGCCTTTTCTTATTTATGTTCACTTGTATAGTTATTTATGTAAGTTGTATAGATATTTATGTTCACTTGTACTGTTTTTCTCTGTAGTTTGATCTGTGTGGATTGTAACAGATAGAGGGCGACCCTCTCTGTGCTCAAAATCGTATTGTGACTGTTGGCCCCTAGAGGGCGGAACCTGTCAATAAAGTATCTGAATCTGGATCTGTTCTGTGGGATATACCATTCATACAAGTGTGGTATTTAGAGGGCAAAATGTCATTGTTTCAGTTATGGGAGACACTGCACTAATCAGGCAAGCTTTACTACCCTAAAATAGTCTTGACCTATTGACCTATAAGTTCAACATTAATTATGAAAGGTTTCGTTAATAGTTTAGAGGCCATTTTCCATACTTAAACTTGTTCAGCTGGGATATTCATGTTATTTTACCTTGTAAACCTTCCTCTGTGGTAAGTGCCTGTGTTAAAACTAGACAATTAAGTAGTCTCATCCCAGCAAAGAGGCTTTCTCTAGGCATTGGAGGTATCACTGGGCACAGTGGTCCACGTGACGGGGAAAGTCCTGAATTGCATATCAATGAAAATACTTTGCTATCCAAATTTTCCGGGACTTGTGTTCCCCATGTAGTGCCTATCACACGTATTGAACCTATGTTTAAGTACTTGTTCTACACTGTTCTTTCAGTTTTACATGTACAACATGAAAGACTGTAAGCTATGAGTGGTTTTTAAATGTCCCAAATGCAGTGACTAGGCACGATGCACTGTTCATTGTGTGCTTCTTGCAGCATTGTGAGCACCTCTGAATTTTTAGACACTACTTGCTTGTATGCATTTAAATAATGCCCCATGCACTCTGCTGCAAGTAAGGTCCTATAAACATAATTCTTGAAAAGGTATTGTCTTCTATCATTAGATTAAGCGGCACCCACGCTATTTCTAGGTTTGAAACCCATTCATTTCATGATGGAAGATCACAAAAATGAACAGGATATTAGCAAACATTTTAAGGGCTAGTCAAAATTACCAACAAATTGAAAACAGAGACGGCATAAAGCACAGCACATGTTTTTTTTTCACAATGCATGAAAATGTTTATTTCTTTGCAATGAAAACTGACTTGCCCCATGCACAAAGGAATGCCCACCTTTCTGCACCATCAATGAATCAATTGAAAGCAGCCCTAGTACTGTATGGTGGAATTTGTTGTATAGGTGAAACTAAGACCAACAGGGCTTACCAATTTACATGTCCTATTTTCCAGATCATGTAAAATCCCAGTTAGGGCAGTAAAAATTTCCGAAAAGCTTGCCCTGGGGGCAACCATAATTTCTGCTTTTACAACTAGGATTGTATTGGGTGAACAAGTAATTTTGGTTGATGGGCAAGCGAAATATCTGGGGCACCTGCCTGGAGGACAAGAGGCCTGAGCAAACAGATTTGCTCTTAAACAGTAAAAAAAAAAAAAAAAAATATGGCATATGGTGTCTCAACTCCTGTTAATCACAATTTTGTTTTTAATACCTGTAATAAGAACTCTCCTCTCTCTAAGACTATGTGTTATGGACACACAGTTCTCTTGAGACAAGCACTATTACAAATGTTATGGGAGGGGGATTTTTAAGAAATGGTGTCTTGTGTGGTGTTTTTCTTCAGAACAGAGGAATTATATATTGAAACTGGTGCTTAGTTACTGTTTAGCAATGGAATATTTAACATACTGTATATGATATGAAAACTCTTTACAAGAAAATGGTAAGCTGTTTTTGCTTATGCTGAATCAGACAATCAAAATACATTTATAATACCAGCAATCCTGGAATATTCACCTCCAAATGCTTAGGGATGGCTCAACATTTTCATCACTTTTTAATTAGTACTTACAGTGCGCAAGGGAGTAGGGGTTAAATGGGTCTGTACACTTTCACAGAATATGGAAAATGATGGTCAATTTTGGGCCTTTTTTTGTGCAATAATTTTTTTCAAATCATTTTTAAGGTACTCATTTGGAGGGGGGGGGGGGGGGGTCAGGAAATTTAGTACTCTAAGAAGTGATGATAATGTTGAGCCATCCCGTAGCAGATTTGCAGGTGAACAAGTGACTGGCCGCACTGAGAAGCTGGATAGGACTACATCAATCATATAGCTGGTGGAGACTATTTCAGCCTGGCCAGGCACTGCCTAGTATCGCCAGAAGTGAACAAAATAACGTATATAACATAAATCTTTGGAGGAGAATTACGAAAAGTACGTGGAACATGAAAATACTAGGAATGGTTGTTGGTCTCCAAAGAATATTGAAAGAAACAAACAACTAGAAAATAATTTAAATGCTCCAACTTTAGCTTGTGGTTTATTGGATGTGCCTCCAGCACAGACTTGTGAATTAAAGGTTCCAAAAGCCATAAGATTTATTTTTGCTCAAAGTGAAGGACTTTGTAAAGAAAATTTGTCGTCAGTGTGATAGAATGGCAGATATCGATGGAGAAAGCATGAGAAATAGGGACGCATAGAATGGGCTGTATCTGAGTTTTAGCTTTTTCTTTTCTGAAGACGATCTTACTGAGGACAAGAGGGGGGGATGTAGGGTTAGGAAGGGAGAAGGACAGAGAAATTGAGCCTTACTGGAAGGAGCCACGGGTGGGCTACCGGTACCACAAAGCCGGTCTTTGCCGGTGCAACTGGGGCTGAGTCTGTGCCCAGCAATAAAAGTTACGTTTAAACCAAGAAGGCAGGCCATCTTGCACGGTTGCCAATACCGGCAGTATACGTTGCACGCTACAACAGGCAAAGCAATAGCACCTCCCCCGCTGTGTGCCTTATGTGTATTCAGGGTGTGGTGAAGTGCTTGTTTATTCCCCTCTTTTGAAGTTTTCGGCATGCTACAATTGTCATATTAATCCATTTGGGTATGCACTGGACTTACAGATGCTGTCAATTCGACTCTTACTTTCACGTATTCCAAACCTTGTTATAAATCACTAAATAGAATAAGACTAAAAGCTTGCTACACGTATGCTTATGATTTCAAATTTAGAGACACGCCAAATCATTTCGTGGCAAATGAAAATTAAGTTACTGAAGAAAAATGTTCAAAATATTCTCCACAATTCCTTGCGTGCCCATTCTGGCCAATGGAAAAGTGACTGTGGCACAGAGCGCGAACAAAAGTTTTGCTTTCAACTTAAGTGTCAAGGTCAGATAGAAGAAACTTGATTCGGTCTAATCGTAACAATAATTATATAAAGCTACTAAATGAATAGGACGGCAGACCCAGGCTAAGACTCTATGGGTCGTTGTCGCATGGGTCACCCTAAATCGTCACGTTCTCATTGATGTGATTAATATAATCTAATGTTTTATAGATCTTTTTACCACATATGATCAATGGTGATAAAAATAAATACAGATATAAATATTTGATCAAGCTGTTCTTAAATAATCATGAGCGCTTTGTATTGAAACAAATATAGCAATTAGCAATATTGCGTATAGTATCATAAATATCTATGTTGTAGTTTTTGGCGTATTGTCTAAATACTTGCAAAGGATGTATTCTAATTTTATTCATTACTATTTCAGGTAAGTATTTGTCATTAATTAAAGTTGGTAATTTGTAACGGACACATAATCGACATGTCATTGTATTGGTGTAATTTTTGTTGTAATATACTATATTTCTTTGTTGAGGATTAGACAAATAGCCCATGGCTAATTCGGGTCTTCTCCTCGTATATACACCTACATAATGACACAGTTGGCCATCATCACGTTGAAGATAGGAAATAAAAATTTAAAAAAAAAAAGAAAAAAAAAAAAAAAAAAAAGAAAAAGAAAAAGAAAACGAAAAAAACCCACCCAAACCTAGGGACTCATTCAATGAAGTGTATGTACATTCAAGAGAGATGACCTTCAAAAACCGGCGCTGGTCATCAACATTATTACTATCATTGTCTTCATTGTCAGACTCTGACTGGTCTTTTAAAAACGCTTTTGATTACAAGTGTGGTTTATAATTGCATCAACAATACTGCTATTACGGTCACGAGAAAGTTGGTCATGACCAAATAAAGAATTTACTTCTGTGAACGTTAGGGAAATTATGAAATGGAAGACCAGTTTGAGACGTCACAATAATACTGTTATGGCTGAATGTCAACTTGAGTTATCACTTAAGCAGTCGCTTGGCGTAGGTTTTGATGAGAGGATACAGGAAAGGCCATAACATTGACTTTGAGTTTCAAAGAGACCATAAAATAGAAGTTTATGGTTTGATTATACATAAATGCAATACAACTTATGAGTGAGATCAGTTGTCATCTAAAAATACCAAAAACAGAATGTAAAAGGTGTGAATAATTTAGGAAATGAAAAATGAATACTTTAGGGGCCAAATAACCAAATAAAACAAAACCAAATAGAGAGAAGAGCAAACATGAGGTTGTAAGATAATAAAATCTTGTATTGACGAGCCTTACAATATAATCTTTTCTCCGCAATACAATCCCAGGCTGGCTGAAGATCAGCCAACCCCTTGAGGTATTTATATCAGCCATACTTGGTCATGTGACCACCTGCATCCAGTTTCTCTAATATGAAATATAGAAGGAAATATTTAAATGGCCGAACTCTGACTTTTTAGATATGCATATGAAAATATGTAAATGTGACTTTGTGTGTGTTTGCCAAAAAGTTTTACACGTAGGCCTGAAACATGAACTTGTCTTATGATTTGTATCACGTTTGGAGAGTTTTCCCTCTAACTGTGAAGGACAGATGTTCTGTAAACTGGATACATGTTGTACAACTGGTTTACAATGTTTTTCAATGAACATTCTTATTTCCTTGCATTTACCATTTAATCTTCTATTTCTTGAAATAAGATTGTTATTATATTTAATCATGAACTTTTTTATTCCTTTTTATTCCGCATTTACTCCTATATTTCTTGAATGATATTTTTTTTATCATTTTTAATCATGACATACTCCCACCGTCGAGACGAAATGTCCCTTTTCGGTTAGATATTCCGTTGAACGACGTGAACACAACTAAGGTTGTGAAAAATGCCAATTTTATACGCTCACCACATGGAAATGAAACGCAGCAGCAAAAATGTCTTTAAAATGAATTTAACTCAGTATGCAAAGAGTCTAAGTATTGAACGTCCACTGTATCGAGGTAGGCGGCGCACATCAGCACAGAAATAAGGGGGGAAATGAGAAGAATGCAGTGTGAAAGGTCAAGTTACGAGATGCAAACTTGGCTTGTCTGGGGTAAAGTCCGGGACACAGTTCGGTAGCGGGGGAAAGCTGGAAACGATGATTCTGTGTGGACCAAAAATGTAAATGTTCTTGTGAAATGAAAAGTTTCTTAAAGTCTTCGTCCAAATGGATAGATAACTAGGAGTAAACGTCGGAGCACCCGGAAAACGAAATGTCAACTCCCTCATACCCGTGGTTGGACGTGGTGGTGGATATATGGTAATTACTGGTAGCATGTGATGACTGCCCACACAGTAGGTGCCGTGAATGCAACTGCCATTCACAATGACAATGAAGTTTGCGGAATTAATTGGCTCGTCAATGAAAAGATACATCATAC
The DNA here is from genome assembly GCA_964020975.1 of Hermodice carunculata. NCBI lineage: Eukaryota > Metazoa > Annelida > Polychaeta > Eunicida > Amphinomidae > Hermodice > Hermodice carunculata. Next base: position 83,961,483 of record OZ026622.1, read on the forward strand.
AGGATTTTGTAATACCTATGGCTGAATTCCTGCAAATATAAAGCAAATTTACGCAGAAACAAGTACAAGGAACAAAATAAACTTGTTACACCATCATATACTATTTAAAGTTGCGTATTTGCATGTCATACCCATTACATGAGAACAGGTTTTTGTGGATGTCACAAATTGGATTCACGAGTTTCAATATAATGCACAAAGACATTCCAGACGAAAATTGGAACTTTGCAAGTTTATTGATAATTAGACAGATGAGCACTGTCCAGATCACCGGCGCTCGTAACGTTCAGTCAGTCAACAAGCTTCCGTTCTAATATACGCGGGGGGGGGGGGGGCGGGAGGGAGGGAGGAGGAGTGGGTGAAGAGGTTACAACCTCGTCACATGGAGCTCCATGTGACGACGTTGTGATTTTAGGCCCATCCGCCACCATCTTATTAGCACGAACAATTGACTGCACAGATGAATACACAATATTTTATTACAAATATGGCCCTATCTGGGTCATTGAACGCATAGATGTTTGAGGTCTAACCTCTCCACCCACCCCCACCTCCCCGCCTATATTAGCACGGAAGCTTAACTGACTGAACGTTACGAGCGCCTGTGGTCCAGTTAGCCGAAAGGTGTGGCTGTTTGTGACAAGAAAAAAAAAAAAAAAAAAAAAAAAAAAAAAAACCCAATGGCAGTATATCACTTGTGGGGAGCCGCTCGAATGGGCATGAGTACATACAAATGTGCACATCGTGAAACCTTTTTGTGACTATTAATTATATAAATGATTATGTGATTACATGGGTACATGGGTCGCGGTGATAGTGTTACTGATAGATCAAACGTGTATTGAGTGTCAGATACGCAAAATCACCAATATGGCGGGAATCTACCGTCACAAAGCAAGACAAGTACTTCTTCAAGCATAAAAAAATCAGCTCTTTTGTGTGTGTGTGTGTGTGTGTGTGTGTGTTCAACAGAGTCCTTATTCCTTCTGTATGCTGACAGGTAGGAGTATCTGCGAACGTCAAAGGATATCATAATGTTATCACATCTCCAAAATGAAACGTCTATGTCATAACTTGCCATATTATGAATATAACACACCCGGCACCGTATCTTGAGACGTCTCCCAAGTAACAGTTACCAGTTGTTATACACTCCACAAAAACTATATCACTCGACAAATCCTCAAGCTCATTGAGACTCAAAAATCATTTCTTATGACCGATATTGAATTGCGGTCATTCAGGTATTTGAAGTGCATTTAAATTGTTACATGTAATTACGACAATAATTGCTTCAAATTCAAATGATCTATCACAATCGTACAGAAAGCGGCGCACTGCAGTTACGCCGAACGCGTGTGACTCCCAGTTCCATGGATCATCTCATTACTGACCTATACACAAACAATAATAATAACAAGCAATTAATTACTTGGGGGTATGTGTGTGTACAAGACACAACATAACCACGTTAATTGCTTTAAACATGCATGTGATATCCAACACATACACCAATACAAAAAAAAGTATTTATGGTTATATATATATATATACGAACAAAATATGAAATGCACTCTGAGAACACAAGGGTTACCATATTTAGGTTGAACAATTGTGTGTCGTGGCATCCGCATCAAGAACAACAGGTTTAGTGTCCTTTATACTAATAGAAAAAGATTATATACGAATAGGGGGATGGTAAATGCCATGAAGTGTATCTGGTAATGTCAAGATAGTTGTGACTTATCATTGTGCAATCAAATATTATAATGTATGTGTGATTTGGCAAGAAGAGATGAGGAGGCAAATATGCATGTGGACAGACTTTTCTTTCTTTCTTTCTTTCTTTCTTTCTTTCTTTCTTTCTTTCTTTCTTTCTTTCTTTCTTTCTTTCTTTCTTTCTTTCTTTCTTTTCTTTTTTTTGGGGGGGGGGGTACAAAACTGCGTTCACAAAAATGTGCTTCTGTTACACAGAAGAACAAACTTGTTTAAATTTATGCAGGGTTGTGTAACATGAAGATACAAACAAAGGCGCTGCAGGTGTCTCTCCCTTCGTCCATTTATTTTATTTGATTATTTACTGATTTTTTTCCGTGACCAAAGTTATAAAACAGATCAGGAATCTTGATCCTATACTTCTGCCAGCTCGCACATAAGATTTAATAGACACAGTGCACTTTGTCTATCATAATTGGGTACATTTTAAATCATATGTGCTTGTAAAACCTATAATCAATCAACAAAGATGTGCCTCATATTGGCGACATAAAGAATAGCCATATTCATATATGCAAATTACAGTTTGCTGCACAGAAGTTCTTCTGTTGTCAGCCGCCTGTAAATATATAAATAATAATAGTGATTTCACAATCGTATAATGCACTAAAGAAATGAAATAGTCACAAAATACTTCATTTCAGAATCTCATATATGGTATATGAAATATAAATATGCCTGACATTAAAATGTCTGATATCCTTTCCTGAATAAATGAAAATCTTTATTCAAAATTATTCAAAGGATAACAGTTAACTGTCTTCTTAGGAGAAACAATTATGGCTAAAGATTATTTGTGTTAAATCAACATGTGAAATCACAAAAATGGCAGAGGCGTTCACAGTCTTGCTTTATATCATTAATAATTTTCAAAAATTATTGCTAAATTAATCTTACATATGCGTTTATACAAGACCCACTTACTAATGAAAATATAACTCTTAGAAAACTTTTCACTTTTTGCACTTGGTTCCAGCTGAGAATAGTTTTTGGTGCCTGGGCCAAATCAAGAACTTTGGATGACCAGGGAAACAATGGCTGCGTAAATACGTGTTTTTTTTCCTAGTAAACCAGGCCAGACATCGGACTTTCATTGGTATCAGTTTCGTCTGAAATTACATTCTTTGTGTTGGTACCAGTCACTGGTAGTTCCTCAAGTTACGTTTGTGTGCCTGTCTCAGCTGAGGGTTCAGCTTGAGGTTCAATGTCATGAGCATACGTGACAGGTTTGTTTTCAGGAGACGCCTTCAGCTCTGTTGTTTCAGAATTTATGTTAGTATCAATTCCGTCTGGTTTAGATAATGCAGACATGACAAATGCACTGGGAGGCTTTTTAGGGTGACTTTGCTCGTCTAACATGGCCAACCGTGTCTGTACAAGTCGTAATTTATAGAAATTAAATACTGCAAGTGCCAAAACAGCTATTGTAAAGATAATGTTAAAACTGGGTAAACCAAGCAACACGGGGGGCTGAGTAAGACTGTCTGACATAATGTAATCAATAGGAGAGTTCATCTGCTGCTGACACATAAGCGTCCATGTTTTTCTTAGCCAAGTATGCAGTTTTATTTAAATCAACTTGACTTGGAGAATTTTATCTTCTTCAACTACTTGTTGCCAATCGTGTTTATATGTATTAAACTGAATTGTTGGAAGTGTTAACGGCTTTGGGAGAGTAAGACTGCCACTTATATTGAAACTAGACTTGTAATCAACGATATGTTGAGCATACATAAGGTTCACTGGGTACAGAAAAGTTATTTGTTCAGACTTTTGACATTCATTTAAAGTTGCTGGGTAAAATGAAACTGCTGATCGAACATTGCAAGCACAAGGCAACTTTAAAATACAAAATTGACATGATGTTAATTTTACAGGAGGTTTTAATGCACATGTCTTTAACAAAAACGGATATCTGCTGTTTACAAGCACCCGACCTTGTCCCAAATCAGAAAATGTACAAGTCTGTATTTCTCTGGCTGGTATCAAATGGCTTCGGCACTTTGTTTTTATATATTCTGGTTCATCATGAAATAAAGCTGAAGCGCAGGAAGCTTTTGTACGGTCATTCATGGCAAAGACTTTGGGACATATTTGAACTTGTTTTCCATAACATAGTTCCAGTGATGCTCTATTTGTTTCTCCATAAAACAATTTACTGCTGGTTATTCCTATATATTCTGAAAAGCTGGAAATTTTGGTCACCTGTGTTGTGTGGTTTGTTACAGTTGGAACTGGCAATGCAATAACGTGATAAAAGTGAATCAATGTGTCAGTTGTTGTGATAGGAATTTTTATTTTGATGTACAATTGATTTCTTGTCCTGGCAAATATTACATTTGGAACAGTATAATAGTAACTGACATCTGTTTGTGCAATACGGAAAGTTGGATAACTGTTTATGAGTATTGAGTGTAATTTATTCAGAAATATTTTCAATTTATGTGGGGGAACATAATATATTGGTAGACATCCTTCCAACAAAGTTTGAATGGCTTGCACTCTCATTTCAGAATCTCGTAGTAATCCCTCTACCACATGAACTTCTTGTACGCTGTAGGCATTCAAAAGATTGATAGCTATTTTGGTCTTTTGTATTTCAAGTGCTTGATGTCTAACTGCGACAGAAAGTTGCTGCACGATTTGTTACCATTTACTTAAAGTATTAATTGTACTATTTAACAGGTTTCTATTGAGTTCTGCTGCACGTCTTAAATTTGTAATTCTCCGATTTACTGTTTGTTCATATGATTGCATTTTCTCCAAGATGAGTTTAAGATGTTTAACTCCCTCATTTTTTGTTGACTCAATTTCATCAATTTGTCTTTGTAACATTTCAATATCAGACATTGTTGCAGTGCCAAAGAGTGACTTAGATAAACTTCCAATAAGATTTATTACACCACGTTGTGTTGTTTTAGTAGCTGATTGTGAATAAAGTGGTATGAAGGTCTGACTTTTCTTATGGTTTTCAACAAGTTCACTTGAAATTTCCCTACGGTAAGCATTATAGGTTGGAAAGATGCTTTGTACATCCTACACATTGATAATAAGTTTTTAGGCAAGATTTGGTCTGATTGCTTATCACCACTACATAACCTGCCAGATTTATCTATATGTATTTTCTTTGGAAATTGTAAAGCAAATGTATGCAACCATGTTGTGGCAGAATTCTCAATTGTCTTATACCTTTCAAACATTATTCCGTAATTATTTCGCACCACTATGGGTGGGAAAGTCTTTCTCTGTGGCTGCTGTGGCCTGCCTGCCTGAACTGGACCCATGGTGCACAGCAGTGTAAACACAATGAGTATCTTCGCTGCTGGAAACAAAAGAGCAGAAGCTTGTCACCTTTTTTTTCTGTTTAGTCCTGTCTTGTAAACTTTAGTTCCCAATTGTTTTTCATTTATACTTAGTCCTCAATTTTGCAAATTTACCTGGGTTGTTTTTCAAGTACTGTTTGGTATATTCATTCAAATTTGATGCAGGTTCCCTTGTATTTTCACTGTCTGGGTACCCTTTCCATTTGATCAAATATTCTCATTTCCTCTTACTTTTTCTGGCTTTTATTATTTTCTCAACTTCATAATATTTCTCTGTTTCATTTTCCTCACTGCTACCTGTGTCAGACTCAGATTCAGAAATTTTATCTTCAACACTTTCTACATCAGTTGATTGATCATTATCAGCCTGAGCATTTTGGGAGTTCTGAGGCTCACTACCTTCATCTTCAGAATGTGATACATCAAAACTATCCCGAGGAAAATCATTTTCACCAAGTAGGTTGTCAGTTTCAGTAACAGGTATCTCTTCTATTTCTAAGGTGTCTGGTGGTCTGATGTCTTTGTGATACCCTAGTGTAACCCTATTTACATGAACCCTAGTTGGAATATGTTTATTGTCACTGGCCCTGATGAGTTTTACATGCACTGGTGAGGGCTTTTCACTGATAATAAAGGGTCTATGCCATTTGTGGAGAAGTTTCTTTGACAAACGCACTTTTGCTGCTGGTGTATGAACAAAAACATAATCACCTACTTTGATGTTCACTTCAGTGTTCATTTTGTCATAGTGATCTTTCATTCTGGCCTGTGCTTACTGTAAATTTTCTCTGGCTACTTCTTGAAAATGATGTACTCTGGTAGCAATTGAGTTAAAGTGGTCGCAGACACTGTCACTCTCAAATTGTGTGGGGCGCAACAGTATATCAGTGGGCAAATTTGGCTGTCTCCAATATAGTAACAAGAATGGAGAGTACAAGGTAGACTCAGTTGCTGGGGAAACATTGTATGCAAATGTCACAGCTGGGATAAAAATATCCCAATCATTTTGGTTTGTAGCAGTGTAAATACTTAACATTTGGACTAGAGTTCCATTGAACCTTTCAACTAACTCATCTGTTTGTGGCCTATAAGCAATTGTATTAACTTCTTAATATCAAAAAAGTTACACAGTACTTGAACAACTTTTGCCAAAAAGGACAGTCCTAAATCTGAAAGTAAAGGAGCTGAATGTCTACAAATAATTTCATCAAATAGAACTCTGGCTACAGTTTCTGCCTTGATGTCTGGAACTGCAATGGCTTCAACATGTCTGGTCAAATAGTCTGACAATACAAGAATGTAACGATTTCCTCTGCTGGTTACTGTAAGTGGACCCACAGCCTCAATAGCAAACCTGTCAAAGGGACCTTCAATTGGAATAGGAAAAAGAGGAGCTTTATTTGCTCTGATAGGCCTCTTTCTTGTCTGGCAAGAATGGCAAGATTGGACATACATTTTAATTCTTGTAGCTATCCCCCACCAATAATATCTTTGCCTGATGTTTTGATAAGTCCTAGCTATACCTAGGTGTCCTGCAGTAACCTCATCATGAAAGGCACCTAAAACTTCAGGTACTAATTTTTCAGGTATGACAGTCTGCGGGACTAATCTGTCCTTTTTAACCCTTTTCCTGGTGGATAATCTGGATGGTACAAAACATCCTCTATCAGTATGTAGTCCCCTATTTCTTTTTAGCAGGTGCCTAGCTTTAGCTCCATCCTCAGGAAGCACCCTATTTTGTAGGTATTTGATGATTGGGGCACAGAATGGATCTTTTTGCAGGTCTTTCAATTCATTAAACATCAATGGTTGTGTTGTGACAGGCCTGTCATTGTCCTCTTCCAATGCACATTTCAGGACATATAATTTGTTCTTCTTCATTAACTTCTTCATGATTGATTCTGCTTATTGGGTCAACATTACTGTGGATTCTACCTGGTTTGTGAGTCACAGTGTATTTACATTCTTGCAGTGCCATTAACCATCTGGCCAGCCTACCTTGTGGCTCTTTCTGGTTTAGAAGCCATTTCAATGCCAGGTGATCTGTAATTAGCTCAAACTCTCTTCACCTAAGATAAGGAGCATAATGGTGGAATGCCAATTTTACTGCGGACAATTCTTTTTCAGTTGTACTGTAATTCTTTTGATGTTTATTCAAGGACTTTCCTCCATATGAAATAACCCTTTCCTGTCCATCTATGGATTGTGAAAGGACCATGCCTATGCTGTCTGTACTTGCATCTGTATAAATCAAGAATTTCTTTCTAAAATCAGGGTATGCCAAGACAGGTGGTGTGATTAATTTTGATTTTAAAATATCAAATGCTTTTTCACACTGTTCTGTCCATTCAAAGGGTGTTTGCTTTTTGAGCAGAGCAAACAGGGGACTAGCAATTTTTGCATATGCTTCACAGAATCGTCTGTAATACCCAAATAACCCCAAGGCTTGTCTTAGAGTTTTTACATTATGTGGCACAGGGTAGTTTTGTATGACTTTTATCTTACCATGATCAGGTTTTAACCCCTCTTTTGAGATTATGTGACCAAGCTACTTAACTTCAGTCTGAAGAAAGCAACACTTAGATGGTTTGAGTTTGATATCTGCTGACCTTAGGCAATCAAATACCTGTCTCAAATTATGCAAATGACCTGTAAAATCACGGGAATACACTATAATATCGTCCATGTAAACTAGGGCAATAAAGTAGTTTAACCCTCTGAGCACATCGTCCATTAATCTCTGAAATACACTTGGAGAATTTGTGAGGCCCTGGGGCATGACTTCGAATTCATAGAGACCTGAATGAGTTGCAAATGCTGTTTTCTCAATGCTAGAGGCTTCCATAGGGCACTGGAAGAACCTGCTGCAGGCATCGCAGACAGAAAATAAGGTAGGGTGATTAACCCCTAAGCTGTCAAGGGTGTCATCAATCCTAGGGAGGGTATGAGCATCAATTTTGGTAATACTGTTCAATTTCCTATAGTCAACACAGAACCTTTTGCTGCCACCAGGTTTGGTGACTAAAACTATTGGTGAAGCATAAGCTGAATTGCTTGGTCTAATTATTTTAGCATCCAACATTTCTTTAATTTGCTTATCAATTTCTTCCCTCTGTTCAGGATTGGCCCTATATGGTCTTGCTCTAAAAGGCTTCTGTCCCTCCTCAAGCTCTAGTTTGTGCTTAATCAAATGTGTCCTACCCAGCTCAGCTATTGTGTTGGCAAAAACTGTTACTGTATTCAGACAGCAACTGTATAAATTGTTTCTTTTCATCTTCAGAAATGTCCGATTTGCTCAAGTCAATATCCCTCAATTTATTAGGCAACTTACAGCTATCAGTTACAATGTTTGGGGATGTGTGACCTCCCTGACCACAATTTGTAGACTCGGTGTCAATAACACTTATATGCACTTGTTCTGGTGACTGGAAAATTTCCAAACAACCCACTCGCGTGTTTTTTCTCAACTGAAATGGAGCATCCAGTGTGTTCATAACTTGAACTATGATATTATTCCCTGGTAAAACTGAATAAGCCAATGGTACACCCAACCTACATAAATGCTTTGTCCCGCTGAACATTCCAGATACACCATGTGGCATTGTACCTTGTGCTCTCAGTTTACATAAAATAGGCATAACAGTGTTGTTTGGTATTTCAATACCATCAATGACTCGCACTTGGTACTTAGTTTTTAAGTTTATCTTTCCTTTGGAAAAATCCATAACTGCCTTTTGTTTTGTAAAAAAAATCAATTCCTAGTATGAAATCATGTGACAGCCCTGGTATAATTCGGAATTTGTGTGCGGACTTATGGTGTTTTCTTTTTCCATTTAACAAAAAAAATGTAAAATTGGTCTGACCAAAAATTTGCATTTTACTGCCTGCTGCAGTACTGGCATTACATATGACTGATGGCTCAAGTTTCAAATTCACATGTAAGGCCAGCTGCTCATAAAAATTTTTACTTATTGCTGAAACCTGGGCCCCTGTATCCACCAATGCCCAAACATTAGTTGTATTGATTTGCACTTTGACAACACTGTAAGCTACAAGAGCAATTTCACATTCTGAGTCTGAATGAGGGCCTAGAGTACATATTTCCCCTGCTTTATTCCCTCTGTTAAAGTGGGGTTTTAGTGGTTTAAATCTTGTTGGTTATTTTGTGCATCAAAAGACATAGGCCCAAAATTCTGGTTGCCATAATTTTGTGGTCCACCAAAACTTTGTTAGAATTGGTTCTGTGGCCCAAAATTCTGAGAACCAAAACTTTGTTGCCCAAAATTTGGTTGTGGACCATAGTTTTGATGAAAATTTTGTTGATTGATCTTTGGTCTGCCTTGGCATTCTGAAATTATATGTCCTAGCTGATGGCACCCCCAGCACCGCTTTTTACTGTTCGAGCAAGCTTGGGCACTGTGACCTTTTCTTCCACGCCTGTTGCAGATAATTGTGCCCTGTGTTGACCTGTCCTGATGTTGCTTCTGTCCCTGGGGCTTTGCTTTTACTTCTTTTGATATGCATATGCTCATTACTCTTTTTTCCAGCCTTTCAATTACGTCTTTTACATTGTTTAGAGCATCCATGGTTACTTGTGGTTGCTGGTGACCTGCTGCTCCCACACATTCATATAAACAGACAGCACTGTCACCTTCATCTACAGTTTTGGGATCTTTTCCCAACACAAAAGATCTGAGTTCTGGCCTGAAGCCATGCACAAAAAGAGTTAATCTTTCAGATTCACTTTTGTTCAGTTTAGCAAAAAGTTTTCTCATCACATTTGAAGAACTCTCCACACTTTCCCCTGGCTGTTGTTGTTTTGAATTGAGTGTCCCCTCCAAGATCCATTTATCATCTTCATTTCTAAATCTCTTGTTGAAAGCTGCAACTAATCTGGTCCAATAACTTCTGGTCTCTTCATTTAATTCTCTGTGCCAAATTTCTGCCATATCAGTCATTGCAAGCTTGAAAATTCTAAACTTTTTCTCATCACTCCACCTGCCTAAATCAGCTTGAGCTAGAAATTTCTCTAGAAAAGACCTAGCGTCTTCTCTGGAAAGCCCACTGAATGTAAGTGTACGAAAAAAAACTCCCATTACCTGTCATGGGGGAGGTCTCTTCTTGAACTTGGGTCACCTTGCTTCCGATTGTCTGCAGCTGGTCCTTCAGGTGTTCCAGGGTTTTCTTCACTTCTTCTTTGAACTCAGGGTCTGTCATGGTGAGCTGGTTGGCTTTTTGAAATAAGGTTGTTATTATTTTTAATCATGAACATGTTTATTCCGTTTTATTCCGCATTTAATCCTATATTTCTTGAATATTTTATTATCATTTTTAATCATGACAATATCATTGACCCTTGCCAAAAAGTGTTGTCTGTGTAACATGAAGAGTGGACACTGCAACAGAAAAAGTAAGGTTGGTTTGGCATGGTAGCCGAAGGCACACGCTTGGGTGGCATACAAGCGTCTAAAAAATAAATGGGCATTCCAAGCACTGAAATCAACTCTTGTAATCAGTTTAGCAGTATGTTTGGCCTGCGAGGGCCATGTTCCAAAATGATCGCGTCTGGCAGGAAACAAAAGGTTCTCGATGTGGTTTATGAAAGTGGTCAAGGACTTCATGGGCGATACGTATATTCAAAGGTAAAGAGTTCCACAAACGCGTTGTTGACGGAATAAATGCTTTTGAAAAAACATTAATTTTGTCCAATAAGGTACCACAGTCCTGTTGGAACTGTTCCGTAACTTTTTGCATATATGCATGGATTTTCGACTCGACTATCCATGGTATATGTAAAAGTTCACACATATAAGCAGGGCAAAGCAATTTGACTAATTCGGAATAAAGAACAAGTTTACAATACATTCGTCTGACTGCCAGACTCGGCAATCCCGAACATTTGATCGACTTGAAGTCCTCATGCTTCACACCTGGTACAAAATAATGCAGCTCTATACTGTACGGATTCTAACATAACTGCACTTTACTGATCAGCCGTCAATAATGGGAGTTGCATATTCAAGAATGGGTGTGATGGATAATGTGTAAATACTTTAAAGCACTTTTATTTCAGTGGTAATGTGTAAATATTTCCTTATTCTCCCCAAACGAGTGGCACCATTGTTGCACGCTGTTCCTATGTGACTGTTACATGATAAACTATCGGTAAGGATGACACCCTAGTGTTTGTGCTCGTTAACTCTTAACAGTTTCACCAGCGAAATTTACATCTGGATGGGTTGCTTTGTTGGATTTAGTGGATATAACCATTTCCTCTGTTTTGCCAGGGCAAAAATTTTTCCATTTTTTTTTACCCCATTCTTCAAGGACAAGTAAATTTTTATTAATCTGATTGCTATTGAGTCGGGATATTCCACTATTTCCATCGAAGAAGTGTCAGCCGTGAGTAGGTAAATTATGCATGTTATGTCGTCAACCAAATCATTTATGAATACCAGGAACAAGAGCAGTCCCAAGACACTTCCTTGTGGAACACCAGATTCTATTAATACCCAGTTTGAAGACGCTCTATCTAATACTACCCTGTTTGAGAGATAAGACTTGATCCAAGACAATAGGTATCACAGATATCGTATTCTTCAAGCTTATGAATAAGGCCTCTAGGCCATACCTTGCCAAAGGCCTTAGATACATCCAAAAACACTAGACATACGTCCTTTCCCTTATCTTAAGCTGAACTTGTTTAATGAACAATGTGAATAAGTTGATTGACGGTGCAATCCATCTTTTTAAAACCAGAGTTCCAGACCGTAAGGAGATTGTTGTCTGTGAGAAAATTATAGAGTATTTTAAACACAACAATCTATAGAATACTTTTGCTGAATAGCAAAGAAGGGACACAGGCCTGTAGTTTTTCGTGAGAAACTCTTCATCTCTTTTGTAAAAGCTGATAACATTCGCCTCTTTCCAGTTGGCGGGAAAACAGGAGCTCGATTATGACAAATTAAACAGTTTCGTTAGAGGATACGCTATGTAGGGCGCTAGCAAACTTAACACCTTGTTCGGAAGATGGTCAAAATGGTGTAATTTACTGACATAGATGGATTTAGAATGGGAATTTCTGTATGAGAATTTTCGTATCTTTGGGGAGTTATTACTGTCCTGTCGGAGGTCGATTCTTGCTGAAGACGTGTGCTCCGATGAAAAAAAAGTTATTAAAATAGGCTGGTAGTTAGATATTTTCGTGTTTATAATAAAGTTTCATACAAGATAGTTTAAAAATATCATTTGATTTTAAAAGACGTTGCTCTTCAAAAAAAAAGAGGTATGCGCATTGTATTACAAATTGCTCTTATAACCCTTTTCTGTGGTCTTAGTCTGCTTCACGGGTGAAATCCCCACGCTGTTATGCCATGGTTTAAATATGATAAGAACAATGCATTATAGATCATTTTATAATGTTAAGCAGTTGTGTTTTTTTAAGTTTTGACAATTTACCAGAGACGCGCGATAGTTTGTTTGCAATGCTGTTTATGTGGCTATTCATGTGATGCGTTGGTCGATTATTACCCCTAGGAATTTGAAATACTCAACTCTTTAAACTGGTTTGTTATGGATCTCAATTTCAGGTATTGGGTTAGAAAGAACATTTTTCTGTCTTGTATGGAAAATCATATATTTATAGTTTGTTCACTTTTAGGGATAATTTATTCATTATTATTGTCACATCTTTATTCGCACTTATATATGTATAAATACACTGTATATATCATGGAAAAAAATCACAAATGTCATATGACTGTATGAGTCATAGAGAAGAACATAAATTCACAAATGTCCGTCGCTGCTAACATGGGTAGCCAATGCTGCAAAGAACAGTAGCTCCAATTATTCAAATACTTGTATAAGCATGTTAGGCCACAAGTGGGCCATGCACGCATTCGGTCCATGAAAAAGTACCATGCAGTTCCCCATCTCTAATAAACATAATTCTCTTACTAGAGACGCTATTCCATTTGTTACAGAATCTGGTGTATTTTTTAAACTCTGTAGCAACTCACGAAAATCATAAAAGTGAAAATTATATTTGTAGAGTCCATATTTTGACAAGATGAAATTAAGGGAGTTACAAACTGATGAGCGGCTTCCACCTATTAGGGCTAGCCTGGCTAAGAAATTTGTGACAGAGTTGCCACTGTGATATAGTTTGTAGAAAAATTTAAGAAAACGTTTATGGAGTTGACATCCAATATCTAGATCCATACATATCAAGTGCAACAGAGCAGAATGACTATTGCATGGCAAGTTCCAAATGTATCTCACTGCTTTACGCCAAGCGGTACAAAAATTGACAACTTCACTACCAGATAAAAAAATCCCATAGTTGGTATCCATAAAGAGGCGTGCAATATGTCTTAAACAATCTGTATTTAGTGGTAGAGTACACATGTTTGAATTGCGACATGATTATATTAACTTCAGCATTAAATTTTTATGTGATCACACACGTCAAGTTGATTCGCATTCACACCCATGCTTGTACCCAGGTGTTTATGGAACAAAGCAGATTTTAACAATTCACCTCCAAAGTAGATTGATGGTTCGTCCACGTTACCACTCTGCATGAAATTGATGAGCACAGATTTACTAGGATTGAACAGTACATTATACTCATTAGAAAAAGATGAACATACATTTAACAACTTAGACATTGATGCCGCTGTTGGAGCAAGAAGAGCAATGTCGTCTGCATATGCGACAGCACCGATGAAGTTCATTCCAATATAACATCCGAAGCCAGATGCTTCGAGATTCTTTATGAGCTGGTCAATTATAAACCGAAGGTGAGCAGAAATCTATACTTTCAATTTATCAAGGACCAAGAAATGTAGGTTGTTTTTATGACTGCAGGCCTGATTAATAAAGAAGTGACGTCATAAAATCAAATATAATATCTTCTTAACGTCATCTGTAATCATGTAAATTCTAATTCAGAAGAATGACGGTATCAATGATATGATAGAATACGAAAGTATTACCTTATAAACGAATTTGCGTTACTTTTACCCCTGAACACTACAACGAAGGAAGCATGAAGCTTGAAAATGGATTAATATTTAGAAACTGGTAGCCTTTAACACAATACAAAATGGTCTAAGCCTTTATTATTATTACAAACTCATTATAATGACACCATCTGTTACCTTAGAAATGTGTCGAATAACTGAATATGTCAGATAAATGAATCAATCAACAACAAAAAATGAACTTTTACCATTCAAAAATTCTGTCATTATCATGAATTGAATATGTCGGATATCTGAGTGTCGTTATAATGAGATTTCACTGTATCATTATTATTATTATTGTTATTGTTATTATTATTATTATTATTATTATTATTATTATTATTATTATTATTATTATTATTATTATTATTATTATTATTATTATTATTATTATTATTATTATCATTATTATTATTATTATTAAGAGGCCACACGTGTAGTCTTCTTGCCATTCCTAGCTTAATTGCCACGAAACTACATAATACAGCATAATTATTATTATTATTATTATTATTATTATTATTATTATTATTATTATTATTATTATTATTATTATTATTATTATTATTATTATCATTATTATTATTTTTATTATTATTATTATTATTATTATTATTATTATTATTATTATTATTATTATTATTATTATTATTATTATTATTAAGAGGCTACACGTGTAGTCTCCTTGCCATTCGTGTAGTCTCCTTGCCATTTCTGGCTAGACACGAAACTACATAATACAGCATGATATATAGTCAAAAGATGTCATGCACAACGTAAATATAAACTATGTGGCTACTAAAACGGGACATGTGCTCCAAGTCCTACAATCACGAGATTTAGGAATAACCCAGGATGGACAGGTAAGACATCAAAGACATTTTTAGGAACTTCAACCTGCAAGGTAGACTAAAAAGTATTCATGTAAACATTTATAAAATGCACATTTCTAGAAAGAAAATGATCAAAACATTTTAAATACAATTTCTTTGTGAGCTTATTATTGAATAAACAGAAAACCTGTCGGCCAACATGCCAAATGTGGATGTAACTTCTTAGGTTTATTACTTTTTTCCACAAAAATATTGAATAATATTGTGACGAAGTATCCCACGGATTCTTTATATTTTATCTTGTTTAGTTTTCGAAATTGTGCTTTCAAAATTGGAGAGACACGAAAATATGGAAACTTCAATTATGGATTTTCGGAACTGCAGAACAAACTTTGATGAAAATAATCCTTGACACAATTTTGACCCACATAGGTGCATATAAAATCTAGGCAAGAAAAGAAAGGAAAAAAGGACCTATAAGCATTTATTTCCACATTAGTACAGGGGTCTGACATTTGTCGTGATTGCAACAAAGCTGAATGCTTAATTACCAATTGCATGACACAGTTTGAATAGTAGTCAGTTTTAGGCTCTTTGGGTCATGACCATTTGAAAAAGAAGGAAAAAACAACACCTCTGACATATTCCCATTAAAATTTTTCACTTTTTGAACTTGGATATGTAGAAGTTTCACCAAAACATCTGTAGTGTCTGCCCCGCCCTCAGTCTCCTATCAAAGCAGTGTCGATAAATGGTATAATTATATGGCTGTATTATCTGCGGATGACATTACTAAAATAACTTTGTCCTATTCATTCAATTCAGTAGCCAAATTGGAGCATAAAGTTTTTCTGATGTCACAATATCCATTGCAATCTTTCACAAAATGGGCTTTGTCTTCAAAAGTGTTCCAAGTTGCAGACTTTGCAAGTTCTTTGGTCGGTTTGGGTTTTTTGTCCTCTATACCTGCCAGTCTCATCTTGGGTTGTATGGGCACTTATTGTTAATTTACAGAAGCTGTTTTGCTTTTGGGCTTGGATTTCAAATTAGAAATCTTACTCCATTTTGAATTTCCTGTTCAATATACAGTAAGTATTAAGTTTAGGCTGGCCATTGGAGTGCATGAATACCATGTATTTCCCGAAGCCATTAATCAGCACAGTAAATATCTTGTTATCTGTTTCTCACTTAGCACGCTACTACTTTTGGTGTTCCTTTGCAGCGATTCTCCTAGGTTTCTCAGAAATCCTGTTGCGGGGAAAAAACAAACAAACAAACAAATCTAACAAAACAAAAAAAAAAACAAAAAAAAACAAAAACAAAAAACAAAACAAAAGACAAAAAAAACAAAAACAAAAAAAAAAAAACCAAAAAAAAAAAACAAAACAAAACAAACAAAACCAAAAAAAACAAAACAAAAAAAACCCCAAACCAAAACTATTCTATAACATATTTTAGCCGGCAAGTTTTCTCTGAAGTGGATTTCTCATGATGCATATATAGTAAAGTGAATACTGATCACTATTGACCTAGTACTTGCCATGGTGACTGACCTACCAGTGAAATTAGGCACCTGACTTGGAATAGTCATGATGTTTAAAATTATGCAAATTAGGGGCACTTACAATTTTAAAAGCTCCATATCTTCCAACCTATTGCAGATAGACACAAATTTCTAACTTACACATACAGGTTTGAGACAACTGGCAAATCCAATAGCACACAAACAAAACTTGGGGAATTTTAATGCATGCTAAATTCACCAAATTTCTCCCCAGTCCACATGCAGGCTTTCAACTGCCAGCTGTATGACCTATTGCTCGACCTCCATGGTGCCAGGCAACAATTTTGCATTCATAATTAATTAGCTTGTACCTGTCCATGAATGCTGAGTGAACGCTTTGGAAGGTTTGGGTCTTGTAGCAAATTGTGGGGTGCAACAACTGTGTAATGAGGCTCTAAGTAAAATACAGAGTATCTCATTCTGTTCATGCAGGAACAGATTGACTCCATGCTGCCATATGTTCCAGGCAGTCTTTTGCGTCCACTGGTGTCCTAGCTGGCCTGTTTTTGCCTGAGGCAATGTCAGTCTGGTGACCTTATCAGTCCCAATGGACCTCACAGCTCTGGACTTCTAGGCAGAACAAGCCTGAGCATACCCTCTGTTAAAAATAGACAACATACACAGCTGAGTCAGCCAGACCAGGGAAGTGCAAATATTTGTGTCATCTCAGTGGACACTTTCATGTCTTTGTTTTCTTGTAACCAGTGAGATGAAGCCTGTTCTTCATAGCCAATGCTGAGACAGTATAGTTTTGTGTTGGTTCACAGGTACATGTTTATGTAGTTTTTTGACAGCTTCTGTTACAATTTGTTTATGTAATAAAGGAAAAAAGACAATTTTGTATTGCATGTATACACAAATCTCTAAATTATAATATGTGTACACGTATGCTCATCAATACTGCACAGAAGGGCTGACCCTCTCAGGAGTGGGCACTTTTCTCTGGTCACGAGGGTGCTCACTGTAGAGAGGTTTCACCGTACAGTGGTACTTGCAATTTAAGACCACCCCTAATTAATGAATGCCAGACAAAAGTGGTCACATAGGACAGGTAGTCTTTCATCTCAGATAAATTAACAAAGAAATAAGAGGCCAATTTCTTTCTTTCTCTCTTTCTTTCTTTCTTTCTTTCTTTCTTTCTTTCTTTCTTTTCTTTTCTTTGCTTTCTTTGTGACCAAGTTGGTCCAGAGTTTTTTTAGACACTGTTTTTCCAAAAACCACCAAACTTGCCATGGTGACTGACATAACCAGTGAAATTGTGCATCTCATTTGAAACAGTCATGATGTTTAAAATTATGCAAATTTTTAGAGGCAACAAAAATTTTAAAAGCGCCATATCTTCCAAACTATTGCAGATGGACTCAAAATTTCAATGTGCATATATATCTTTGTGACACTTGCCACTATAATGGACAGTATAGTTGTAGAATTCCAAATTATGCTAATAAGGGGCATTGAAAAATCTAAAAGTTTATTATCTCCAAAACTATTGTACATAGAGATGCCATTCCAACTTCAAAATGTAGGTTTGTGGACAAGCTGCATCCAATGAACCATGTACCAAAGTTGTAGGATTTTAATTTATGCAAATTAGGTGAATATGCAAAATGTAAATTTTAATAGCTTCAAAACTATTATAGAGGTGCCATTCCTACTTCAATTTATGGGTTTGTGGCATAGCCCCATCAATGAACAATAAACCAAAGTTCCTCTATGCTTATAATTCATGAAAATTAGGCGAATACACAAAATTAAAATGTTGAATAGCTTCAAAACTATTGTAGATAGTAGTTTCATTCAAACATCACTTTATAAATTTGGGACATGGCCACATCCCTTGAACCAAGGACCAAAGCTGAGCAATTATTATTTATAAATATTAGGCTAATACACAACATTTAGATTATGTTGAACAATGGCGAAGTGTATCATTTCAAACTGTTCTCATTTTGAAGGCACCCAGACAGATTTGCTGTGAAGCAAATCTTCTTTCCTAGTAAGGTCTATTTTCAATAAAATCGGGTTGTTTTTTCGTGGTCTACAAACTTACTTTTCACTACATCGGAAGTTTCCATGACTGCAGCTCCGACCATCATGCATGAAGGAGTTGTTGAAATTGAAGTTGAACTTTATTTCCAAAATTGTAAAAATACAATTATACGGGACAAAAAAACAAAAACAAAAACAAAAAAAACAAAAACAAAAAAAAAAAACAAAAAAAAACAAAACAAAACAAAAAAAAAAAAACCCTTAAAAAAAAAAAAAAGAAAAAAAAAACAAAAACAAAAAAAAAAAGAAAAAAAAAAAGAAAAAGAAAAACAAAAAACAAAAAACAAAAAAAAAAAAAAAAAAAAAAAAACAAAAAAAAAACAAAAAGCAAAAAAGAAAAAAAAAAAAAACCCTTAAAAAAAAACAAAAAAAAAAGAAAAAAAAAAGAAAAAAGAGAAAAAAAAAAAAAAACAAAAAACAAAAATAAAAACAAAAACAAAACAAAAAAAAAAAAAAAACAAACAAAAAAAAAAAAAATCCAAAAAAAAACCCCCCAAAAAAACAACAACAAAAAACCCTTATCGTACGAAGCGACCGAGAAAACAGAATACCAGCATGTACAGTGAGAGGAAATGTTTCTACCATCGAGATTGATGTGATTACCGCATGACACCGTTAATAATCTTGATAGGGAGGGTTCATAAAGTATCGCGGGGGTGGGGGTGGGAGTGGGAGTGGGAGCGGGAGCGGGAGTGGTAGCAGGAGTGGAGGAAAAAACAAAAAAGCAAGAAAAAAAAATTCACCGGCCTCCCATAAAAGTGAAATATATTTTGAAATTTTCAATTTTTTTTCCACAAAGGCTGAAATATATCACATGAATGTGAGTGTTCAAATTTACATTTTGGCAGAGGGGCTAAAAATTTCAAATTTACCCAAAATAAAAATAAAATCTTATAGTGTTCATTTTGCATTACTGATTGATTAGAGTTCCAGGTTTACTTTATAATTTTCATAACAATTAATTGGTGTTCATGTTCACATATTTGTCGATTGACTTAAGTGTCAGTATTGTATCAGAATATTGATAATGGAAATGCTAGTATTCATGTTTACATGTACATTGCTGATTGACTTATAAAATACACAAAATCTTTAGGTGCATTTGTTTACAAGGTATTGATAATGTCACCAAACACATGTATTCAGAATCAGGTAACTTTGTGATACCTACTAATAATAAGATGGTGTTCATTAGTTAGGTCTATTGATTTGGCATTTAGACAATATAAGTGCTACATTTAGTTTTTTTTTTCAATAATGTATTGAATGGTCAAATCCTTTAATAGTACATGCATACATTACTGAACGGTATGTGACGTGTGCATGCGTTTTTTTAAGTTTTGCAGTTTTTTGCTTTAATAACTTGTCATGTTTCTGTCATAACGAAACAAAAATTCTAAAGTTAGAGCAATAGAGACAGATGCTGGTGCTTATACTCACATTACTGATTATATATGTTTGCCATTGCAAAGGCTGAATCACGTGGGATTTTGATATTGAGTATACTCAACACCAAAACTTCTACATGCAGCATGCAATAAACACACAGATATTGACTCAGATAGTTTTGTACTGTGAGCGTGCATTGGTTAGTTTCTGTATTCAACACCGAAATTTCTATGGGTTTAACCTTCAACACCGTAATATTAATCTACAGATCTAGGCCTATGTACTAGTATTCAGAATTGTGTCACCTTGTGGTACAAGTAGTGATGAAGGAGATATCAGGGAATGGAGAAAGCACAGAATGAGATGGGGAAATGCATACTGGGAGCACCGCCATGTTCAGCAACAGAAGCAGTACTAGGAGAGTTAGGATGGAATGAAATCACAGACAGGATTGCCAAAGGAAAAGTAAAGTTAAAGTATTGGGAGTATCTACAAGCAGTAAGTGAAGACAGGTGGTGCAGGAAATTTTACAATGAGATTGTCAAGGAACAAACAAGATGGGTCAAAGACAGATAAATTCGCAAAGAGATATGAATTGAAAGGATGTGATGAGGTAGATGATTGGAAAGTGTATATAGGTAAGGCTGTTACAGAGGGCTGGAAAGAGGACTGGAAAATAGGAGTCAAGGAAAAGTGTGGATTAAAAGCGTACAAGGCATTAGAAAAGCCAAAGAAAAGTGTGTATTGGGATGGAGGGAAGGGATCCAAGTTTTTTTTTTTATTTTCAAAGTAGGGCAGGAGTTGTCAATCTAGAAAAGAGAAAACAGAAGTGGACAACAGGTTGTAATGGAAAATGTAAGGTGTGTAGGCAAGAGGGAGATGAGACTGGGTCGTTGGCTGTTGTGGTGCGATGCATGTAGAGAAATAAGGGAAGTTTTTTTTTCAGAAAGTGGCACAGGGAAGATTAACAAGAGTTTAGAAGAGGTTCGGTGCTTAGAGGAAGAGGAACGTGTAGCATAGGCTTCAGATTTGAAGGGTGGCTTTCTTGGATGCAGGAAAGGTATTAAAAGTGCTCAGGACTACCTAGTAGGATACTGGGAGAAAAGGAATGAAATGATAGAGTAAAGCAGCAACAGAGTAAATATTAGAATTCTAGAGTACACGGAGGGCAGGGAAAGGTGGTAGCCCTTATAAGGGCTCCCATGGGGGTTCCCATGGGAAATGCCTGAGCCTTAGAGGCAAGGGATAGGGTGTGTAAGGGAGAGTTGGTTTGTTTGTTTTGTTTTTTCAGAGGGAAGAAAGTGCAAGCGATGAGTGTAGACCAGGGGCCCACCACAGCTGTGAGAGAGTGTGTGGTGGACCCTTTGCCTCGGCTCTGGTCCTGGAAAACATGGCACCACAAGCTGACGAAGATTACCATGGTTTCCGCCGCCTCATCTTCCTCTCCCCCTCCTCCGTTCTAGCTAATCTAGGCCACCTGTGTCACACAGGAAAAATGCTTCTCCGGTGATATTATAAATCATACCATTTATTCTTTTGAGGAGATACATTTAAGCTATTTGAAATTTTGTCCAGGTGTGAACAAAAAGGCCAGTAATTTTGCTGTTTTAAGTGAGTTGGGTCAGTACCCACTCACGCTTAACACTCTCACACAGATGTCAAAATACTGGTTCAGAATTGTTAAACTGAACCCAGACTCATTATTGTATGACTGTCTTTTATGCAATATATACAACTTTGATTCAGGGCAATTTCTATGGTTGAAAACGCTACAAAATGTATTTCAAATATCGGGTTGCTGTAACATGTGGAATAATCTAGGTTATAATAATGAAGACTTTCCTTCAAAAATGTTCAAAAAAAGAATGCAAAGGATATTTAAAAACCAATGGAAAGAAAATTTAGCCACTAATAGTGAACCTGACAAGAAATTACGAACATATGTAAAATTTAAATACCAATTTAGACCAGAAAAATATTTATATTTAGTGAAAGAGTATAGAATTAGCAAAAATATTACCCGATTTCGAATAAGCGCCCACAACCTCAAAGTTGAAACTGGCAGACACAAAAGACCTATTTAAACACCTTTAGAAGAGCGGAAATGCGATACCTGTGAAAAATTAGAAGACGAGGAACATATTTTAATCGATTGCAAAAAATTTACACAGCAACGAACTACCTTCTTCGACAAACTAACCGAAATTTTTCCTACATTTTTTACTTTTTCGAACTCAGAAAAATTTATCTTTATTATGAAATTAGAAGATGCCGATATAATCAAACATACTGGGACATTTTTCGACCAAGTGACTAAAGTTAGAGGTCAATTTTGATGATATATATTTTCTAACTAGCATAAATATCCCCAACATCCACTTGAAGTTTTTGTGTTGCAGGCGACCCTTTGGGGCCAACGCCGGCCAGCCCACCGCACCGCGTTGTAGGGCGGCAGGGCGGCGATGTAGTGAAGAGTGTTCTTTTTTCTTTTTCTGAAGAATGAAGTGGAATGTAGTCTATAGTGTCGTGATTTGATGTATTGTTTTGTATTATATTATATTGTATTGTATCGTATTGTGATTCATGTATATATTTATGTGTTTTGACCGACAGAAAACCATGTATGTATATGGTGCGGTTAATAAAGTCATTCATTCACAGTCACAGGACCGCGGCAGAAAAGCAGAAAACCACAGGGTGGTCATCATCATCATCATCATCATCATCATCATCATCATCATCATCGTCGTCGTCGTCGTCGTCGTCATCATCATCATCATCATCATCATCATCATCAATCATCAATCATCATCATCAGGACAGTTAGGTCAAATAATGACCCTTTAATTTCGAAATTTCCTTCTTTCATTCTTAAAGAAATTGCAATTGAGCAAGACATGAAATTCATCTCCTATTTCCGAGTCACATATTGCAGGTCTTGGACCAGTAACCTCTCAAGGTCGGGTCATCTGATCCACCTTTTGATCGAGTACTGAATACTGTTGTTGTGTCTATTGGATGTCAATATCACAGGAGCAGGGCATCCCAAATTAAGTCCCATCATCATTTTGGATAGGAAAATACTTATCAACTGTGAGTTTTAGAAAGACACTGCTACTCTAGAAATATTTTAAATCATGTGATAACTTTGTGTATTTTTGGAGACATATTTGGCGCGGAACGGTCAATCATGGAGGTAAGGTACACAAATGCACCTGTAAAAAAAATCTAATCACATGACCCCCCATTTTCTTGGTTTTAACTTGCTGCTACCGGTATAAACTTGAAGCAGAATGCCAAGGAAGTTGCAGTTTTACGTTTCAAATAGAAGAAATAAGCCAGCGAATGTCGCTATTTTAACATGTACATGCATTAGGCCTAGGTTACTGGTCCAAGACCTGCAATGGATTGGATTTTACGGTTATCTACATTGTGCAACCGGAATATACTTTTACCAAGAAAAAGCTGCTTCCTGGAAAGCACGTGGCAAACGGAACAACCAAATCGGACAAGAGTGACTGACGGACTCTGAGTGGCAAAGCGCAAGGAACTCGATCTGTTTCGTTTGACACGTTACGGATGATGTCATCAGGTGAAGGAGACGGGCCACAATCCAAAAAACAGAAAATAGACTTGGACACTGATGGCGAACGATTCAAAGATTTCCAAGTGGTGAAAGTCTTGAATGACAACACGCAGCACAAAACCTTCTGGGTGCAAGGTCGGTTTAAAGGCACCGATGACGACGCGGTGGTGTTACTGGAGAAAACACCGTTCAGCGAGGAAAGTGTCAAGTCGATCCTTGCTGCTGGCACCTCCGCAGAGCACACCTTGCAGAATGACATTTACGGCACTTACCAGCTGTACCCACAGCCCAGATACAATGGTGTGTTTCAGTGCTTATGATATGGATTAGACCCAAGGCCCAGGGACTTCCCCACGCTCTGTTGACTTGCGGTCAGCGCAAGCCAACAGAGCGTGTGGAGGTCCCTTGGGGCTAGATAATATGGATATGCACATGTAGATATCTCCACCAACACCCGAGTCCTGATCAAGCGGCAAGGGGAAGGCGAGCTTTTGCGCGTCCAACCCTACACAACACCAAAGAAAAAATTGGAAAACTGCGTACAGCTTATCTGCATTTTTAGTTTTCATTTTATTTCAATTGAAATTATACTGATAAAAGTTCTTCAGTGATGAGCTTGTCTTGATAAATTTGGGAGAGCTGTTTGTAGCTTGCCTGCACTTTTTTCCATCAGAAGCACTGGCGTTCTGCCCATTTTAAATGTGTCTTTTTATACAGTAAGTTTCCAATACTTGCTCAAGCAATGACATATGCAGCCACAGCAACAATTAGCATCCCACCTAACACACGTTTTAATAACGTTGTGCCAACGAGTCCGTTTAGTTATACAGTAAAGCCTCATTATTCTCGGATGATCCCCCAACATGTCATAAGCTGCTTATTAGCTGCCTGTTGTTGTCATCCAGATGAGTGGGCCATGTGAAAACACGTTCCACATCGCATATAGTTGTATGTAAAATCGGACATTTTTATGTTATTAAATTGTATCAATGTTGTCTACCATAAATCAACAAAATAACTGAAGATTTTGACGATCATAACTTGGGGTTTTAGCACAGGTTTTTGGGTTATGCTTCGCATTCATTGAATGGATATCTACAGACGTTTTCATGGAGATTGACCAAGCAATGGTGACCTGTAAACTAAGATTCCTGGATGTGCGAATCCAAGAACGACACTCAGATATCCGACATATTCATTATAATGACACAAGTTTTGTGGGGCAAAAGTTCATTTTCTTTGTTGTTTTGACTCATTTATCTGACATATTCAGTTATCTGACACATTTCTAAGGGAACAGATGGTGTCATTATAATGAGTTTTCACTGTATTATAACGTAACGTTATGACATTTGCCAACAACTCATGTATGTTTTTGAAACTCATGGTTTTGTAATGTTACAAGTAACGTTATAATGTTATGGGAATGTTAAGTGACAACTACTGAATAAAGACAATATTATGGATGTTTCATCCTGTCCAAGTTTTTATTGTCTGGATCAGCCAAAACAATCCATATGATTATGAATTTACTTATTTTTGCATGGTGTTTTCATAATGTTATAACTTGACGTACCATGTTGGGTGCTTTCAAACTTTGATTCATTGTCCGTTAAATGGCATAATATGCAACAATGGTTTCATTATCATCTCTTATAAATCGATAAAACTGAAAACTATTACTCCCATTTATTCAGTAAATTTGGTATACCCTGATTACACAAGCAATTTAATTATTATCTGTAGTTTGAAGATTTTTTGGGAAGCTATAAAGGTAATTCAGCATGTGCTCCAGCTCCGTCAGTCACTCGTTCCTGTGTTATTCAAAAATGTACACTGCTGTTCAAACGATACTGACATTTGCTTCAAAATTACCGTTAACAAATTATTTGTGAAGGTATGTGTATATATTATCTTCATTTAACATTCTTTGTACACTGAAATGAGATTGTGACAAGAATGCATGCTGAAAACTTGCCATTTTTAAAAATAGATGGATTGCTCTGTGTGCGTTAATTAGTTTTCGCACCCAAGGTCGGATCGGCATAAATGCATGTGCTTTTTGAACTGTCTGAAGCTAAAAGTCTAATAATTTCAGTTCAACAGCAATATATCAGTTTCACGTGTTTGTCATGCATTGCTATATGAGGAAGATATCAAACTTACAGCAATTTTGGTCTTCATGGAATAAGAAATAGAGTGCTGGGAAGGGAAGAGGGGCTGGGGTGCAATGAACACAATAATACCAAGAATGTAAATATACATGTTATTTCTTTTTATGCACAATCGTACACACAAACAATTAAATAATTAAGATCCTGGAGTTAAGTGAACATAATTTATTCAGGAATGTCTCTGCAGAAATAAGCTGTCAAACAATAGGTGTTTCGTACATGACACAACCACCCTCTAAATATCTACATGCACATATTCCAACTCAAAACATTGTTTCTTCTGCATGTTCTAGGTCACACTGTTGCTTGTCAGCCACAAATCCAGTTACAGGCCTGAGATAGGTGTTAATCCTTTCACAAGTGAAACAGCACTGGGCATTGTTTTCTATTGACTTTGCAAACAATACACATGTCAAACACATTCAGTTAGAAACTGAGTTGAGTATAATTCCATGGCGATATGTTTATTGTCCAAATGCTGGCTCCTACAAGAATAAAGTTCCATTCAATATGTAAAACACTTGTAACAAACAAGAATAAAGGTGAGATTATAAATGCTGTATGATGCACAAGTTCGCTTGGCTCTAGATTTCATACCAAATGCTGTTAAAAAGAGTGTATTTTGCATTTTAACCTTTATTCAATGTTCTTCAAATGAGAATGTTTGGTGGTGGGAAGTTAATTTTGGGCTTTGGGACTGAAAAAAGGTGTTCGATGTTCAGAATTGAGATATGTTCAGTGGTGAGAGGTTTGAACACTAAGGTACTACTCTAACTCCTATTAAATAACATGTAAAACATTTAGGACTGAAAAAAAAGTGTTCAAAATTGAGAGGTGCTCATTACTCCGAGGTGTTTTACTACAATAGAATTTATATAACTGTTCCCGACTCGGTTGGAATTCTCACAGAAAGGTTTGCATCATCATGGAGTTTCACTTGTTCACCCGTTGAACCACCAGGCAGTATCTCATTAGGCTGACAGAGTCCACCAACCACATGCATGATATGGTCTTTCCCAACTTCTTAGTGTTGCAGGCACTTGTTCACCTCCAGAACTGTCAAGCCTTTGGAGGAGAATATGGGCACTTTCAGAATAGATGCGGTATATTGTGGAAATTTCGAAATGTGTATCAGGAGGAAGTTTGATATTGCATAATATGGCTTTAAGCTTGATTAATTCTTCAAGGTTATGGATTGAATACATTTCAGAAAGTGGGGTGGGGGTTGGAGGGTTGGTGATGGTTGTCAGCAGAGCATTGGGCTGATTTTGAGAGGAACAGACACACATGTCAGGTATTAACACAAAGAAAGTCCAAGTCCTCTTCACACTGCAATACTCTGAAGATTCATGGTGACAATTATGCATTATCAGCACTGTTTCTTTTACCTTCATCCCATAAATGCTGCATCTGCAATATGTGTTTGTAGCATAGTATTAGACAGGATTTGGAAATGTAAGTGTGCAAACTCCCATTTGAGGTGAAACTGGGTGTGCATTTCCTATCTACTCCATCATAAATTGTTCAAATCTGGGCAGTTTTTGAGAAATTAAGTGTGCAAAACACAAGTGCACAATTGGCTGGTTAATACACTGGTTTGTAGGGATAAATGTAATCCATGGTGGGACATGAAGTGATGATCAACACGTAATACGTACTGAGTTAATAAAGTATATTTTGTTGTTGTTTTACGTCCCCCTTCAAATGAATGCCAAATATTGTGACATTTGTTTTCCACATGGTCACAATTACAAAGATTGTCACATTTGGAACCAACATCACAGATTACAAAAAGGCTCTGTCACTGTGTGATGTTGCATATCTGTGACAATTTTACAGCTTCCATTTTGGCCAAGCAGGTGTTTTCAGATGCATGAAATATATATGGTAAACCTGTGAAAGTTGCTATTCTATGAAAAAGGTCATCCATTTTGTCACATTGAGTGTGTAGGCTCACGTGTAACATGACAGGGCCTGATCTCTGGGTCACTCAAAAAAAAAAAGAAAAGAATTTAATTGTACTTGCTGTAAACTGCATCTCCTATAAGAGGCCATGTAAGAATTAAACTTCCTCTCTAGTGTAATTACGGGCGCATGGTTGCAGTTTGTGTGACAGGCATTTCTTTGATGACGCGCGGTAGCGCGTCATCAAAGAAATTCCTGTCACACAAACTGCAACCATGCGCCCGTAATTATACTAGAGAGGAAGTTTAATTCTTATATTTACATTTAACATCAATTTCTATTGACATAAGAGTAAATATTATCATTGATAGTTGATTTAAAATCGTTTTTAGCTTGTTAATTTACAAAAAATCGCCTTTTTGTTTACTAGTGGGAGGAGCCAAGTAGGCGGGGCTACTACATCAGCCATCAGTTGTCAAGGCAACTCCTGGAACACAAAACTAGGAAAAAAATAGTTCCGAATAACACAACAACTTTATTTCAATAAAGCTTGCAAAACCGGTAAAAGAAAACATTTAGGCAAGTTTTGACGAGTAGATATGCAATTCTTGATCATCTGATACCGTCTTCCCATTATGCTTAGGCCTATGAATCAAACGCTTCAGCAGTACTTTCGGCGGAAGCTTAAATAATGACAAAGTACGTTAAGAGGATATTATTGCGCAGCACGTTGGTTGCACGAGATGCTCTAGTGTAACCATTGCCTCATGAACTACACTACCGTTCCTATTCTTTCAATGCTAACAAAAATAACAAATGTAAATATATACATGTACACTGTATATCCTTTTACTGCCTACTGCACTATGAGACCAATTTTGGCAGGCAGTAGTGCTGGTCTTAAATGGCAAGTACTACTACTGTACAGTGTTTATTTGCTACAGTTCAATGGTAAAATACATGGAATGTGGAAATATTCTGAATGATTTTTTATTTACTTTAAGGCATCAAGAGCAGTCTGATATACCCAGCAACACAGCGACACATTGCAAAATACTTGAAGCAAGAGGTGTATCTGGTCAATGAGACAGCACAGGATTATAGCAGCATCACACTGCCCTATATAGAGGCTGAAAACTTCAGTATACAGGTACATCCGACATTCTTGTGATCAAAAGGGGGGTGAGTGGGTGGGTATATTTGTCCATGCAGAAGTTGATACTTTGTTCTAGTTTCTAGGTTAGATAAATTGTTTAAGACACAGGGGATTTAATTATCATGAGCATGCATGGTAATATAGTGTCTGATTGTGAGTTGATGGCTTTTTCTAGTAACCAAAATAACAAAGTGTAAATGTTTATGCTATAAAATTTTCTTTCTTTTTGCTTAATTTGAGCCAAAAAGTTGGTATATGGGGTAGAATACATTAAAGGGTATACAGGAGATAATCAGTGATCTCAGTGCTGACTGATTCTTTTTAGTATATAACACTAAATTTACTTTAAAAAAAGTGCAATAAAATACATACATGTTTAGAAAGCATACAAACCAAAGATTCATGCAGTGGAACTTTGGTAAAATTTCTTGA